>BSBM01000931.1:19257500-19778848 GCA_027924585.1 Larix kaempferi | reverse complement strand
CACATGACACCAATATGTTGTGATATTTAAGAAAAATTTATGAGACAAACATGAAGTGGTGACACCATATATCTATGTTTGCATGTTATCAACACAATGATGCTTGAGGTAAGAACAAGCTTTCCATGTGTATGTGTGTGTGCACGCGCGCAAGCACATCAAAGAAGTGGTGTTGGTGACGAGGAACTTGAATCGTAAAGGGTAACACAACCATTAACCTGCACTTATAATCAACTCAATCATCTTAATTGAAATACCCATAATCTTGAATTTAAACCTTGATCGAATGATAAGCGGATAATACTTTGTGATCATTATTGAACTAGAATACATGTATGGATGTGCACACATAAAGGGATATGAAATATCATCAATCACCTTGTAGGTTGGCTATGAAAAGTGATCTCAATGCTAGGATTAACATGAAAAAAATGGTTTAGATTGGATAAAAATGAGGTTACAACAAATAGTTATAAGGCATGCAAAGGAAAGATAAGATACATAATTTGCCACTAGAAAAATCACCAATACTTATCAATTGATCTAACTTGCATACATTTGCAATGTATGAGTATCACACATGGAATTATGTGTAAGGGTAAAAACAAGAGTATGCAATGTATGCGAAACCTCAATTATAAACAAGGAATATAATCCATATGGCATGTCTAAGGATTTGAGAGTGTACAAAAAAATGATATGATCGGTTATTATATAGGTTTAAAATAGGTATAGGATCAATAAATATGGACATAGGGTTTATTTAGGTCTAGATACAAATAAAAATGTTTAGACGATAAAATTGAAATAAAAAAATGTATTAAAAATAAAGTAGCTTATTTTTTTTTATTTTTTTTCATTGGTTTTTATTTGCAAAGTGGGAGTTTCACTATATTGGGTTCTCCATTAACTTTCTATGTTTTGGAGAGTGTCTTAAGATTAGTTTAAATAGAGAACATAATCATGATCGTCGGATTAGATAATTATAATAGCACTCTAAAGAAACACACTTTGCCTAAAGACACATTATACTAAGTTGATTTTAACTAACTCCCAGGTGTCTAAATATCCTATCATTCATTTCATAGGCCTATGTTGATTAGGTGGTCTGCCATTATTTCACAACATTATTGTATTTCTTTGGATCATTGACGTAGTGTGCTTGAGGAATGATGTATCTTCCCCTTTACTTTAAAGTTATTTACTTTATTTTTTGAGAAGGTTATGGTCACTCAACTGACATTCAACCAACTCCCTTCCAGGTAGATGAACGATGTGCATATGCACATGTGGTGGTAGACGTTACCCAAAAGGGACCAATCAAAGTACCCTTGTAGAACGATGAGTTCATAGGTTTTGGCTATGTTATCTATTGAAGAGACAATCACATCCTTGATATTATAAAATATTCATATGCGGGAATGGATTGCGGGGGATTTCCAAACACTATATTTAGTCAGCTTGAGCAACGAGATGTAAGAGGTAATATTTTTTATCTCTTGATTAGCCTAGTTAATATATATTTTTATGTTATACAATTCATGTGTAATATACTATATTTCTTTGTTTAAATTGTATAATTATTGTTGTATACTATTTTGTAGATATTGGCTCATATGTTGGTGAGGGGGCCTTCACAACCTTATGCAGATGTGGTTAAGGTTGATGAGCCACCCTAGGTGCATATACATGGTATGTTGCAAAGATCAAATTGTAGAATCCATAAACAAGTGATGGATTAGTTATGTACATTGATAGTTAACTATGAAGAGGTGTTAGTGGAAACTTGAGTCATCAGGCAAGACCCTAAGCTTGTAGATATATATGCCAATCCTTCCCCAAGATATGATGGTTTTGATGTGCCATATTGTCAATATACCCATCCTACTCCATAAGGTTAGGTTGAGGCTAATTAATGAGTTGTGAAACATGCTCACTCCATCTATATTCATATGCTTTGTCATCCAAGGATGATACTCCTCCACTTCATTCTCATTCTCCACCTTCTCCACCATATCCTCCCCCTCCTCCTCCCCCACTTGTGCCATCAATAATGTACCTAGGGAGGGTAATATGGGGTTCCTAGGGAGATACCCAAGGGGGGGTAATGAATGTAATATGGCCATAATCATGGAATATGCTCACATTATAGATGAAATAATATAATGATGAGGAAGTAGTGGGCATAGACCCATATGAATACCATGGGAAAGTATAAATACACGTGAGTATCATTGTATTGAGATATGTTGTGTTATAGTATTGTAGCAAGCATGGATTGCAGAGTGATTCCTTCCATAGTGAGTATTTGATGGTGTTACCCTAGTACCTTGAGGGTTATCTCTACATTATTGTGTTTCTTCATGGTGTGAGTGCATTTTGGTATTTTGAATTTAAGGGTTGATTCTCAATATTAAGGGTTTATATTTTAACCTTGATACATGAAAGTTAAGATATAAACCCTTAAGCTTCATAATGAACCCTTGACTTGAGAAATACCCAAAATGCATTCACACCGTAAAGAACACAAAAATGTAGAGAGAATCCTTAAGGTAGGGCAACACTACCAAATAATTCTTATGGAAGGAATCACTCCACAAACCATGCTTGTTGCAATACAATAACATCCAACATATCTTAATATAATGATACTCATGTATATTATTTGTTAAATTTTCAGAATTTACTTCAATCTGATCTAGGATCTTAACTGAGAGAACAACATGTACAGCATATCTACAGCATATCAATCATGGAGGACAATAATGCAAGCACACAAGAGACACAAAGATTACTTGGGGAAAACCATAAAGGTGAAAAACCCCAATAACTTCCTCAGAGATAGATAGAGCAATGATACAACCCAACCATAAGAGATAGGACATATCCTAGCAGCAGATCCTCCTCCTCCATAAGTGCGCCACTCCTCCTTGAGTGCATGAGTGGAGAAGTGAGTTAGTAAATAGAGTTCCTCCCCGCACTCTATTTATACTTGACTTGACTTGCCTTTTACATAAATCATGTCGGCTCGAACTTAACCACATAACATAATGCTGACTGGGCCGACCCCCAATAGGGTGGTCTAATAACCCTTCGACCCACATGTCCGACCCCCAATAGGGTGGTCTAATAACCCTTTGACCCCACATGACTTATACAGGGGCCGACCCCAACAAGGTGGTCTAATAACCCATCAAGTATAAGTTACGACATTTACAATATAAATGACGACACTTCCTTATAGAGGAATAATACCATCTCTATAGGAGTACATACAACATACATATATGAAATACATTCCGAAGTTACATATACATCAACCACTCCCTCTTAACTAGGAAGGTATTTCTCAGCACAGGTCTTCTAGCACAAGTCTTCTTCTCTGGATCATCGTCACTGGATAATCGTCATCGAGTCATCATCATCGTCACTACTGCTGTTATC
This sequence comes from Larix kaempferi, assembly GCA_027924585.1. Taxonomy (NCBI): domain Eukaryota; kingdom Viridiplantae; phylum Streptophyta; class Pinopsida; order Pinales; family Pinaceae; genus Larix; species Larix kaempferi. Next base: position 19,775,404 of record BSBM01000931.1, on the reverse strand, counting down.
TCAATCAATTTCTGAATCTACTTGTCATAGGAAGTTCTACAGAGCCAGTCCTTTTTTATACTGGATGTAGGCCCACCACCTGCAGTCTTCATCATCACTGGCCATACTGTGGAATTCTCAGGACTTATTACGTGCGTCACAAAACCTGGCTGCAGCATCCCAGGCTATTACGAGCACACAGCTCTAACTGTAGGGATCTCCCAGGAGCACATTACATGTGACCCATCACAAAACTGGCTGAAGCATCCCAGGCTGTTATGAGCACACGGCTCTACCCGTCGGATCTCCCAGGAGCACATTACATGTGATCTCACCACAAAACCTGGCTGAAGCATCTCAGGCTGTTACGAGCACACGACTCTACCTGTCAGATCTCCAGGGAGCACATTACATGTGGTCCACCACAAAACCTGGCTGAAGCATCTGAGGCCTTTTTCATCCTGTCCAGATCTCCCAGGAGCAAATTACATGTGGTCATGGAAAAACCTGGCTAAAGCATCTGAGGCCTTTTTCATCCTGTCCAGATCTCCCAGGAGCAAATTACATGCCATAGGACAAAACCTCGAAAGAGCATCTGCCAGATATCCCAGGGCAACGAATTACATGCCATAGGGCAAAACCTCGAAAGACTATCTGTAGATCTCACAGGGCAACAAATTATATGTCCTTCCAAGCAAAACCTCGAAAGAGCATTTGCCAGATGTCCCAGGGCACCGAATTACATGCCATTAGGCAAAACCTCGAAAGACCATCTGCAAATCTCCCAGGGCACAAATTACATGCTTACCTGCACAACCTAATCCACGGCCACAAAGTATCATCTGATACTCATCATACATCATCCCTGATGTACACATGATCACCCCTGATCATCATCACGTACAACATCCAGCTTGCATGTCATCTGGAGAAGCTTGTCATCCACGATCACCCTGATCATACAATGTATCCACCTGATACATATACAAATACATGGTCCAAGCATCCAACATGATGCATATACAAAATACATACACATGATCCAACCAATCATATCCAGCATCCAACATGATGCGTACATACATATATAAAAATGATCCAACTGATCATATCCAGCAGAAACCAGAACATCATCCTGATGTTCATCATCCAGCGCTTACATCCACAGCCATGTGAAGGATCCTCCTTCCAACATTCTTGGAATGGCTTCAGCAAATGTGTCCATCACTTCTTCCTCGAAGTGTCCTCGATCTGAAGAACGCCAAGCCTCTCTCTGAAGTACTCGAACTTCACCCTGGCTAGTGGCTTCGTCAGTACGTCTGCAATCTGCTTGTCTGTTGCAACATACAGGAGCTTCACAGCTCCTCTCTGCACCATATCCCTGATATAGTGATATTTGATCTCTATGTGTTTCGACCTGTCATGAAACACTGGGTTCTCAGACAGCTTCACACAACTCTGGTTATCACAAAAGATACCAGTAGCATCCAACGGGAGATCAAATAACTCAGACAGTAGCTTCCGTAGCCATACTGCCTCACAACTAGCTGAATAGGCTGCAACATACTCTGCCTCAGCTGTACTCAGTGCTACGCAGGACTGCTTCCTACTAAACCAAGAGATCACACCTGATCCTATACTGAAGCAGCATCCAGATGTGATCTTCCTATCTGCAGCACTGCCATCCCAATCTGAATCAACATAACCCTGCAGGTTAAGCTTTTGATTCGCTTCATACTTGAGCCCATAATCCACTGTACCCTTCAGGTACCTCAGAACATGCTTTACAGCAATCAGGTGAACACTCCTCGGATCTGTCAGGAACTGACTCAATGTGTTCACAGCAAAGCAAATGTCTGGTCTCGTGTTCGTCAGGTACATCAAGGACCCAATCATCTGACGATGCATAGAGACATCAACCGGCTCAGATGAAGCATCACAAAGAAGCTTCAGATTCGATGCCATAGGTGTGGCCATGGCCTTGCAATCCATCATCCCGAACCTCTTCAGGATCTCTAATGCATACTTCCCTTGTCCAAGGAAGATTCCATCTGCACTTTGCCACACCTCCATGCCAAAAACAAATAGTGCATCATCCCCAAGTTCTTCATCTCGAACTCGGCAGCAAGCTTCCGCTGCGTGTCGGCAATCAATCTATCTTCACCTGTAACAAACAGGTTATCCGCATACAAAAGTAGTATCACTGGATTGCCTTCCTCAACCTTGTAGAAAAGGTTGGAACCCGCTTTACTCTTGGTAAAGACCAAATTGGATAGAAAGCTGCCTATCCTACCATACCAAGTTCTGCACATATATGATTTCCTTTCATGTGTCTCCACATACACTTCTTCTTCAACTACACCATTCAAGAAAGCTGTCTTGAAATCCATCTGGTGTATCTTCTATTTCATCACTTTTATATTTCTCTATGCTACCGTCTACAGCATGCTTGATCTTGATAGATCCATATGGAAGTCACAACAGACTTCCCTTCAGCTCTTGGGACTGCATCCCAAACATCGTTCTTCATGATCGACGGATCATGGCATTCTTCCCGTATCCTGGGAACTTCAATATCTTCAATAGATAATTTTGTTGTTGAACAAATGTTGTAGTTCTTCTTTTGTAGGTGATGGCATACGATCTTTCCTACACAACAAGTTAAATTGCATGATTAGAAAACATCTCATAGTTTTCAGAACAAATTCTTACACATAAAGAAATATGTCATACAGTCATGCAATTATCTTAGCCAATGCTTCAATACAACATTTATCCATATCCCGTAACTTTCTAGATGCCTTCCAATCTCTACCAGAACATTGTTAAGAGTGTGCACAACTCCCAACATGTCAGCAAAGAGGTTTCATTCTAGATAAGTAGCAATGGAATGTTGTACAGTGCCATAGGCTACTTACCCATGCATATTAGTAGTATATTGTTCATCAATGCAATTATTCTAATATGCATAATACACAACCTAATTCTAGGAACATTAGTATATACATTATTGAACAGTATTTTTTAAGAAATGACAATTCAAATACTTATCTTTGTTTGTTCGTTGGGTGGACTTCCTTTGAGTCTTCGCTTCCTTGCAGGAGCTACTGGAGTCCTAATCTGAAGTAGCTTCTTCTACACCTTTCTGTTGTGGAATGTAGAGAGATGGTCAACTCCCTCTGAATATCTACATCCTTGCAGAAACCGCTGGAGTGTATTCCCTCTTGATCTCTGCTTCCTGGATTACTTGTCCTTGAACTTATATTCATTCTCGATCCCTATGCATGCTTGTTAGTATCATCATTGTGTTATCCTCTAGGTCTCATACGTAATCAAACATTCATTAGTATAATCTTAATATTATCAAAACACAATAATCTAAAGCATGTATAGTCAGGATCATTTCAAACACAGATAATAAACATTAGTATTCAAGGTTTCAGGGAAGTCTTCTTTTACTCATGCATATTCTTATTTGATCATAGGACTCTTTTGGTTAGTTAAATCATCAATCAAGATAAGAGATATAATATGTATAAACCCGTTATTACTCAAACCTATACCTTCATGATTCTTCTGGTTAGTCATATCATCAATTATGGCAAGAAACATAATATGCATACAACCATGACTATTCAAACCTATGACTTCATGAATAATCATTATCAACAACACAACAGTATAAGATCCTAACACAAGGTAGGATTCTATCTTGATATAGGAAAAACATACCCGGATTAGCATGCTAGCTAGTTATGTCTAACATACTCACATGATGTCTTCTTGTTCTTCTTCAATGACTTGTTCTAGTAACCTGTATATCTCATAGGTTAACCATTATAAAACCAAGTTATACATACCTCATAAATGGATCTTCTATGAGATCCATGACAATGGATGAATCTTTGTCCTCATGTCATCATGATCATATGTTCTTGAACCAGAACATGATTTGTCTTTCTTGGTGTACCTTTCATGTTAGTAGACAACATAAACCTCATACAACACCATAATGCATTAGTACAATCATAAGTGTCAACACCCTAATCAATGGATATCTTCTATCATGCATTCATAAATTTGTTAAGGTGATACGACAAATCTTAAAATCAAGATTGTACTAACCATAATAGCATGAAGACAAACATACCATAAACTTAATCATGAACAAATATCGAAACATACCTCAATGAGTCATACCTATCGAGATCGCTTGTAATATTCTTATGTAAGGCCTTAGCCTCATCTCCCTCTGAAACAAGAACTTCTTTACTTATGCAGGTGACCAATCCATCTTCTTCTAGGATTAACCCAATCCACTTGATTTGCAAGAACTGGACCTGGAGCTGGATATGGGTTTGTCAGAGAAACCCCAAAAATTCAAACTTTGAATTTTAAACTTCCGAAAGGATAGAAATATGCGCCTTGATGAGCTAATCAAGCTGGTATATTCATAATTTGAAAACTGCAAAGTTTTACTCCTCAATTTTGCCTTTGAAACTTCCGGATTCACTGGACGTGACCCTGAACTGGGGTTTGATGAAGCCCACTCTTCTGCCCAATCAAAAGGTTTGATCCAAAGCTCTAAGCTTCTATTTTTCTGAGGAGCTTCCAGCCGTGGTCACAGATTTTAAAAATTCCCATTTTTACAGAGGCCCTAATTTTCCACTTTTCTTATCAAAGTACCGAACTAGGGTTTGATCAAGCCCGACCTTCTGCCCAACCAAAAATTCTGATCTTGGTCTCTAAATTTATATTTTGATGAGTAGCATCTAGCCGTGGTCTCCGATTACAAAAATTCCAACTTTCTCCGAAGCCCTAAATTCCGGAAGCCATGAATGAAGGTACTAAAAAATAATTCTGTTTTGACATAAATATGTACCTGATTGTTTCTGGTGTAACTCCAAACTTTTCGATCCACAGGGTCTGAAAACGTTTCTTGAGATAGCCCGACCTGTTATCTTTCCATCCTAACAGGTCTGACCTCAACTGGATTCTCTGAGAGAGAGTTATGCCAAGTGTCGCAACGTGACCTGTTTTGGGATAATACAGGAGAGAGAACTTGTACGGGGTGCCACGTGTCACTGTTTGAACTTCGGCCTCTGAAAATTTTTCATGAGATATCTCACCCTGTTATCTTTCCATCATGATAGGTCTAACCTCAATTGGACTATCTGAGAGAGAGTTATGCCAAGTGTCGCAACGTGATCTGTTTATGGGATAATACAGGAGAGCAAACTTGTACGGCGTGCCACGTGTCACTGGTTCAACTTCGGCCTCTAAAAACTTTTCCTGAGATATTACAGTCTGTGTACAACCTATCACTTTTGACAAAATTTCATTTGGATCTTCCTAGCCCAAGTTATGACCTTTTTCCCATGGTCACCTGATTTTGACTCAGATCTGGAAGAGGCAGAAACCCTATATTGTACAGATCATAAATCACAAAGTACAACGAATTAGAGGTTGTCCTTTGGACACAAGGTACATGGGAATTTAATCTTCGACCTGTAAATATTTCAGATCCGAAAACTTCTCCAAAACGGATTTATAGCGAAAGTGCTACGATGACTGGTTTTTGCTATATCAAGCCCTAGCATCGTAAGTGCAACAAGTGTCATACATGCCATATCATGCCTTCTTTCATGCTAGCTTTGATACCATGTTAAATTTTTAGAATTTAATTCAATCTGATCTAGGATCTTAACTGAGAGAACAACATGTACATCATATCTACAGCATATCAATCATGGAGACAATAATGCAAGCATGCAAGAGACACAAAGATTTACTTGGGAAAAACCATAAAGGTGAAAAACCCCAATAACTTCCTCAGAGATAGATAGAGCAATGATACAACCCAACCATAAGAGTTAGACATATACTAGCAACAGATCCTCCTCCTCCATAAGTGCGCCACTCCTCCTTGAGTGCATGAGTGAGAAGTGAGTTAGTAAATAGAGTGCCTCCCGCACTCTATTTATACTTGACTTGACTTGCCTTTTACATAAATCATGTAGGCTCGAACTTAACCACATAACATAATGCTTACTGGGCCGACCCCCAATAGGGTGTTCTAATAACCCTTCGACCCACATGTCCGACCCCCAATAGGGTGGTCTAATAACCCTTTGACCCACATGACTTATACAGGGCCGACCCCAACAAGGTGGTCTAATAACCCATCAAGTATAAGTTACGACATTTACAATATAAATGACGACACTTCCTTATAGAGGAATAATACCATCTCTATAGGAGTACATACAACATACATATATGAAATACATTCCGAAGTTACATATACATCAACATTATTTATACTTTCTCACGAGTACTCCTAGTAGTCTACACCAACTACTCATTGTTATATCATTTTATCTAACTACATAGTGGGCTTATCCATGATTATGGTCACATTATATTCATTATCTCCCCTAGGTACCCCTCCCATGTACTCTATATTATACTCCTTTATAGGTACATGACATTCAATCCCCCTTCACATGTTTAGTCTTCTAAACATGGGTGGAATTCATATAACCTGATATGCTAAGCAATGTAGTTAATTGGTACCAAGTGTAGCTAGGGTTTTACCCCTAGCTTGTGCCAATGAGCACCTACTAAGGAGAATGGACTCCTTAGTAGCAGTTCAATAATGGTTAAATGATTAAGCTAAAACAACAATTAACAAACTATTCTAAACATTGCATGAGACATAAATAAAAGATGTAAAAAATGGTTTTATATTAATGTTACCTTGAGTGTCAAGGTTGGTGAAGCCCTTTGCAGTGTCCAAGAGGATGCTCCAAGCTTCTGAATGCTCCTTCTCCTTCTCCAATGGTGGGGATGGGCCAAAGTGGCTCTCAAGGTGAAAGTAGTTCAAATGATGAACTAGGGTTTCGAGAGAGATTTTGGCAGAGTAAGGGTGCTTGTGATTGTGGATATGGAATAAGGGATCTCCATCACCTATTTATAGTTTTTTGGTGGTGGAGTGCTGGCCCATGGTTTTGGGAAACACATGGTTTTAGGCAGCTGTATAGGGTTTTTTCCTCCTTTTCCTCATTATTTTATATTTTTTATTCCCTTTTTAGGGGATTTTTGCTATTTTTGGAGGAAAAGGGGGTTTTTTAGCCTTTTTTAGGCTATTTTAATGGTTTTGTGGCCTTTTGGAGGCATTTTAGACCTTTTGGAGGCTTTTTAATGGGATTTTTTGGGATTTTAATGGAAATATGGTAGGAAAATGGACAAATGAGCCATATAATGTGGTAAATGAGCTAGTGAGCACTTTTTGGGTGTTAACAGATTGCCCCCTGATGTGCGAGGTCAGGAGCTCATCGTATGGCCGATGGACATCATAAGTCATGAATGGTTTTCCTAGGGAGTGGAGAGAAGAGAAGAAACAAACTGGAGCCCGGAACAACGATCCCGAACAACTGCAAGAACTAAAAGTACATAACCTCAATAATGGATGAGGAATCATCTGATCATATGGACGAGGCGGGCATACCCATGCTCGTATCAGGATAGAACATAACAATAACAATGGGGTCCAAAAGATGGGGACCTGAAATATACATGACCTCAAATACTGACTGAGGAATAATCTCAATATATGGACGAGGCGGGCATACCCATGCTCGTATCAAGATACATAAACATAACTGTGAGGCCCAGAAAGGGGGACCTGTAAGATACATAGCCACTGTGTACATCATAAGAGTCCAGAGGGGATGCAAAATCTGGGACATACTGCTAGGCGGACCATGTCTGAGCTGGAAAACTGATACACTGGAACAATCAACAGTGCTACTGAGTGTGGTACCAAAGGGGCTGATGAGCTGCTGGATCAGAGTGACAAGGGATACACTCACAATGGTACACTGGACTGGAACTGAACTGGGTACTCAAGGAAGCATGGAACTGGATGGCTTCCGAATACAAACGCCAACGCAGCCCGGACATCCACGGGAACATACAACTGGGCGTTCCGAAGTGACTCACCAATGTGCTAGAGTCGGGGGAAATCCGGGGTCTTCGACTAAAAACTGATGGAATATAATCCTACGCGATCCTCAACGATGCGATTAAGGTGCTGAAGTCGAGCATGTGAGGAACAACCACTCGGAGAGGCAATGATGTCTCCTCTTAGAATGATCCGTAGGCACTTACCACAGATGGTGATAAGTCCAAGGCGTAGGGACCTCTGGGCCTATCCTCTGGAATAGAGGAGCTGTCGTCGACAGAGGGAGACCTGCCCCTATCAAGGCAATGATGTTTCCTTGACAGAAGCGCGAGGTGGAGAACCGAAATGTGATAGTACTGATGGCAGGACTGACCAAACTGTGGGGGGAAAACTGGGCAAGTAGAGTGGGTGGACTCAAACTTCCTTTGTTCAGAGTATGATAATGATCTGGCAGCATATGAAACTGACTGAGGGGAAAGGGATCATAGCTGTAATGGATCTGAGAGGATAACTGGCTGAGGGAGACTCAAGTTGGTGTACAATGGCAGGAGACTGCAGAATACTCTGAACAAAGGCGACCTGATTGGGGGTGCTGCCGAGATGATCGATCATAGTGCTATGAAGCACGGGAGGATACTTCTTCATGGGTTAAGGAACTAGAAGAAGTGTGTGGATAAAATGATACTGTCGTGTGGATTTTACGAGCCCAGGACAGTTCATGCTCGTGGTTGCTTTCAATTTTAAGGAGTCTGAAAGCGATAAGAAGATTCTGAAGTGATGGAATGGTACTGTCGTGTGGATTTAACGAGCCCAGGACAGTGTATGCTCGTGGTTGCTTTCAATTTTAGAGAGTCTGAAAGCAAGTAAGAAGACTCCAGGGGGTTGCTTTTTCGTAGATTTAGTCTCCAAGGCCCAAAGAAGCATAAAAGGATGCAATGAAGAACTCTTCTAGCCGGTGTGACTAGAGTATTCCTTTTTCGTAATTAGTCTACCAGGTCCGGAAAAGGGTTAAACTTATACCAGATAGACGCCCTTTCAGGTACTTTAACGAGCATGAAAGGAAGCAAGATTGCTCGGCGATCTTTTCATTCTTTTAGGAGTCAGAAAAGAGCTTAACGGAAACTCCCTAAGTGCCTTTTTCGTAAAGGAGTTGTCCGGCCCGAAAAAGGGATAAAATTATACCGAACAAAAGGAATGGCCAGGCAAGGAGGAAGTGTTCAATCAAGGTTGAGTAATGATGACCAAGAACGAGGGTAGGTGGGAACACTGATGGACCTCCTTGCGGGGTAGATGAGATGGTGGCAAAATAATCGAGACATTTGCAGTATGACAGGAGTGAATGGCTCATGTAAAAATGTGGAACAATTCGACAGCGGCCGATGTGGCGCGCAAACCGAGGCAGCAAGGTGTTGGGACACAATGTTGAAATTGTACCAGGTGAGAGCGAGAAATGATCTCAAGCATCATCACGAGCTCGGAAAAATGAATCCGGCGATATAAAGGATGTCAAAAAACGGGTAACGGCCGATGTGGCACGCAAACCGAGGTGACGGGGGCACTTTGAAAAAATGCCCAGAAAAACTGGAGGTGAGAGAGAGAAATGATCTCAAGCATCATCACGAGCTCGGAAAAATGAATCCGATGATATAAAACATGTGAAAAACGGAGAACGACCGATGTGGCACGCAAACCGAGGCAACTAGTGGCGTCTGAACACAATGTTGATATTGGTCCTGGTGAGAGCGAGAAATGATCTCAAGCGTCATCACGGGCACGGAAAAATGAATCCGGCGGTGCAAATGGTGCGAAAAATGGAGGTCATAAGGACTCCGAAATGGTCAAAGGAAAGAACTATGCGTATAAAATCAAATATACAAGTGATATGTGACCTCAAAAATGGTTGAGATCACAAATGTGAAAAAGTGAGCAAGGTTAATGACCTGCCCCCATGCTATGTGCATGGGGTTTGTGATTGTGGATCACATATGTGTGGGTTTGAACAATGGGTTCATTGATGTGCTGAGATAGATTTGATGGGGAAGCTTCAAACTGATTGATCATGCCCCCTATCCCATGGTCGAGAGAATCTATTATGCCCCTTGACTCAGAGATGTCAAGGTGGTGCTCTATGATGGCGGGGTTGATACCAGGCATTTCGGTATAGGACCAGGCAAAGACATCACGGAATTCTTTGAAAAGGTGTATGTAGTCCTCAATCTCTTGTTTACTGCAGAATGCTCCTAAAGTGATGAGTTCAGGGGCATGTCCTGGAGCAACAATATCAACTTGGATGACAGGTGAGATGTTGGCCATGTTGCCCTCCTCGAAGGCATCCGGAGCAGGAATTGGGTCCTTGAACCAGTCGACCTTGGTGGGGAGGAAGTCTTTGGATTCAACCGCGTATTGGGTAGTGGTGCTAGGAGAGGATTCTTCGGGAATGAAATAGGAACGGTGGTGCATATCATCCCAAGGATAATCTGGGGCAGTTAGGGCCTCAAGAATCTCCTCATCGGTACGGAAAGTCTGCGTCGTCAAATCGGTTGACGAGGGGGTGGTGGTTGAAGTAGTGGTGGGAGAGATCATATAGATGGTATTGACCTCTCCGGAAGTTGAAGAGTCTGGGGGGTAGATCTCCTCAATGGTAGGAGGTGTCGTCTCAAGATCCAGATTGTTCATCTCATAGAGAGCCGCTCTGTAATCCGGGAGATCGGGACAATGATGTGAATAGTGCCCGTAAATACCGTAGATGGCGCAGGAGTGGTTGGTACGTAGGGACTTATCTTTAGGTTTAGGAGTGGGGTTTAGTTCGACGGTTGGGATGTTGGGGTCATCGTCGAGCATTTGCATGTGCTTCTGTAATGCGGGTAACTGTGGGCATTGGTGAGTCGCATGGCCCAACTCGTCACACAGCGAACATTTGGGAGGAGCACGAAACACTGGAGGGTTTTTTACTGTCTTGGGCGGTGGTACAGCAGTGTAAGGTTGTGGTCCTCTGCCCCCAGTGGGTTTGGAAGTAGGAGGAGGTGTCACAGAGGTCGAAGGGGTAGAGACACCGGGAGGTGGCTGAGTGGTAGTAGTCATGGGTTGCACCGGCTGGAGGACGACATCTGGTGTCGGCGGGCGAACGGGAGGCGAAAGATACCATACAGGTAATCCCAAGGTTAACCCAGGGAGGTAAGGGTAGCCATAACCGGGGCGCTTACCACGCCTGCTGGAGGAACTAGGAAGGGGATCGTATGGATCGGTGTAACTCCAATGTGGCTAGGTACCAATGGTGGTTTAGGCAACAAGGATGGTTGATTGTTAGGTGGTAGGATGTCGTGGGACAAGGTACATAAGTCAGACATTTCGGGCGTAGATGACGGCGGAGGAATGGAGTGAAAGGTAGAGGTCATCGGCGCGTCTGAGTAGACTCCAGGCCCCGTAGAGGAGACAAACGAGGTGGTAGCACTAGAAACAGGTTGTTCAACCATGGGGAGAACATTTTCAGGTGCCGCGGGAGCACTGGGATCATAGTAAGTGAGCTGGTCAATCTTAACCACGCGTCCTTCATGGGGGAACATCATGGTGCGAAAGACAGAAGAGGTAACCGCCCGCATGGCATACATGTAGCTGCGGCCAAGTAGAAGGTTGTAATCCAATTGGGCATTGATTACCTCTATGTCAATAAGGACTGTTTTACCACCTAACTGGACAGGAACGTTGGGCAGGAGGCCTTGGGGCTGGGCCGAACGACCGTCGTAGGCACGTAACGCAGTGGTGGACTGCTGGAGAGGAGGGGATCCTAGCTTCTGCCATACAAATGTAGACATAACGCATGTGGAGGCACCCTCATCGATGATGCACCGATGGATAACAAGGTTCCTAACGGAGACAGTAACTTGGAAGGCTAAGCTGGAAGGTAGGCGTGGTTCAGACTGGTCTAAATCAAACGCCATCAAATGCGAATCAGTTGGGTCAATCCCCCCAATGGCGGAAAGTAAAGTCTTGCGCTGGGAAGGGCAGTTCTTCAAGACCTCTAACGCAGACATGGCTGCGGGAGATTGGGCTAGGTCGTCTACAATGTTGTAGTTTGACGCAGCACGCGCATTAGGGTTATTGTTGATTCGGCGCAGTGGGAAACGAGGTGCTTTCGTAGCGCCGTCTGTGGGAGGCGGAGGTATACGTAACGCCTGATCGGTGGGATGAGCATTAGTAGTTTTATCCGTGGGAGTGGCTTCAGAGGTGGAACCATATTGGTTCCGACGGGTCTGGAGGTTGACGTCAGCGGATGACATCATCAGTAAGTGGTGGGTACCTGAGTCAAACATGGGTTGATCAGGGGCAGCGTAAGTGATTTGTTGTTGTTGGGGTGCATTGGCTTGCTGGGGAGCCAACGGCTGAGTGTTCACTACGCCTTGGGTCGGTAATGGGTTTTGCAGCACTAAAGGGGGTTGCTGAGGTTGGGGGGGGTTGGGCGGTGCTTGGGGAGCCGCATGCCCTTGGCGATGGGCCTCGTCAACCCAAAGCTGCCGAGCTCGCTCTAAATGTGGGCAAGCGTGGGTGTAATGTCCATAGACTCCGCAAATAGAACAAGGGTGGTTTGTTCGCAGATTGGGGTTTTTGACCTGCTTGGGCGGGCGATCAGGGTTTTGATTAGCGGGGGCCGCATTGTTATTGTCAGGGGGATTAGCCGGTTGACCAGCTTGGTCTGTAGTTTGGTTGTTTCCCCGATTACGGCCCTTGCCGCGGTTCTGTTGGCCCTGGTTACGTTGGTTATTCTGGTTTTGCTGCGGGTTGTGTTGGGCGTAAACTTGCCCTTGGGCAGCAGGTGGATTCTGAGGTTGCGCAGGTGCTGGAGCAGGCTGCGGAGGATGATATGCAGGTTGAGGCTGAGCAGGTGCAGCAACTGGAGGGGGTTGCTGATAGGACTGCGGAGCAGGTTGTGGATGTGCCGCAGGGGCTGCCTGGGGCGGATAATAAGCTGGTGGGGCTTGTGACGGCGCAGGAGCTGGGGCAGTCTGCTGATGGTAGTAAGGCTGAGGGGCGACTGGAGGAGCATAAGCAGGAGTCGCATACCCGAAGCACTGAGGTGGACATGAAGGTCCATGGGAATGGTGATGTGTCATGGGAGCATATGAGTTGGTTGCTCCAGACTGGGAGGTAGCCCTCGACAGGTCGGGGCCAGGGGTAGGTCGTGCTATAGAAAATGGTTGGGGATGCGAAGAAACACGGCCAATGATACCATCTGCAGCGTGGGATGCCCCCGGCGTATCATGATGGGAGGACTCGCCGCGAGGGGCGTCAGGTATAATGGTATAAAGGTAACCCGACTGGGCGTAAATGAGGTCGAACTGCTGTGCCTTAAGGATGGCCTCTTCTTCAGACTGGGGTCTTTCTGAAGCTACATCCTTAGCGATGACAGGAAGCAGGGACTTGAGGAACCAATCGAGGAAGATACGGTCATCTAGTTTAATCTTGCATAAGCTACGGCGTCTACGCCACTCATGGATGTGGTCCGTGATATGGGTAGCCGTGTTTTGTCTACAAGATAGAAGGATCTCAATGCCCGCGTCATAGCGGACTGGCAACTGGAAGAACTGCAGGAAGGTCGAGGCCAGGGAAGAAAAGGTGGCGTGGGTCCCATGAGGCTGCTCAATATACCACTTGGCTGCAGAGCCAGTGAAGGTGCGCTGTAAGAGACGGAGGCGAACAGAGTCATCCACGATGGAGTTAGAGGAACACCATAGGTGGAAAGACATGATATGGTTTTGTGGGTCCTCACCGGCCTTACCCTCGAATTTAGGGATGTCAGAGGGTAGTTTGGTAGGCATATGAGGCCACGTGGGGTCGTGTCGAATAGGATCGTTGGTCAATCTGGCCAGGTCAGGTAGGTTGAGGCTAGCCATGAATGGCAAACTGGAAGAAGGCTGCGACACAGTAGTGCTATGGACCAAGTTGGGGCCAGTGCCCCCAAGTGGAGGGACAAGATTTAGGGTGGTGCCCCCAAGTGGGGGAACTGAGGTAGTGGAGGATGGTCCAGCACCACCATGGGTAGTGTGAGCCACTGATGTAGTGGGGATAGGTATTCCCGCTGTGGGAATAGGTACCGTGAGGGGAACGGTAGATGGTTGCCCCATGGAGGGCATACCAAAAACAGGTGTAGTAACTGGTGTAGTGGTGGATGTGCCACCAATGGTCCCTATGACAAATGGAGTGGAAGTCGTGCCAGCCATGGGGCTAGTAGGGGCAGTATAAATAGGGTTCTCAGACTCTTCGTCAGAATCAGAGGTAAAGTAAGGTGCGTCACTATCGGGTGACGGAGACCTACGTCGCTGACGAGTGGAGTCAAGTGACAAGGCTCTAGATCTGTGATGAGTGGTATCAACGGACAATGATCGGAATCTATGACGATTGGTGTCAAGAGAACCGTGCTGTGGGGGCTCGCCCCTGAGGCGCCGAGAATGTCTCGGGGACTCAATGGTGACAGATGGTGTCTAAATCTCTGTGGGTTGAGGTGAGTATAAAAACAGCTCAAAAATCCTAATGCAACCGAGTGTGCAGAAGGAGAGCTAAAAAGCAAGGCACTCAGGCCAACAACCAACTCAAAACACCCACTGCAACAGCTGTGCTACAATAGGTGGAGTAACAACAAAGATGGTCAGAATACCAACAAGCAGCAGGTTTCCTAAAAAAGAAAAATGGTGGACTCACTAGACCAAAGGGAGGTAAAGGAGCATGCAAACACCTAACTAAAAGTATTCTGACTTAACTAAACATATCCTCTGCAAGGTGATGAAATCCAAGTCAGACAATATGAGTAGGAAAGCCAAGTGGCTATGATATCCCCCTACCGGGAGGGACATCGGGTAGTCAATCCTAGAAGAATGGCAACTAAGATACCCCGTTCATGACACGTCCAGAAAGGTGAATCTGCCGTTTAGCTCGTTGACCGCAATACCCCTATACAGGGATATCCCGCGAACCGCGAAAGGTAGCCCTTCGGTTACTGAATGGAGTGCGGTATTCCACTCAGGCCTCCGGAACCAGTCTCCCGACTTCAACCCTCCTAAGGGAGAGGCCCTCTGATAAACTGGTCGTGACCGTGCCAAAAAGTACTAGGGGATTTTGGCTCCCTATTTGGACAACAACTATGTCTCAAGTGAAATAACCAAGGGGTGTTATTGGAAGCCTATCCCCCTGATCCTACCTAACTACAATGATTCTTTTGTGTTCCCCAAGTGGGGTTAGAATGTTGGTTTAGTTAGGTACTTTTTAAGGCTCACTTGATTTTATGTGACAGAGTGTGTGCTCGTGAGGTGTTGAACCCAAAAATAGAAGTGCCACAAGGGAGGGCAACTTCCAATCTATCAATAATGCGGAAATTGAAAGTTTAACTTTGCAAAATTTTCTGAAATAAAAATACTGAAATTTTTTAAAAAGATTCTGTAAAAGGAACAGAAATTATGTTGCAGTAAGGCTGTAAGGAAGTGGGCTGCAGGTAGGACAGGGGGCTGTTCAAATGCAGAAAATATTGCAGCAAGAGGGGCTGGGCTCAAAACAGGAAAAGAGCAGAAATCAGATCGCGGGTCTGTAGCGATTTGGAACAGGCCGACCGCGGGTTTGAGGGAAACAGCGGCGGTCGGGTCGCGGCTATCGTTAAAACAGCGGCAGTCGGGACGCAGGAAACCAGGAAAAAGTCACAGTCAGGTCGCGGCTATCGGGCCAACAGACGCAGTCGGGACGCAGGAAAATAGGAAAAAAGACGCAGTCGGGTCGCGGCAGAATGGCTAACAGGCGCAGTCGGGACGCGCGAAAGAGGCAGGAAGCCGCAGTCGCGACGCAGGAAAAAGGCCGACAGGCGCAGTCAGATCGCGGCAAACAGGCTGATTAGCCACGGTCGGATCGCAGGTAACAGACTTGAATCCGCCGGCAGAGCGTCGGAAGTAGTCTGAGAGCCACGGTCGGATCGCGGGTAAAGGCCTAAAAGGCGCGGTCGGGACGCGACTGCAGAGGAAAAAGACGCGGTATGCGGCGGCCGAAAGGGACAGCCGAAAGAAAAAATTTTAAAAAACGGAAACCAGAAATTCGAAAACTAGGGGAGTCGCCAAAACTGTAGCTAGGGTTTTACCCCTAGCTTGTGCCAATGAGCACCTACTAAGGAGAATGGACTCCTTAGTAGCAGTTCAATAATGGTTAAATGATTAAGCTAAAACAACAATTAACAAACTATTCTAAACATTGCATGAGACATAAATAAAAGATGTAAAAAATGGTTTTATATTAATGTTACCTTGAGTGTCAAGGTTGGTGAAGCCCTTTGCAGTGTCCAAGAGGATGCTCCAAGCTTCTGAATGCTCCTTCTCCTTCTCTAATGGTGGGGATGGGCCAAAGTGGCTCTCAAGGTGAAAGTAGTTCAAATGATGAACTAGGGTTTCGAGAGAGATTTTGGCAGAGTAAGGGTGCTTGTGATTGTGGATATGGAATAAGGGATCTCCATCACCTATTTATAGTTTTTTGGTGGTGGAGTGCTGGCCCATGGTTTTGGGAAACACATGGTTTTAGGCAGCTGTATAGGGTTTTTTCCTCCTTTTCCTCATTATTTTATATTTTTTATTCCATTTTTAGGGGATTTTTGCTATTTTTGGAGGAAAAGGGGGTTTTTTAGCCTTTTTTAGGCTATTTTAATGGTTTTGTGGCCTTTTGGAGGCATTTTAGACCTTTTGGAGGCTTTTTAATGGGATTTTTTGGGATTTTAATGGAAATATGGTAGGAAAATGGACAAATGAGCCATATAATGTGGTAAATGAGCTAGTGAGCACTTTTTGGGTGTTAACACCAAGCACAAGCATCCATCCATCCTAGTGAAATGCAGACATGGGTACAACTGTGGCCTCCTATATCTTGATTTTGGTTGATCCTTTGGTTCAATATTGATGTTGTGCTAGTATGATATCTTCATGCAATGCTTTTATTCCTCCATGTGCCTCCATACTAGTTTCCTTTTGGGTTCCATGTTGGTTCATATTAAGTTTGTTGATGCTCATTCCCTTGCCTTGATGATTGACGTTTCTCCAAGTGGTGTAGATGGCAATATACCATGATTTTGGTTATTGGTTATTTTGTCTTGCTTGTCTCACCTTTGGTTCCTTGGAGTCATGTAGCTCCTTAGATCCTTCTTCATTTGTATGCCCTTCCCAAGGCATTCCTTCTAGTGCGACTTATGTAGGCCTTTATTTTGATTCAACCTTGGACTCTTCATCCAATGTGTATGTAGGTACTACCATGTGTTTCTTGACAATCACTGCTTCATGTGATACCTTGGACCCTTCTTGTTCAATAAGAGAAATATCTTGTATTGTGATTTTCTTTTTCTTGTATCAAATATTCACAAACTTATTTTGCACATTAATATTAATTGTACCAATTGATTCCATTCAATAATATCTAAGAATAATATCCACACCATCGATAACTATGAAAAAAAAAATCAAAATGTAAAAATATTCATCCATATATAGTAACCTTCAGATCATTACAAATTTGAACACTCCTTTTTTTTCACTAAAATGATTAAAAAAATTATATTTAAAATGAAGGTCACGGCCATAGCCTAAAACGACCTGGTTACAATTTTTCAAATGAATCTATATCAGTTCTTATCTTTTTCTACTATTTTACCATGTGCATCAATATAATTCCGGAATTTTGTATTTTCCGCCATATTTTTGAACTTTGCAGCCTGAAATTTCGAATTCCTATCTCTGTCAAACTTTGATTGCCTCAGCCTCCCATTCTCCTGGTTCTTATTTATGAGTTCAATCTTTCTCATACAACTTCTTCTATGTATATTACTTAATTGTCTGCATTCTTCAGCATAATGGGAAGTCAATTTTGATCATCTTCAAAATATTACTTAGTAAGTATACTAATAATACTTCAGCATAATGGGAAGTCTGGTCAATATATTGTCTGCATAATGGGAGGTCGATTTTGACTTTCCTTGAACCCTGCAATTCTCCTCTATCAACATCTCCCAAGTCTTTTGAGTCCTGCGATTGCACCTGCGATCCTTCTAAAACTACACTAGCATTGATTATCGTCCACCATCGATCCTCTATCTTCGTCCAGCAACTGAGCTTGCTTCAAGCTAAATCATGCCTTATGGGATTGTGTGAATGCTTATAGAGCCCTTATTTGTTACTAAATGTTCTTGTGCTAGCTTGCATCTTAGATTTTCCCGCCTGTCCGCTGCCTTGTTTGATCCATGCAGAATATGAAATATTTGATGCTTGGAAAATGGTTGGAGAGTGTTTCGGATCCTTTCAAGGATCATATTGAGCTTGACATTACCAAATTGTTTCTTTGAGTTCAGATTGTTGATCAATATTTGTGAATCTCCAAAAATTTGGACTTCAGTGTATTCCTCACTTAGAGCCAGTTGACAACCTTTTAAGAGAGAAAGCGCTTATGCTTGGTTATTGGAGCATTTGCCTAGTCCCTAGCTGTAATTAACTTCATGTTTTCCTCTAGGGGATAAAATCACCCCCCCAACTCTTGTGTTTCTAGGGTTTCCTTTAGACGCTCCATCAAAAAAGATAGTGGCTTTATCTTGAGTTTTCCACCATTCCTGAAATTCTATTTCTGATAATCTGAGTATCCAGTCTGATGTGGTGACCGGTCTTTTTCCAATCTTCTCTATTTTGTTAATGGTTGTTTGTCCAATCCATTTTCTCTCTAATGTAGTCAGAGAAGAGTCCAACTCTTTTACGTGGTTTATGATTGCTTCCAGGAGATAAGCCTTTCCTTTGGCAGCCACTTGTACCGGAGTTTGCACCTAATTATTGAAGATTTTGATGTTCCGAGCCAGCCAGAGTTCCCAACAGATGAATTTAGGCAATGTTAGCCAAATATTTTTCCATACTGGCTTGTTTGAAAGAGAAGAAGGATAATTGTTTTTCCAGGAGGAGAAAATAACTACAATAGAGTTCTGAGTGGGTGGGGGGATTTCCAAATTCTGTAAGGATAGAGTCCATAAGATATCTCAAAAGGGCACTCCAAGAATAGATGATCTATACTTTTTGAGCTTTTACAACATAGTGAACATCTATGCGGACTTATAATTCCACGTTTTACTAGATTTTAAGAGAGAAAGCGCTTCTGCTTGGTTATTGGAGCATTTTCCTAGTCCCCAGCTGTAATTAACTTCGTGTTTTCCTCTAGGGGATAAAATCACCCCCCAGCTCCTGCGTTTCCAGGGTTGCCTTTAGACGCTCCATCAAAAAAGATAGTGGCTTTATCTTAAGTTTTCCACCATTCCTGAAATTCTATATCCGATAATCTGAGTATCTAGTCTAATGTGGTGACCGGTATTTTTCCAATCTTCTCTCTTTTGTTAATGGTTGTTTGTCCAATCCATTTTCTCTCTAATGTAGTTAGAAGAGTCCAACTCTTTACGTGGTTTCTGATTGCTTCCAGGAGATAAGCCTTTGCTTTGGAAGCCACTTGTACCCGAGTTTGCACCTGATTATTAAAGATTTAGTTGTTCTAAGCCACCCAGAGTTCCTAACAGATGAATTTAGGCAATGTTAGCCAAATATTTTTCCATACTGGCTTGTTTGAAAGAGAAGAAGGATAATTGTTTTTCCAGGAGGAGAAAAGAACTGTAATAGAGTTCTGAGTGGGTGGGGGGATTTCCAAATTCTGTAAGGATAGAGTCCATACATAAATCACAAAAGGGCACTCCCAGAATAGATGATCTATACTTTCCGAGCTTTTGCAGCATAGTGAACATCTATGCGGTCCTATAATTCCACGTTTTACTAGATTTTCGCAAGTTAGTATTTTCTTATGCATTAATAGCCAAACGAAAAAATTGTTTTTTGGAAGACCATAGGGATTCCAAACTAGCTTCCAGAGCAAGGGTTTATGTAGTGGATTTTGAATTGTTTGTAACTCTTTGAATCCTTGTGTAGCTGTGTAAATTCCCGATTTCCCCCATCCCCACCTGTCTTTCGTTTGCAAATTGAGAGGGGCTAGCCCAGTAAGATTACGGAGCAGCATTGTCTTTTGAAGTGTCATTCGTTTTGGAACTACTGGCAAGGCCCATTCCAACCAGTTTACATTTTTATCCAAGTGGTAGATATCCGCCAATGTAACTAGACCTTTTAGTGTTATCCAATCCCGAATATCTGAGAGAGAATCTACCCTTCCAAGTGGGGGATTGCCCATTATTCTGTGTATCCAAAGATGTGTTTTTGTCCCATTTCCTGGGATGCGATAGATTTTTTTTTAAAGTATTCAATTCCTGCTCTGCATAGAGTCCACATTGATGTGCCTTTGGGTATGTGATCAATGTGCAGATTGCTAATAAATACCCTTTTAAATATTTTTTCCATAATAATTTGGTAACCAGGTGGGCACGCTTTGAGAACAGGTTCCATAGAATTTTCCCACCCAACGCCATCTTAACTAAGCAGGGATCTCTTACCTGAATTCCACCTTCCAACAGAGGTCTTTTAAAAATATCCCAGCTAACTAAATGGAACTTGTTTTGATTTCCTTTTCCTCCTTTCCAAAGAACTCTTTGATTAGATGGGATATTTCGTCCATTATTGACTTAGGCGCCATGAGAATAGAGGATTGGTAGATAGGTAGAGCAGAAAGCACTGATTTTATCAGGATCAACTTTCCTGCGTAATTGAGCCATTGACCCCCCTAGGCATTAATTTTTTCCTTAAACTTACTTGTGACTTCATTCCATAACGAATTTTTGGTTGTTCCCAGAGTTAAGGGGAGACTAAGGTATTTTATTTTTTCCCATGTAGAAGACGTCGAGAAGCCCAAGAGTTGTGCTATTCTATGAATTGTTTGTTGCTCTGCATTCCATCCATAAACTGCACTTTTTCTGTTGTTAACTAGCGCTCTTGTTGCCTGAAAGTAATTCTGGATTATCTCTTTGAAGGCACTAGCAATATTTAATGATGCTCCTCCCAGAAAGAGGGAATCATCAACAAATAGAGCATGGTTTAGGGAAGGAAGGCCTTTGGCCAGTCTTATTCCTGGAATTTTACCTGCTTCTCTTGTTGCTTCCAACTTCCTATTCATGGAGTCCACCATCGATATATAAAGAAAAGGGGATAGCGGACACCCTTGTCGAATTCCCTGCGTAGCTTGGAAGAAATTCGCAGGTATTCCATTTATTAGAGGAGCAATCCAAGGCTTGTCAATGCAAGCTTTCACCGGATCTATAAACTTTTTACTGAATCTGAAGGACGACAAAACTTTATAAAGAAACGATAGTTTTACTTGATCAAAGGCGTTTTCCATGTCGATTTTTATAAGCATTCATTTTTCTTTTCTAAGCTTGCTGGAGTGCATTGCTTCCTGCACTAAGATCGCGTTATCCATGATTTGTATTCCTTTTATGAACCCTCCCTGGTTGGGAGAAATCAGCTTGCTGAGCAGTGATTTGATCCTGCTGGCTAGGAGTTTAGAAATAGTTTTGTAAGAGGTGTTACAGAGTGATATAGGAGTTAGTATTACCTCCAATCTTAGCTTTTTTACGGAATCCTTTGATCATAAAGATGAGGTCAGATTTGATAGCGGAACAACATGCTCTGTAGAAATGTATTGTAAAATCATCTGGTCCCGAGGATTTATCCAGCTCCATGTTCCATATCACATTGACTATCTCTTTTTTTGTGAAAGGTTTCAATAGATTTTGATTTTAAACATAACTGATTATATTGGGTATATGCGCAAGGAAATTCGTCGTTATCTCCTCGTCATAGTTGTTGTCCTCCGTGTACAAGGCGTGGAAGTGAGTTTCTACGACATTTTTATTTTTTTCAAAACCTTTAATAGTTTCTCCTTCTTCTGTAGTAATCTCAGATATATGGTTTCATATTTGTCTGGATTTTGCTTGTCGATGGAAGAAAGAAGTGTTACGGTCACCTGCCTGAAGCCACAAGCTGCGCGATTTCAGTCTCCAGTATTCTTCCTCTTGACGGAGTGTTCTGAAAACTTTGGCTTGGATCTGTTGTTCCTTCATCAAATCTGAGGAAGAGATGTCCTATTCTTCCAGCTCCATCTGAAAAGAAGACAACTCCAGGACTACTTCCTTTCTATGTGTAATGGGTCCCTTATTCGCTTTCTTGATCCAATCTTTTAACGCATGCTTCGTATTCTTAAGTTTATGCTCCCATACGTAGCTCGGATATCCCATAATTGGAATGTCCCGTGCTTTGTACACTTCTTCCGTAAAACCTTCCTGCTTGATCCAGAGTGGACTAAACCTGAAGTGGATTGGTCCTAGATCTTCCTCGTCATTTAATTGAAGGAGAATTGGCTTATGATCAGAGGCTAAATTGGGCATTATTTTTTATTGTATAATTTTATTTTCAAGAAGAATAGAGCTATGGATTAGAAATCAGTCAAGGTGTTTTGCGATGTGTTGAGATCCCGTCCGATTGTTAGTCCATGTGTATTTTCCCCTCTTGGGCTTTATATCGACTAAATCCCGTTGTTCTATCGGATCTTCAACCAGATGTAGCATGGGATCTCTTCCATTGTTTCCCCCTTTTTTCTTTTGGGTTCATAACTATATTAAAGTCCCCTGCCATAATAATATTCAAAGGTGTGTAATTCTCCAAAAAGTCTGTTAGCGTTTCCCAACAGTCTTTTTTCTCTGCTTTTTGTACAGGGACATATAAATTGAATAACGTGATGGTTAGCTTACTTTGAATGTGGTAGAGTTCCGTATAGATCCAGTTCTATGTTGCGAAGGAGTTTCCTAATTTGAAATTATCTTCGAACCACAAAGTAGCACGCTCGCCAGAGGATCCTCTTGCACTTACTACCTTTCCTGCATTCTTCTTCCATTTGGATTTGCTTATAGATAGAAGAGTTTCCTCTTTTATTTTGGTCTCTTGGAACATAAGGATATATGTTGTATCTATATTGAGGAGATCTTTAACTGCGTCGAATTTCGAAGGATTCCCCAGTCCTCTACAATTCCAAGAGACTAGATTCATTACTTACTGGTTCATGGAGGTGGACCACCTTTAGGAGTCTTGTATCTGGTATTTCTGCCATAGGCCATGTCCATGGTTCCTTGACTTCCTTGCATATTATTTCTTTCAACTTCCTCTTCTCTTATTCATTTGTTAGATTTCCTCCCTGCTTTCTTTGAGGATCTCTTTGAGAAGTCTTCCTCGGAGGAGGAAACCACTTCCGTAGGTTTTATTTTTGTCATTTCAGCATATGAAGGTGAAGAGGTTACCTCTTTCTGTGGAGTCGGTTGTTTTTCCTTGCCTTCTTCTTGTAGTTCTCCCACTTCCTTTTCTTTGAGGACAAATTGTTCGTCCGGAGTGCTTAAGGTTTCAAATTGGTTTCGTGAAGCTTGTACCCTCAGTTGAGCATTTTCAAGTTGGCGTTTCTCTATTGAGGGATTCATGGTCCCAGTGGAATTTCCTTTCCCTTTTGTCTTGGAAGTAGGTTTTATCGTTGCCTGTTTCTGGACTTGTTTCCACTGGTATCCTTTGTGTTTTTCTGATTCTTCCTATGTTTTTTTTTTTGCAATGACGGGCAAAATGGTCGTATTCACGACAGTGTCTGCACTTGAAGGGAATCTCTCCATAGTCAAGCTCCTGAATGTGGGACCAATATATTACAGTTAGTTTTATTGATTCTGACAGTCCTACTTCGAGATCCACTTCCACACATATCCACGCGCAAGTGTATTGGTCTTTTTTATCCGCCTTGTCTATATATATTGAACCAAAGTATTTCTTATGGCCTCTAATGATTCTGGATTCCAGCAGTGTAATGGAAGATGGGGTAGCCTGACCCATACAGGGACCGTCGAAGGAATCTCCTAGGTGGGGTCAAAGTCTGGGGTTCATTTGTTCAAGTACAGGCCTTCTGGTCCCATGAAATAAGGCCCATTTCAGAAGATAAGATCCCGATCCACTGTGCTTTCGAATACGAACACAAAATATCCCTTTCCTACTAGATAACTTTTGATGTCTTCTGTAATAAGGGGCTTCCAGTTTTGTTGTACCCATGATTCTATGGCTTTTGGGGATGGCCATAAACCTGTGAACTGGCCGATGAGGCCCCTCTCTAAAATATTTAGAGTAGTTCTGCAAGCCCGCTCAGCCGGAAGAGCCACGGTAGGTATCCCTACGATTTTTTTAACAAATTTATGCTGTGTTGACGTTGTTGGTCACTTTCCTTCAGCTGCGATCAACCTCTTGAAGTAGAGATCTCTAGAGGATTCGGTGAAGGAGGAGGATCCAGTCCTCCCCCTGTAGCCATAACTGAAATCCCTAATCTGTGCATTGTCTCAATCACTGGTCCTCAACATCCAACCTCGATCGCTGGTCCGTTTCCTCGGTCGAAACCCTGTCCTGCCTCAGCGTTGCCGAGTCGCGATCATCCAAAGATGTAGTAGAAGGTAACAGTGCTTCATCAAATACATAACAATCTTTAGAATCACACAAAAAATTTGAACACTCTTACCCTCAACTAGTGTGATATTAATATGTTTTGTTGGGACTTGCAGTCTTTTAGCAACGTTAACATTGTTGAAATTATGCTTGCTTTAACAAGATTGAGTTGGAGATTCATGATTAGCCTAGCCCTTACCCATTGGGATGGGTAAACAAGGATACATAGATCAAGGTCACGAAATAGTGTAAGATCAAATTTGTTGTAGGTGCATATTTTATTAATGAAATTGAGTTAGACGTAGTACCCCTTGACGTGTGTGGCATGATGTTTGGAATCCCCTACATGTATATGAGGGATGCAACCTTTGTGAGGAGAGGAAACCAATACCTCCTAATCAAGGACAAGAATTCATTCATCATCAATGCACATAAAGGTAAATCAAAGATATTACTGGTAAGTGCTAACAAAGCTAACAAGTTGATTATCACAAGTAAGGAATATGTTTTTCTTTTCTTACGAGATAATCAATCAGGTGATGAATCAATAAAAGTAAAGTCATCCTTGAGGGGATGTACCAAAGAGAAAAAAAATCCATTGGAGGAGTTGCTACATGCATACAGAGGAGTGTTCCAAGAGCGTAAAGGGATACCACCTAAGGGGGAAGTAGAACATGAGATACAATTATTGCTTGACTCCCGATTAGCTTGTCATCCACCTCCTTAGAAATAAATTCAATAGTATGGAGACAACTAACAAGAGTAACATAGGCCACTCTAATCATACTAAATCTCACAACACAAATTAACCCCTCTAACAAATTATTCCCTAGTCATTAACAATAATTGATCATCTTTAGAATTTGCTTTTCCTAGCCCTAGTTTTAAGTTTAGATTGTTTCTTCCCTTTCTATCCTTGAAGCTTCTCTAGGAGCTTTAAATTTAATTATTCACTTCCCTTGATAGGTATGTTATTATGATAGAAGACCTTATTATTAGATTGAATTTAGAATCTTCCATTTCCCTAGTTATTAGTGGACCTTCCCTTGCTCTAAATTTGGGTTTAGAACCCCCTATTTTTTATTAACTTTAATACTCTATAGTTAGTATGTTTTTTAAAAAAGTTTTCTGTTGGTTTAATGGTATTATAATTTAGGATCTCCTTTAGGATATTCTTTAGTATTTTTAGGATATCCCTGAGATCTAGATTTTAGCTTCCCTAATCCCCAGTGGGAAGGCTATAATTTAAATAATAAGTTTTAATAGCGTTTATGTTGAAAACCTTAATAAGTAATTAAAAAACTTATTATTTTATTTTATTTTTATTAACTTTAAAACTAACACTAATATTCTTAAACTATAGCAGTAGGATGTATAATTTTTTTTTTAAACATTCAAAAAACAAATAAACCAAATACCCCAGTTTATAGTTGGCTAATAGGTTAAAAATGGGTGATATCAATACATATTTATGACAACTACTCCCTCTCCATAAACTTGAGACATTCTTCTCATGAAGATGGGCCTGACTTAGAGGCCTGAAATGTCGAGATATCAAACTGAACAATGCAACCTTACTCTAAAAATTGTCAAAGATTCTCTGCGTATATCAATGATCAACTAAATATTGGGTTGTCACTACAAGGAGAACACCTTCAATCAAGGTTGTAGCATAGGTTTTAACTGTTACCGGATTTGGTAAAAT
Source organism: Larix kaempferi (assembly GCA_027924585.1). Lineage (NCBI taxonomy): Eukaryota > Viridiplantae > Streptophyta > Pinopsida > Pinales > Pinaceae > Larix > Larix kaempferi. Next base: position 19,749,324 of record BSBM01000931.1, on the reverse strand, counting down.
TGTGAAAAGAACCTCCACTACAACCTCTACAATTGGTAATGGAGGTCTTAATGAAGACACCAACATAGGTTTTTAGTAAAGGTTTTTTATTAGCGAATGGATATTTTAGCAAAGGTTTCTAGCAGAGGTTTGGTGCGCCTATGGTAAATAAGCATCAGTGCTCTTATACCAAAGATGAGCACCGGTGTGCCTTCACCAAAGAGGAGCACTGAATCTGGTGCGCCTTCACTAAAGAGGATCATTGATACCAGTGCACCTTCATGAAAGAGGAGCACCAATGTTTTTTTGGCCAAAAGCACACTAATGCACATGGGTCATGGAGCATAGGTGTGCCTGCAGTAAAGAAGCATCAATGCACTTATACCAAACATGAGCAGTGATGAACCTTAAACAAAAATGAGCATCAATGCACCCATAACAAAGAGGAGCACCGATGACAAAAAAAAATTCCATGTAAGGAAACCTCATGAACGTGCAAATAAAGGGAGGTGATTTAATAAATACATGATTATTAAAATGCAGTGACATAATAATTTTGATTTTGAATATTCTAAGTATTAGTTCTTTCCCTTGTTTATTGATGAATCTCTTATTTATAATTTAAAAATGAAATACTTGTTGAATATTGAACAAAAATCATAATTTTGATTGTTTTAAATAAAAATTTATAGTTAAATGCATATGAAATAAGACATTATCAATAAACATAAAATTAATATTATGAAATTGTACAATAATTAATATTGAAATGTTAAACATTGCAATTTATAGCCATGGAGAACCAATGCACCTATAGTAAAGAAGCACCAGTGCACATTGACCAACGACGAGAAACAATGCATAATTGAGTTGGTGCTCAAGAGGATTGGTGTCCTCATCCCTTGAACATGTCGGTGCTTGCACTTTGCAAGTTGGTGCGTGCACAAGGGATTGGTGTTCCTGCTAGATTGGTGTCTACAGAATCTATGAGTGGGTGCTCACACCATCATTGGATATTGGTGTCTCCTACAATTCTTTGTAATTTATGGTTTTATCAATTTATTAAATTGAGTTTCCATATAAATATTATGTGTACTGTGTTTTAATGTTAATGAGTATTTATGATTGATAATGATACATGATTAATGAAGTGAAAATTGTATAAAAGAGTGTGATATTGATTCACCCCCTCTCTCACTATCACTATGTGTTCCAACAATTGGTATCAGAGCAAGGTTTCTTCAAACAAGTTGTATCACCGGAAGGAAGATCCTTGAGAACACAAATGGACAAGTAAGTAGAGTTAGCTTAGAATGGAGCATCAATCTTTGATGGGAAAAACTATGCCACTTGGAGCATGAGAATGAGAGTATTCTTGATGGCAATGGTATTTGATATGTGGAACTTAGCTGTTACAAGTTACACCACTCCAAAAATACCACCCAATTCTGCATCCATAAGGAAGTTAAAGGACAACACAATGGCAATGGATGCTCTCCTAGGTGCATTATTTGATTACATGAAAGACAACACAGGAAAATGTACATCATCTAAAGACCTATGAGATAAACTACAAAGTATCTACACAGTTGAGAAGGACATTAAAGAACTAGATCCAATAGGTTAAAGCAACTCTTTCAATGAAAATGGTAGCGATATAGAAGATGCTCCATTATGGCCAAGGTTGAAACATCTGAAAATGAAGGACACTCTAAAACAAATGATGAAGTCATTTAGAGCAATGATTTTGAAGATAAAGAATAATTTAAAATTGAAGGAGAGGTAGATCTTGAAGGAGAACTCATCAATGGCCTAAGTAAACTAAGGAAAGCTGAAGAGAAAACCAATCATTAAGGGAACAATTCCAAAAGTATTAAGAGGAAGATCAAATTTTAAAAGAAGGGACGATAAATACTATCATTGGTCTAAAAACACAAACTAAAGAGACACAACAAGCATTGAGAAATCAACTAGAGGAGAAGGATCAAATATGCAAGACGCTGAAATTATATCTCTAACAAGGGATCTAGAAGAAAAGATTGCCCAACTAAGCACAAACTTGAAGAGCACTATGACTCAAAAACAAGAGAGAAGGAAAATTGAAGAAATGCTAACAAGGCAGCTAGAATAAGTTCATAACAACCTTGAAGAAGCTAAAAATACCATTGTTGGTCTAGAAAGTTAAATAGTAGAGGCCAAGAACATTAAAGAAGACTTAATTGGTCAATTTCAAGAGAAGAAAGAGTTTTGCTGGAAAAAAGACCTTGAGATTGTCTCATAGAAAAGAGAATTTGTGAAGAAAAAGTCTTTGGAAGAGCAAATCTTAAAAGGATATGTTCTGAAATATCAGTTATAAGAACATAAGAAAATTGAAGAGCTGATGTTAAGCCAACTACAGAACAAAGAAAAGGATTATGAAAGAATTGAAGAAGAAAATGATGTTATAAGAAAGAAAATTGATGAGCTCACAACTCAAGTAAATAACAATATAAATTTTGAAAAGAGCTCGATGATTTTAGAAAATATCCTCAATTCTCAAAGGTCTCCACTTTACAAGACTCGTAATGGCTATGGCATCAATCAAGAAGTTGAAAATTCCAAGCATCCAGAGAATAAAGTCGAAGAGAAGTCTAGGAGCTATGCAAATATCTTGAGAAGCTCCAATCTTGATGAAGGAAGCAACAAATAAAGAGATCATAATCAACAAAATAATGAATTCAGAAGGACTACTCCACAAAGAATATCATTTGCTCCCATGTATCAAACTTTATTTCCTAGTTATTGTTATTTTTGCAACAATTATGGACATAGAGCTGTAGATTGCATAGCCTATGGAGGAAGTGCTCAAGCAAGAAATGGAAGTGTTGAATGTTACAAATGCCACAATTATGGACACATGGCAAGAGAGTGTAGAAGCAAGATGGATATGAACATTGTATGTTACAATTTCCAAAATTACGGACACATGGCAAGAGATTGTAGAAACATGATGCAACACAATGTTGAATGCTTCAAATGTCACAATTATGGACACATGACAAGAGATTATCGAAGCAACATGACAAGATTCCCTAGACAAGAAGTTAAAAAGGTTTGGAAAAGAAAATCAGAAGATTCATCCCTTCATTATTGAAAGGAGGTGAAAGAAAGCAAGGGAGAGAAAGATAAAATATCTCGAGGAAGATAATAAAAGGATGAAAGATGGACTATTAAAGGAATAAAAAAAACTAGAACATAAGTTGGAAATTACATAGGAGCTCATATCATGGGTTGATGCTATTTAAAACTTACACTCGTTGTAACTTGTCCAAAAGGGGTATTTTGTTTTGGGTCAAAATCCATTGTTAGGATGTCACTTGCAGAAATAATGTTCCATAAATCTGTCACCAAAATAAACAACAAAACCAATATGAAATGAACATTTCGAGACCTCAAATGTATTAAAAATACCCAATCCAAAGTGGTGTTGTACTAGTAGTCAAAGGGATATTTTAACACTATTTCAAAATGTCATAACCTTATATCACTTTGCTGCTGAGGTATTATACAAACTAAAATGTGTTTAAGAACTTGGAAAGATCATATTTGCGAACATAAGTATGCAATAGAGGGGACATGGATGTTTCAAGCCTTGTATAATAGCAAATTAATGCCTTATGAAGTTAGAAGCTTGAAGTCCATTACGAAGCAGTCACCTACAACACTTGAGGATCCTATACACGAATATAAAACATCCTTTTCAAATATCAAGTATGCCAGAAGTCAGAACTATACTTAGATCTGATGAAAAAATCTTATGGAATAGTCCTGGAAACTATAGATGACAATACACTTTCAGGGGGAGCCTCCCCATATATAGAAAAAAGGAGGAAGGGTTCCTCCTGTGCATATACATCAACAGACTATGTGAGGACCGTTTTTGAACATTATTTAAGATTGTTAAGCATGATTCGATGTAACAGTTGAAGAAGGAGGTCTATGATGGCCAATTGAAGGAGACTTCATGACTACAGTTGTTACTGTAGTTCCATAATCATGTCTAGATTAGTAGTTTAGTATGAAAGGATGTTTATAGATTATGTAGCTGACAATTCTTAGAAGATATATTGTAGCAACAATGTGCATTTAGAGTGTTGATGTGGAGAGCTACAAGACAAGCAAAATTGTAGACAGGGGGAGTTGAAAAAGGCAAAGTAGACATAAGAGGAAGAATCATCTTTTTCCATTGATAATAAAACAAATCCAAAGCAGGCCAACATTCAGATAGGGGGAGAAACATGGCAAAAATGATCAATGCATAGAATGATGAAGACATTGGGATCAAGTTCAAAGGTCTACAAAGAAGTAGTACAATCATATGGGGAGTATTGTTAGATATTCACTAAAAGCATTTACAATCAAAGAAAACATCCCTTTGTCATTAATGTCAAAGGGGGAGAGATCAAAAGAAAAATAAAAGATGCATAGAAGATCAAGTGGTAGGGTTTCCATAAATGAAAAAGGGGGATATTGTTGGAAAGTTGTCATTGATGTCAAGACATTGTCAGGATTATGTCATTAATGTCGAGGTGTCTACAAGATGATTATGGGGTGCCTACAAGTGATTTTTGGCCATCATTGGGTTGTTGGTTAGCTACTTCATGATGAAAGAATGTCATGCTTTCAATCATTATATTGTCGTGTAGTGTAAAGGATGGAAGCAGATAGTCCATCACTAAGCCCGTTGATCCAGGAGGATAATCTTAGTCGAAGCTTGAAGATGGTGTCCATTTCTGTTACAGTTGATCAGCTATTGAAAAACTCTCAGGAAGCTTTCAAAAGCAACTTCAACGAGGCCAAATAGATCTTGCATGCACAAACGACTTCAGGTTGAAGTTTCGACCACAAGCATAATTCTTATGACAATTTGTACCTAAAATGATTTTTATGTACAAAAGAAATGTAATAGGGGTTTGCACATTAATTTCCTATTTTTCATTATTAAAAAGGAAATTAGAGGTGAGAATCCACCTCATGGGTTGGATTCCTAAACCTATGGGAAGTGGAGATTCTCATGGAGAAGGAAGAGGACTCTTCCTCCACCTACCTCTAGAGGTGGTTCTTGATCCTACTTTAAGGGATCATGGGAGAGATTTGGGGTGATGACTAATCACTCATGAGCAAGCCTATAAAATGTTCTCATTTGGAGAGTGAAGGGGCAAGCTTTTGCTTTGGAGATTTTGGGGTAAACTTTCTTTATTTGGAGAGATTGAGCAAGGGGGTCTTGCTTGTTGCCATTTCATATGAGACTTGATGAGGCTGCCCAGAGTGGGAAATTGTGCCATGTGAAATGAGAATTCTTTCCATACTATGCTAATAAAGCGGCTCAAAGTTTTGTTGAGCCCGGAGACGTAGCCAGGGGGTCTGGTGAACTCCGTTACCATATTGTTTGTCTCATTCGTTTATGTGGATTTATGTTTCTTCTTGTTTCTGATTAAGGCAAGCTTACATATGCAAATGCTCAAATACATATGCACATATTTTGTTAGTAAAGATCTTAGTTGAAAACTTTTACGTGAGTAAGTACTCCTTAAAATTTTTGGATCACCCGTAATAGGCCTATAAAATGCCCACAACATGATTAAGGAAATGCCCGTAATAGGATTAAGGAAATGCTCATTTGGCCATTAAGAATGCCCACAATTACAACCATACATGCTCCCACTTCAAGGCAAATATGCCCACAATACACTTGAAGGTTTGCAACAGGTATAAGACTTGAGGAAAATTTCCCATAATGACCTTAAAAAATACTCGCATATACTTGAGGAAAATATTTGCAAGCCTGATCATTTGAAGAAGAAAAATGCCTGCAGGGATTTCTAACAAAATGCCCGCATCAGTCTTTAAATGCCCACAACATTATGCCTGCACAAGCACACCAATACTAAGTGAATATTCCCATAAGGTTGATCAGTATGTTCTCACTTGGAGGAGAAAAATGTTTGCACTGATGTGGGAAAATACCTGCAAGAAGTAACAAAAGGTTTGCTAAGTCATCATAAATGTGTGCCATCAATATGCCCAGAGGCCCTAGGGGGACGCCTGCAAGCCATGGGGAATACACCTCATTTCATGAGTAGATGCCCACAAAAGGACACAGAATGCCCACATACAGTTTTGACATTGTGGAGTTGAATTCAAGCGTTGGAGGGAAAAGGAATTTTGTATGATGGCCAAGCAACAAAAATGTAAAGTCGACCCTAAAATTAAAAAGTGTGAACACCCGGCTTTCTTATTCATTGATCTCAAATTGAACCAGTCGATCTAATAATAAGGACAAAAACAATATACTTCAAAAGGTATAAATAGAAAGGAGTTTGTCATATTTTTTGAGAGAGTGATGAGTTGGCCTGAAAATTATAGAGAAGGTACAAGGGAAGGAATAACTATGAAGCTGAGACAATGAAGACAAGTTAAGACAAATTCTAAGGCACCTATGGTAGATTTTTAGAGGGATTTTTTGGACAGAATCGAAGAGGGCTTATGGGCCTATCCTTTGGACAAAATGTGAACTAATTTAAGGAATTTTTTTCAGGACTATATTTGGCACACATATCAAGGGTATTTATAGGATTGTATAATAACATATTTGAAACTTATTAAAGGACAACTTGGTGGACAGATTCAAGGATTATTGGTAGACATATTTTTGGGACTGAAGTTTGACTAGAAGGATTGTTTCATAGGGCTTAAGGACTTGAGTAGAGCAGAAGAAAATGGGTACTTCTAGAGAAGTAGAAGTTTGAATAAGAAAGACAGAGATGTGAAGGTAATTTCATGATGATTAGATCCCGAAGAGAGCAAGTTGGTGCTTACAGAGGATTGGTGTCCTCATATACTTTACAGATTGGTGCGTGCATATTTGATTTGGTGCTCAAGAGGATTGGTGTCCTCATCCCTTGAACAGGTTGGTGCCTGCACTTTGCAAGTTGGTGCTTGCACAAGGGACTGGTGTTCTTGTCAGTTTGGTTTCTATGGAATCTGTGAGTGGGTTCTTACACCATCATTGGAGATTGGTGTCTCCTAAAATTCTTTGTAATTTATGGTTTTATCAATTTATTAAATTTAGTTTCCACATAAAGTTTTTGTGTACTGTGTTATGATGTTTATGAATATTTATGATCAATAATGATACATAATTAATGAAGTGAAAATTGTATAAAAGTGTGTGATATTGATTCACTCCCCCACTTAGTATCATTGTGTGTTCCAACAAATTCTACCCAAAAATAATTTAGAAATTGAGATGAATACATACATCCTTTTTTTTTCTTTGAAAAAATTGCAAAAAATATTATGCTTTTTGCACAAGAAAGAGCCCTAATACCACTTGTAGTAAACCTTGGTAGATAAAAGATAAAAATAACTCTTAAATTGAGAATAAACCCTTAACTTCAGAAATATCAAATGCATTTACACCATAAGGAACATAATGTAGAGAGAAACTTACTGTAGGGAAACAACATCAAATATTCATTATGAAAAGAATCACTCCATAAGCCATGCTTTCTACAATATGATAACATCCAATATATCTCAATTCAATGATAATTATGTGTCCGTATACTTTCTCATGAGTATTCCTAGGGTTTATGCCCACTACGCATTATTATATTATTTTCTCTAGCTACATAGTGGATGTATTCCATTATTATGGCCATGTTATATTCATTACCCCCTTGGATATCTCCCTTGGTACATGACACCATCGCTTGCAATAGCTACCAATCCATCCATCAATCAACCTACTACTCCCCCTATGTAAGTAGTTGCACCGGGTATTGATCCATTCACTGTTATGCCTCTCTGGCTCTAATGGTGGACCTATCATTAGTTGACATGTACTTGTCTGAGATGTATATTTGACTTGTATGTATGCATGCATATTGATTTTGATATTATTGTTAATGTATATGATGCATTTTCATAGAATGTTGATGTTGATGTTGTTTAATCTATAAAATGTATTATGTGTTGATGGTGGTTGTTAACGTCCACTATGACCAACTTTGGTCTATCGTGCCCTACTAAGGAATTACTTGGAATGCTTTGGAATTTTATTCCTATGGTCAAAAAGCTTGAAGAGAAGCGTTCCTAACTCATTGTAGTTTTGATGGGTTAGAAGGTTAAGAAGGTTTGTATTGGAACATAGATTTTGAAATTGAGATCTAATGTGAGTGTACGTAGGGCACTTTAAGAGAGTGATTTTCATCCTCAATGCTCATAGTCTCACAGAGATGACAAATTCTTTCAGTCCACGTCGTTTTAGGAATTGTCCACCACCTTGTTTCACGGAGCTCATGAGAGTTCGTTCTTATGTTGGCTATATTAATTTTCTTTTTTATACCAATTAAAACAAAGAGATACTTTTGATCTTCTAGATTAGGGTTGATAAACTCTTTATAATATCTTAATTTCTTTTAACCTATAAATTTTTATTGCACCACAAAATCTCTTTAAAATTAGATGTAGTAATATTTTCAATGTTATCGATATTTTGCAAAGTGATATTTTTGTCAATTCCCCAATGGTTTAACCAAGTGAGAGCATCTTTATGCCAACCCCGCTTGAGCCGTATGTGGTTTTGACATGATTTTAATGCAATTTTAGGAAGCCTTTGGTCTCCCATGTTATTTATCTTGTGCTTGTACATCAAGTACCTAGTCATAACTATGCTCTCAATGGAGAAATGCCCCACTTCAATGAGGAGAATAGGATAGGGTGTATTGCTTTTAATTTTGAGGTTATAAGCTATAAAACACTTTTGGATTTGTTCAATTTTTATCCAAGATTCTCTAGGGATGTCGCAACCCCAAAATTTTCACTCGTACAAGATATCGGGGATGACGAGAGTTTCAAAGAGGAATTTATTTGTATCCCACATCACAAGGTTTGTTGATTTACAATTATTTTCAAGACCAAAATAAGCTTTCCACCCTCCATTATTCCTTTTCTCAATGTTGTAGCTCCAGTTGAGTTTGTGATGGACATCAATTCTGAGATATTTGTATGAAGTCACTTCCTCCAAGTTGTTATTGTCATAAATGAAATTAGTGTAAGAGTATGTTTTTTTTATGAACATTATTAATTATTTTTCCGTTTTTAAATTAAATTTGAGATGTATCACATTTAAATTTCAGATGCCATATAATGTTTAACTCTTTAACTCTAGTTATATGAAATCATTTAATTTGGATTGCGAGTGCAAAAAATTATAGTCATTTAATGTCATATCTTTCTCAAAATTAATTATTTGTTGCCGAGGAAGATACAATATGTTAATTAAACATGTTTACAAACTTGATTAAATGATTCAATCAATGATTAGATGATTTGATTATTTTTTTAAATCATATTTTTTTGTTAAATTATACTGTTTAAAGTTATTTGTAAAGATTTTTATTTAATTTATTATTAATATGGATAAATTTTAAAATTGTGATTGTTAAATTTAACAAAATAAATATTTCTCCAATTTTATACAGTGGAATCATCTTCCATAATAAATCATGAAAATAATTTTAAATCAACCTTGATTAATTCGTAATCAATTTGTTTCATTAAATCTTCTATTAAATTATGAACATAATTCTATATTTTATATTTTATATTTTATTTTTATTTTTTATAAGCTAGTAGTAGTTCCTTAATTATCCAGGTCAAAATATATAGAGTTTCAGAATTCCCAGGTCCTCTCATGGTAGAGAAAACATACCTAAAAAAAATATTGGCTATGTTTATTAGTACATTAGTCTTTAAAATAGTATTCGTCGCTAATGCAACTAGAAAAGGAAATAACAGAACATTAAAAAGATGGTCGAAAACCAAAAACCAAGATGGCCGGTGAGACCTAGCAACTGGTGTAGTCCTTCTGCTCTGGTTGAGTGGTCGGGTCTTTAACCAGCGTGATACCCAACCGACGTGCGAACTGATGCTGGTTGTACATGAGCTGCTTCATCATATCTTGCAGCTCGTCTAGCTGCATCAAGGTTTCAGCCTGCGCTTCATTCCTGTCAGTGAGCGCCTTACCCAGGACTTGCTCATGGGTCCAGTGCAGGTCCAGGGTTTTTTGATAGAGAGTGGCGTGGCCTCTGCTGTTGTTGGGGTCCGGAATGAGGGCCTCGAATTCTTCCTTGATCTCCTCATCCGTTAAACAATGGCTCGAGACTCTCGCGTCATCTTCCGCATCAGTAATTTTTGCCTGCGCTTGAATAGGGATCTCCTTATGTTATTTATACGCTTTGTCCACCACCCCTCGTATGAATCTAACAGGCAGAGAGGTATATGAACTCTGTGGCTGAGCGTTGGATTGCCGAGCGGCTTGCTTCTTGGGCGGCATGGTGGCAGCGAACTCGTATAGAGATGGAGGAGCCGACCTTCAGTGTAGTCGAGGTAGCAGGACTCGGAGGGCTCGAAGCAGGAAGGGTGAGACTCAAAGTAGCAGGGAATGGATGCATAGAGGAAACACACCGCCGCAGTGGAACCCTTGCACAGCAAGGCTTTCAGACAAGCATCCGAATTGCTGGGGAGGGTGAAGAGGTTAATAACCTGCGTGCCATTAGTTTTCATGAGCAGAGAAGGACGGAGCCCATTACTCTGCGTCGTGGGAGGCATCAATGCAGAATTCTATATTTTATATTAAATATGAAAAAAAAATTCAACTTAAGTGATTAAGACAATAATAGTTGTTAATATTAGTCACACAAACAATAATAACGTTACATTTTAAAATCATGAAACAATTATAAATAAAAATTTATTAATTTTTAAAATCAATTTGCTTATTTTATTAAATCATGAAAATAATTTTAAATGTGTATATTAAATATAAAAGTGATAAAAAAACACTTAATTACAGTGACCTAGACCATAATAGTTGCTAATGTTTATCTTATAATTTATCATACATTTTGTGTTTTAAATCATGAAAACAATTTTAAATCAATTTCGATTTATTAAATCAATCTATTTAATGAAATCTTCTACTAAATCATTAAATAGATCCAAATATTCACTAATAAGAAGAGGATATCAAAGTAACCACTGATTTATACCATGTTTTCACCAATTAACAAAAGAAAAGCACTAATGTATAGTTATATTTTGATAAATTTTAAGTAAGGAGTTGATAAATATATCAATTAGTCACAAGTTTCAATCTCAACAACCTCTAAAAATCTAGGGTTCTGAACATGCATTTGGCTAAGGTTCCCATGGATCCTCCTCTAGATCCTGACTTGGAGGGTTGATCTCGACTCATCAATGCAGCTTTTCATTTGTTAGTGGCGGTCGCTCCGCCCCCTTTAGTCGTCGACTCATCCTCCCGTTTCATTTAGTATTATGTTATCCCAGACATCAAGATCACATCTTCGACATCTAAGCTCAAGGCAGACGCTCTCATCGAAAGAGGTTTAGTTGGGTAATTTATAGGCCTCTTGGCCTCTCCTCAGGTCATGGAAATATGGCTAAACAAGAACTGACAGTCCCCTATTTTAGGTAATCTGTTTCAAAATTTATGTGGGAAAGGATTCTTTGTTTTATTGTTTGATAATAAAGAAGACAAAGATATCATCTTCTGAAATGGACCATATTTCATGGGTTTGAGAGGGATGTATTTAAACAAATGGAGCCTCTCCTTTGATTCGGAAAAAAAATATTCCCTCGACAGTCCCATCCTGGGTCAAACTCTTGCACCTACCTCTCCATTGCTGGAGAGATGAAGATCATGCAGCCATTGGGAAATCCTTGGGGAAATTTATCGACCAACATGAGCCTAAACCCCCTCTTTTCTCATGTGCTCGGATTTATGTTGATGTCGATATGGAAAAAGGCCTTCTAGAAGTTATAAATCTCATAATGGATGGATGGTCTCACCTATAGAAGGTATATTATGAACAACTTCCTTTCAAATGCAAGATCTATCATGAATATGGCGCTTCTCCCATAACTATTCCAAATCCAAGCCTCGGGAACAAGAAAAAAATCAAGAATAAGGTTACGAACATGTTCAAAAAAAGGGGGGAAAACACTCAACCACCTACAATAGTAAGCACACAAGTAGGTCAATCATCCTCGAACATATTTCAAGCATTAGCCCCAGAAGAGGGAGAAAAGGAAGAAACAGAGCCTGCTCAAGCAATCGCAGCTCCACACAAGGGCTGAATATGTTACACCTAAATCTTACCATCATGAGACTAAGTGTATACACCCTTGAAGTATCCATGACCAGGAAGTCAATTTGAAAGAGTTATTGATCCTTTATCCTAAAAGTCTAGGTGGATCATCGCAGCTTGCTCTCTTCCAGCTTGCGACGACCAGGATCATCGTAGTTTCCTTCTTGATAGAGTGGAATGATGTAGCATGTTGTCCTTATACAGCTTGCGCCGACCTCACCTGTCGCTTGTTTCCCTATTACAACCTGTGACGATGTCAGTTAATGTGGATAAAAGGAAGCTTCGAGCGATTTCTAGAAGGAGGATGACTTGGATCTCTATCCCTAACCTTTAGGTTGAGATGTCCTTTGGTTCCTCCATCATTGGGAAGATCCCTTACTCCTCTCCCACTAATCCCCAACTCATTTCTATCCTCCTAGTCTTATTTATATGAGGATCCTCTTCACTCCAAAGGGAGGAAGTCTATAGTATCTACATGCTAGTAAAATTAGCTTAGGATAGATCTCTACTCATCCCTTGAGAGATCCATCATCCCTTTGGAGGCTTTGGCATTGGCTTGGTTGGAGAAGGATTGCTACGTTAAGTCTTAGTTGTAATCACTTCATTCTATGTACTTTCCCTTTTATACAATAATATAAATGCTTTCCACCAAATATCGTTGCATTGATGATGTTTTGTGTAGTTTGCTTGCTTAACTTCTTACGTAGATCTATTATTGCGTAGGTGCATTTTACTACTTGTTTTGTTCTGTGTTGTCTTGATAGGTTTTGTAGCTGAGATCTAAAGACCATCAAGCTTGGAGCAAACATCAAGGAGAAAGGATCAGCGATCTGAAAGGTAAATCATCTATCTACTCGATCTCTAATTAGATATAGGAAAGCCATTATATATTATGTCTTATTTGTTCTAGTCTTACGTTGAGCTAAGGAGATCAGGCCTCGAGTCCACTCTTTTATGTTACACTTTTTATCAGTGGCAGTACCTAGTCGTTCTTGAACATGGCACTCATTTGCATTTGCATACAATTCTTGGATCACCTGTTTGTCCTCGAGTTTTGCCCACTTCCTGAGTCTTGTTACTCCTTTGTGTCATCCAAAGAATACTTCCACCATCAGTTGCGTTAGGAGTTGGTGTCGTACTCGTCATGTCAATACTTCCAAGTCATGCCATGCCCATGTTCAAGAATACTTTCACCACTCATTATTTGCAGTCAGTACACCTTCCACCATGTCGGTCTACTCGGAGTCAGTCCTGTATGTTACTGTACCATCTGATCTACTCCAAACATCTGTTGTTGTGTTTCGATGATGGGGGATTCATCATGGCCCTCCTTCGACGGGTTCATCCTTGTCGACTTCAACACATCATCCAGGGATTGAATCTAGAAACCAATCGAGTACCTTGGACCTGCATGCCTCAATGGTAGGTTACCTCGCTTTCGACATGAGTTTACATCATTGACTCTTGATTGAAAGATTTCATCATGCGTTCGACTTCAACTCATTTATTCACGCTTGATGATATGTACTGTGATACCTTGGGGATCATTGACATTAATGTGATTTCCCTCGCACTTGTTAACGGTATACATCAATGACTGGTAATCAAGTGGTTTCTACCATGTTCGACGTCAAGACATTTGTAATCACATGGATAGATTCGTATCATTGCGGGTTCGGCTTGAAGACCCTGGGGAGTCATGTTACCCAGGTTGTGATGGAGATTGTTTTGAGTCATATTACACAGATCCACATTTGTATTGGTCGTGGATGTGTTATAATCTCATCATGGATCTACGCTTGTATCTAGTAGCCATGATTGTGTTCAGTCGGTCATTACTACCATGGATCTGCATTGTATTGGTCGGCAGCCATGTTGTGAGTCGTATGAGACTATGTACTCAGATTCAATTGTACTACAGCAACATCCTTCGTCCGACAAGTACATTGCCATTCCTTCTGTCAAAGCATTTCACCTGTCCATTTTTTAACAGCTTCATGTTTTGGGGGGCATTTTGTTACACCTAAATCTTGCCATCATGAGACTCAGTGTAAACATACCCGAAGTTCCTTGACTAAGTCATCAACTTGGAAGAGATACTAACCTTTTCTTGTTGGGTTTTGAGAGGTCGTCGCAGGTAATCCTAATGCAACCTGCGACGTCGCAGGTTGTTCTCTTGCAACCTGCGACGATGTCAGTTAGTTGGATAAAAGTGCATCTTCGAGCCCATTCTCGAACGTAGCTGATGTGGATCCCTATCCCTAGCCTATAAGGGAGCTGACATTAAATTCCTAGCCTCTTGGAAGGATCCCCTAACTCTCTCCTACCATATCTCAACCTATCCTATCCTCTTAGTCCTATATAAGTGAAGCTCATTCCCATTCCAAAGGGGGGAAGGTCTATAGTATCCTTATGTTGGTAGAATCCACATTGGTGATCCCTTATAATCTTGGGAAGCTTGTACCATCTTGGAGGTTTGTCTTGGACATGTTGGATGGAGGATGCGACGTTAAGGATTTGGTTGTGTTCTTCTCCTTTCTATGTATTCCCACTTTTAATACAGTAATACAAACTCTTTCCACAAATGTTATCGTGTTGATTATTATTTGTAGTTTACTTCCTTAACCGTTTACTTAGATTAGTTATTGTTTAGATATATTGTATTGCTTGTATTGTTTCCATGTTGTCTTGACAGGCCTTGCAGCTAGAGATCTGACGACCGCGGGACTTGGAGCAACAACAAGGAGAGAGATCCACGATTTGAAAGGTATGATATCTACGTACTCGATCTGTAACTAGATCTAGGAAATGAGTCTTGTATTCTGTCCTATTTGTTCTAGATTCACTTGAACTAGGGAGATCCGGCTTGCATCCGCTCGAGTGGATTGTCCGTTAACAGAATACGACCTCCAACTTATCAAGTTCTTCAAGAAATAGGTAAAGAGGAAAACTACATTCCTCTGCTTCCTATGGAACCCTATTAGGATATTGATGGAACTTAGGACAATATTTCCACCCTTTTGGAGGGTTCAATGACCCGATCCAAAGAAAAATCACTTCAAGATCACTCAAGTGAAGATTTAGAAGATGAAAGGGTTCCATTAAAAAAAGGAAAAAAAAAATCTGAGGCACCATAGAGACTTTGAAACAACTAGGGACAAATCCTAGAGAAAGGAAATAGTTTTGGAAAAGCATGTCAAGGATTCATCATCCATCAGAGGGAATAAAAAACAAAAAGAAGAAGGGAGAGACAAGGTCATCACAACTACAAGTAAGAAATAATGAAGATTGTCTCCAGGAATTTTAGGGGTATTTGAACTTCCGAAACCATTCTAACATCTCTTGTAACTGAACATAACGGGAAGGCACCCAAGCGTCTTAGCACTCTATATAAGCATGTAAAATATTGTAATATACGAGTTTTGATGATCTTTACATCCAGTAATAGAGAAATCAGTTCGCATTTCCTGCATATTGTCTGTGAATTTATGTTTATGTGCGTAGTGTATTCCTGCTTTGCTTATTCTATTTATTATGCTTCCGCCATAACATAGCTGACTTATTCAGTTGAACTGTTGTCCCCCTCGTGCACTTGGATGTGTGCATATCAATCCCCCATGTCAAAAATTGGTGGGAAACTTTTATGAGAAAAATTTAATAGAGGAGTTTGGAATATCTGAGAACACTCCCACTAGGGCCTCTTTTATAGATGTCATTAAGGAACAATATTAACCTATGGAAAACTATGATGGCCAATACATGATATGGAACACACTACATTAAGAGAGGGACCAAACAGTGTTAGAGTTCACAAATACTTTCCATACCTACGCACCAAGCTGGGTATCAGAGACTCTGAGTGACACATGGTTCTAAAATACTGTTGGGGGATACATAGGTACATCCAAACCAAAATGGAGTTTATGTACATCTAATCAATGGGAGTTGCTTCTCGGTATATCGTCAAGATCGAGCGAAAGTTCAAGCAAAAGAACAAGCGAGAGTTTGGGTTTGCGAATCCACTACCGAAGCAAGGAAAGGGTAACCCTATCTTGAAGAAAAAAAAGACCTAATAAGGAAAACCATCCCTAGGAAAGCCAGTCCAAGATAAGCCCTTTGGGAGAAACTTGGGAAGTTGGATGAGGCTAAATCGACAATAAACAAGGTTTTCTTAAAAAACCAACTTTTTCATCCGAGGATGAAGAAGTGTTCAACTGTGGCAGATCATTTCGATGGGTTTAATATCCCGATCAACAAACTGCTCTTGGTTGGTATAAAGGTGTAGGATGAGGATAGAATGATAATTTTACTCTATTTCCTCCCAGATACTTGGGATCATATGGCAATGACCATCACCAACTCATCATTGGGAACTCTAAAATTTGATATTGTGGTAGATACTTTACTAGGAGAAGAGTTGAGGCAAAAACCATATCTATATCCCTCTACCAATGAATCTCTATCCATGAGAGCGAGATCTAGCGAAAGGGGAAACAAGGGAGATCACAGTCCAAATCCAATTCTAGAGGACACAAGGAAGGGAGGTGTTAGAATTGTGGGAAACCAGGGAACTTGAGGAAAGACCGTTGGTATCTGAAGAAGGAAAAGGAGGATGAAAATATATATCAAATATCAATTGAATCTAGTATAGTAGATTCAAAAGAGATGACAACATGTGAGGCTTCCAGTCTCAGTAACAACATATCTCTATTATATGCTTAGCTTTTGAACTTAGGTGCATCTTTCCACATGTCTCCACATAGAGGACGGTTTGTCAATTAGCAGTCCTATAGTGGTCGAATGATCTACTTGGGTGATGATCATTCTTTATAAATTGTGGGAATAGGGGACATTAATATTAAGCTAGACAATGGCATATAAAGGAAGTTGTGTGATGTACGACATATACCATATCTACAGATGAATTCGTTCTCAATCAAGATGATAGATAAGATGGGGTATTCTACTACCTTTGGTGATAGTTGATGCAAAATTACCAAACGAGCCCTTGATATAAATGGATATCGGTGGCCACCTACCTATTCCCCCTATCATTTGGTAGTTTTTTAATGGATTTTGTGTCCAAAACTTTTGGGGCCATTTTGAGGCCCTAAATGATGTTTCTTGGTGATGCCACAGTTCAGACATAGCCAAAGACAAGTATGGATAGTAAAAATGTGTACTTATCGTCTAGACCTTACTAACAGGATATCGAGCGCCCTAAATAGCGATCGTATGCAAAAGTGACGCCCTCGAGAAGTTAACACCTCAATTAACCACCATGGGGCCCACAACCCATTTTACGGTTCATCTCCTAGGGTTAGGTTTTTGTATATTTAGGGTTTTTTCCCTCATATTTATGATAAAAATGATATCTCTCTCTCCTTTTGTAATCAAATTTTCATGAATGAGAATAGCCACCGCATCTCTTCTCAGAGATAAATCTACCACCATTCTAGTTGCTTTTATTTTATAGTATGATTAGTTTCATTCATTTCATAGAATCCGAGTTTACTATATCATTGTGTTTGTTGCAATATATTTGTGTATGCATTTCTATATATGCTCTTTCATTTCGTTCTCACATAAATCCATATCAGTGGTATTAGAGCAGTCTTCCCTTTCATTATTTCTTCATGCATGTCCCTGACAAGGTTGGGATATAGACAGTTGGGTCTTGAAATAGTTTAGCTTGAGAAATACCACCCTTGACATCCCAAGCTACCTCACATTTTTGAGGAAAAGAGAGAAGAAGGAGTAGGAGATCGTATCAAGTTGTTGCTTGAGGAATCCCTTACACAATAGAGGAATCAGATGATGGTAAAAATTTCCCAAATCCTTCGATAGATGCCGAAAAAAAAGGAGGGATCATCAAGCAGTCACTTCATAGGATCCACACCCTTCAAGGTACAAGTTAACTTTGATATGTATTTATTTGAAGGCTAGATCGATACTGATGGCCTAGATAAACTATTGAGTCCACTAGAAGGGTATTTCTCTTTCCAAAAAATTTATGACAAGGAAAAGATCACCTTTGTGATCCTTAATGCTATCCCCCATGTCAAAAATTGGTGGGAAACTTATTATGAGAAAAAGTTAACAAAGGAGTCTGGAATATCTGAGAAAAATCCCACTAGGGCCTCTTTTATAGATGTTGTTAAGGAACAATATTAAGCTCTGGAAAACTATGATGACCGATACATGAGATGGAACACACTAAGTTAAGAGAGGGACCAAACAATGCTAGAGTCACAAATACTTTACATACCTGTGCACCAAGCTGGGTATCAGAGACTTCGAGTGACATATGGTTCTAAAATATTGTTGGGGGATACATAGGTACATCCAAACTGAAATGGAGTTTATGTACATCTCATCAATGGGAGCCGCTTATCGGTATATCGTCAAGATCAGGCGAAAGTTCAAGCAAAAGAACAAGCGGTAGTTTGGGTTTGTGAATCCACTACTGAAGCAAGGCAAGGGTAACTGTTGGCTTGGTTTTGCAACCAAGCTTAGTGCTATGGGCACCTGCTAACTAGTAGCAGCAGTCTCAATATTAAGCAAAAACAATAAACTAAATCTAAACTAAAAACTAAACTAGCATGTGCATTTTGAATTAAAAAACAAGAACAAGAAAGATAAAAAATAATTTTTGTATTGAAAATGGGGGCAAGCAAGTGCTTGCAATAAGAATACCTCCGATTGATGAAGATAGTTGAGAAGCTCCAAGGGTGAGCAGCTCCAAACTCCAATGGGTCCTTTCTCCAAGGTTGCTACAATGGCCAAAAACTCAAGGGAGATTTTGGCAGCATGAGGATAGGAATATGGATGGATGTGAAATGAGGAGCCCCTACCACCTTTTTATAGGTTTTGGTGGTGGGGAATACCATTTATGGTTTTGTGGAAACCAATGGTATTAACCAACATGGTTTAGGTACTTTTCCCTCATTTTTCCTTTTTTGAATAAAATTAATATTTTTATTCCCTTTTTAATACTTTTGGGAATTTTGGACCCTTTTTGAGGATTTTTTATGCTTTTTTAGGAAAAATAATCTTTTTGAGTGGGAAAATGGGTGTATTAAGGTCTTTTGGTGACCTTTTGTTGGCTTTAGAGGCTCAGATGGTGGAAAAAGTGGACAAATGGGTCATGTGAATAAGGAAATGAGCTAGTGAGCACTTTTTAGGTGTTAACAGATTGCCCCCTGATGTGTGAGGGCAGGAGCTCATCGTATGGCCGATAGACATCATAGTTCTTTTGTCTTTTTTCTGGGGTTTTGGGGAGGAGAAGAGACCGATTGGAGACTGGATCCGCGGCCCTTGGAAGCTGCAAAAAATAAACAATATTACATGGCCTCAATATGAATGAGGAATAATCCTGATAATGGACGAGGCGGGCATATCCATGCTCGTATCAAGACATATACATAACAATTAGTCCCAAGAAGGGGGATCTAATACATAAAAAATTTACTGGTACATCATAATGGTCCAGAGGGTACATTATTTTGGGATGTACTCATGATCATGACATGACTGATCTTAATAATTGATACACTGGAATAACTGATGAACTGCTGGAACTGAAGGTGTCCAACATCTGTAGGGACGTAATAACTGTGAGCCATCTCTGGGAAGTATATGTAACTGTATACTGGAGGGAGTATAAAACTGGTGTACATCTGAATACTGTCGCCATGCGCAACCCGGATATCTATAGAAAAAGTGGTAACAGGTTGTATCCATAGGTAAACTCTCAAATGTGGAGAAGTCGGGAGGTATCCGGGGTCTTCGACTAATAAGTGAACGAACCAATGCCCTGTGCGAGTTCAACGATGCGATCAAGGTGTTGAAGTTGAGCATGTGAGAAACAACCATTTGGAGAAGCACTGAGGACTCTTCTCGAAATGATTCGTAGGCACTCATCATAAATGGTGATGAGTCCAAGACACAGGGACCTCTAGGTCTATCCTCTAGAATAAGTTTGGTTTTCGTTGACAGAGGGAGACCAGCAACTAACAAGGAAATGATGTTTCCTTGATAGGAGCGCGAGGTGTAGACGTGAAGTGTGGTAGTACTGATGGTAGGACTGACATACTTATGGGGATGGGAAGTAACTGGGGTCATATAATGGGTAGATTCAAACTTCCTTTGTTCAGAGCATGATGACATGGTTGACCTGGCAGCATAGGGAACTGACGTGTAGGTGTGGGTATCATTGCTTTTAAGGACTGAAGGGTATGTATTGACTCGGGGGGGGGGGGGGGGGGGTCAAGCTGATGGGTGCTGTCGAGGGGTTCTCAGGGTGACATACTGCAGAATACTCTGAACAAAGGCGACCAAATGGGGAAGCTACCATATGAGTAGAGGTGATTTGTTGTGGCACCGAGAAGCACCATTGGGTCCTTCTTCGTAGTTTAAATGAGCTCCAAGAAGGTATAAAAGTGTGCTCTGAAATGGTACTGTCCTGTGGATTTTGTGAGCCCAGGACTGTTCGTGCTCATTGGTGCTTTCATTTTTAAGGAGTCTGGAAACTATAAGAAGACTTTGTAGTGGTTATGACTACTGTCCTATTGGTTTTACGAGCCCAGGATGGTGATTACTCGTGGTCGCTTTCATGTTTAGAGAGTCTGAAAGCGGTAAGTGGACTCCATTGGTGTTCTTTTTCGTGAGTTAGTCTCCAAGGCCCGAAAAAGCATAAAATGATGCAAATGGAGAACTCTTCTAGCCGATGTGACTAGAGTATACCTTTTTCGTAATTAGTCTACAAGGTCCGGAAAAGGGGTAAACTTATACCAGGTAGACGCCCTTTCAGATACGTTTAACGAGCATGAAAGGAAGCAAGGTTGCTCGACGATATTTTCATTGTTTTAGGAGTCAGAAAAGAGCTTTAACAGAAACTCCCTAAGTGCCTTTTTCGTAAAAAGGGATTGCTCGGCCTGAAAAAGGGATAAAATTATACCGAACAAAAAGGGATTGATGGGAGCGAGAAAAGGTCTCAAGCATCATCATGAGTGCGGAAAACTGAATCCGGTGACATAAAGATTGTAAAAAAAGAGGCAACGACCAATGTGGCACGCAAACCAAGGTGATGGGTGGCATGGTAAAAATGCCCAAAAAATCTGGGCGTGAGAGCGAGAAATGATCTCAAGCATCATCACGAGCGTGTAAAACTGAATCCGACGATATAAGGTTCGCTAAAAATGGATGACGGCCGATGTGGCACGCAAACCGAGGTGATGAGGGGGCATGGAAAAAATGCCTGAAAACTCTGAGCGTGAGAGTGAGAAATGATCTCAAGCATCATCACGAGCCCGAAAAATTGAATCCGGCGATATAAGGCTTGTCAAAAATGGACGTCGGGCGATGTGGCACGCAAACCAAGGCGACGAGGTGTCATGGGAAAAAATGCCCGAAAAATCTGGGCGTGAGAGCGAGAAATGATCTCAAGCATCATCACGAGCGCAGAAAACTGAATCCGGCGATATAAGGCTCGTCAAAAACGGACGGCGGCCGATGTGGCACACAAACCGAGGCCACGAGGGGGGCCAAAAAAAAAAAATGGTAAAAAATGGACCTGATGAAAACAAGAAAAGGAAAGATCTATCATGAAGTTCTTCAGTGGACGGTGGTGTCCATCCGGTATTATGGGTAAAATCGTTTGAGGTACAACCCGTTGCGTGGGTTGCGTAGGGGGTTGTCTTCTGAATCGGTCAGAATGTATGCCCCTTGTTCGAGGCAAGTGTGTATAATATATGGCCCTTGCCACATGGACACAAACTTTCCTTTCCCGGTTTTGTCATGAGCCTGATCGTAGGCGAGCACAAGGTCCCCTTCAGAAAAAGTTCTTGGGTGGAAATGTTTATCATAATTCAATTTGGATTGGTTCTTGGCTTCTTCCATGTTTTGAAGGGCTGTGCGCCGATCTTCATCGGCCTGCTCCAGGAGTAGTAAGCGTTGTTCAATTGGGGCAGTGTCCGGTAGGAGTTCAACGGCCATATGTAGGGTTGGAATCTGGCAGTCAATGGGGAGGACAGATTCGACACTGTGAACCAAGTGGAAAGGGGTAAAACCGGTGGCGGTTTTAGTCGATGTGCGGTATGCCCATAGTGCCGGGAAGAGCATGTGGTGCCAATTTGACTTGTGTTTGTCTACAGTGCGCTGGAGGATGGTTTTCAAAATTTTGTTTATCGCTTCGACTTGGCCATTTCCTTGGGGGTAGTAGGCAGAGGAGAAATGGTGTTCAAACTTCAGTAAGGTGGATAGTTCTTTCCAGACGGCGTCTTCGAAGTGAGAGCCGTGGTCTGATACAAGTTGCTTTGGCACTCCAAAACGTGCGATAACATGGTTGAGAAAGAATCGTGCTGCGGTTTCGGCTGTGCAATTGTAAGTTGGCATTGCCTCCGCCCACTTGGTAAAATAATCTACGGCCACAATAATATGTTTGTGACCGCTGGCTGGCGTGGGATTGCAATCAAGGAAGTCAATGGCCCATTTGCAGAATGGTCCGGCAGTAACGACTGGATGAAGGGGGGCGGGTGGGGTTCTTGCTTTAGGGGAAAAAAGTTGACAATTTTGGCAATGTTTGACTGCAGTGATGCAATCAGTAAATAATGATGGCCAAAAGTAACCCGCACGAATGATTTTTTGGGCGATGGCCATGCCGGAGAAATGGCCTCCACATGCACCGCTATGACAATCATTGAGGACTTGTTCTGCCTCACTATGGGATAGGCAATGTCGTAGGATGGTATCAACGCCGCGTCGATAAAGCAAATTCCCTAACAAGAGGTATCGGGGGGCATGGTGACGTATACGACGGCGTCCATCACGATTGATGTGGGGTCGAAATTTTTGCGTGCGGAGGTAAACTAGGATGTCACCGTACCATGGGTCGTCAGACGAAATAATGAAGATGTGATCGTCAATCAGATTCGTTTGGATAGTGGGTGATGACGAAGAGGATGGGAGGTCAGTGATGAGATGGGCGAGCGCGAGGGCTTTGGTGCTCTTGGGAGTTTTGAAAGTGAGGTCATATTCCTGGAGGATAATGACCCATTTAGCAACACGACCTTGTAGGAGCCGCCGGTTTAGGAGATAGACCATAGGGTTGGAGTCGGCGACAACCGTGGTATGACCGAGCAGAATGTAGTGTCGTAATTTTTGGATGGAAAAGACTATAGCTAGGGCTAATCTTTCCTCGTATGGGTAATGTAGGGGTGGGCCAGACATGTTCTTGGTGAGAGGCATCTTCTTGGACCAAGACTCCGGACACAGCATGTTCAGATGCTGAGACGTAAAGGATGAAGTCCTGAGAGAAATTTGGAGGGGAGATCAAGGGGGCTTGTGTGAGAGCTTTCTTGAGGGCTTCGAATGCCGTGTCTGCTTTCTCATCCCAAACAAAGGGTATGTGGGTGCGAAGTAGGCGTAAGAATCCGTGAACTTTGGTGGCGTAATCAGGCACGAAGCGACGAAGGAAATTGGACCGCCCCTGCAAACTCTGGAGTTGCCGAAGCGTGCGCGGAGAGGGAAGGTCTAAGATGGCTTTGACTTTCAGGGGATCAACAGTAATTCCATTCTGGGAAACAATGAAACCCAACAAACGGCCTGCAGGAACGCAAAAGACACACTTGTGTGGGTTCAAGCGGATTTTATATTTGCGACAACGGAGGAAAACTTGTCGGAGGTCGTTAAGGTGGTCTGATCGTTTCCGGGAACGAGCTGTAAGGTCATCAAGATAGACCAACAGGATATGGATCAAGTCGTGAAAACAATAGGTCATGGCCCGCTGGAAGGTGGCACCAGCATTTTTGAGGCCGAAAGGCATGACACGATAAGCAAAGGTGCCCCATGGGGTAGTAAAGGCAGTTTTATACTGATCCTCCTTACGAATCTGAATCTGGTTGTATCCAGAAAAACCGTCTATGAAAGATAGGACTTCATGTCCCGCACACACATCAATGAGTTGGTCAATGAATGGCGTGGGGAAATTGCCTTTGGGACAAGCGCGGTTTAAATCACGGAAGTCAGTGCATACTCTAAGGGTGCCTTGTTTTTTGTTGACGGGAACGGGGTTTGAAACCCATGTGGTATAAGCAATATGATAAATGAATCCTGCTTCGCGAAGTTTCTCAACCTCGGCTTTAACAGCGGGGAGCTTGGAAGGATGAATGGGTCGCTGTTTCTGACGAACGGGGGGGGACATCAGGCCATGTGTCAATGTGGTGTTCTATAATGGCAGGGTCAAGACCAGGAATTTCGGTATAGGACGAGGCAAAGACATCACGGAATTCTTGAAAAAACTTTTTATACGCCTGAGTTTCCGCTTGAGTGCAAGATGCGCCCAGCGAGATGAGTTCAGGTTTTCCAGGTGTGGTGGAAATATCAATTTGTATAATGGGGGAAATGTTTGACATGTTCCCTTCTTCGAAGGCATCTGGTGCTGGGATGGGGTCCTTGAGCCAATCGACCTTAGTGGGTATGAAATCTTTCGATTCGACCGATAGCTGATTAGATGTGTTTGATGTAGGCTCCTCTGGAAGGAAGTATGAGCGATGATGCATATCGTCCCACGGGTAGTCGGGTGCAATGAGCGTTTCCAAAATTTGCTCATCAGTACGGAAGTAATCAGACCATAAATCAAGGGGTTCTGGTTTGAAAGTGGTAGTCGAAGAGATCATATAGATGGTGTTAATCTCTCCGGATGAGGATGGTGTGGGAGGGTATATCTCCTCGATAGTAGGGGGCGCCGTCTCAAGATCCAAATTATTCATCTCATACAGAGCTGCTCTGTAATCTGGGATGTCAGGACAGTGATGTGAGTAGTGGCCGTAAATACCGCATATCACACATGGGTGGTTGGTACGCAGTGATTTGTCCCGAGGCATGGGGTTTGGGTCAATTTTGACAACTGGGATGTTGGGGTCGTCGTCAAGCATTTGCATGTGTTCCTGTAATGCAGGTAACTATGGACACTGATGGGTTGGATGGCCTAACTCATCACACAACGAGCATTTTGGAGGGGCACGGAATACGGGGGGAGGTTTAACTGCCTTGGGTGGGGGTACCGCAGTGTATCGTTGTGGGCCTCTGCCCCCAGTGGGCCTGATGAGTGGAGGGGGATTCGTCGATGACGAAGGAGTAGTGATACCGGGAGGTGGTTGGGTAGAAGTAACAATGGGTTGCACCGGTTGCAGGATGACATTTGGTGTCGGCGGAGGAACGGGAGGCGAAATATACCACATGGGTAATCCCAATGTTAACCCGGGTAGACTAAGGGTAGCCATAACCAGAGCGCTTACTACACCTGAGGGAGGGAATAGAAAGGGGATTGTGTGGATGGGTGTAACACCGATGTGACTAGGGACCAATGGTGGTTTAGGGAACAAGGGTGGTTGATTACCGGGTGTTTGTGTATTCTGGGAAAGAGTACAGAGGTCAGCGACGTGGGTCTCCGGTGACGGTGGTGGAATAAATTGGAATGTAGAAGTCATCGGCGCCTCAGAGTAAAGTACGGGTCCTACTGAGGAAACGAACGAGGTAGTTGCACCACAAACAGGTTGTTCAACCATGGGGAGAACATTTTCAGGTGTGGCGGGGGCCTTAGGGTTGTAATAGGTAAGTTGGTCGACCTTGACCACGCGTCCCTCATGGGGGAACATCATGGTACGGAAAATGGATGAGGCAATCACCCGCATGGCATACATGTAGCTGCGACCAAGTAAGAGGTTATAGTCGAGTTGGGCATTGATGACCTCAATGTCAATGAGCACGGTTTTACCCACCAGCTGGACGGGGACATTAGCTAAGAGACCTTGGGGTTGAGCCGAACGACCGTCGTAGGCTCACAATGTAGTGGTGGACTGCTGGAGAGTAGGGGATCCCAACTTCTGCCAAACGAATGTAGACATGACGCATGTAGAGGCCCCTTCATCGATAATGCATCGATGGATGACAAGATTCCGAACATAAACGGAAACTTGGAACGCTAAAGTAGATGGTAAGTGTGGTTCGGACTGGTCTGAATCGAATGCGATCAGCTGTGAATCATTGGGGTCAATGGCGCCAATGGAAGAGAGAAAAGTCTTGCGCTGTGAAGGACAGTTTTTCAAGACCTCTAAAGCAGACATGGCTGCAGGAGACTGGGCTAAGTCATCTACAATGTTGTATTTTAACGCAGCACGAGCATTGGGATTATTGTTGATGCGACGAAGTGGGAAGCGAGGCGCTTTAGAAGCGCCATCGAGTGGAGCCGGAGGTATACGTAACGTTTGATCTGTGGGATGAACGTTAGTGTTCTTGTCGGCGGGAGGGGCTTCATAGGTGGAGCCATATTGGTTCTGACGGGTTTGGAGGTTGGCATCGACGGTTGACATCATCAACAAGTGGTGAGTACCTGAATCGAACATGGGTTGATCAGGGGCTGCATAAGTGATCTGTTGTGGTGGCACATTGCCCTGAGGGGGAGCTAACGGCTGAGTGTTCACTACACCTTGGTTTGGGAAGGGGTTTTGCAGCACCAAAGGTTGATGTTGAGGTGGTGGAGGGTTGGGTGGCGGCTGAGGAGCCGCTTTCCCTTGACGATGGGCATCGTCGGTCTAGAGTTGTCGAGCTCGCTCCAAATGTGGGCAAGAATGTGTGTAATGACCATAAACCCCGCAGATAGAACAAGGGTGGTTTGTTCTGAGGTTGTTATTTTTAGGCTGCTTGGGATTCCGATCTGGATTGCGGTTGGGAGGAGCAGCATTGTTATTCTGTGGAGGATTGGGAGGTGGAGGACCTTGCTGATGTTGTTGGTTATTACCGCGGTTACGTCCTCTTCCATGGTTCTGTTGCGCACCTTGGTTGCGCTGGTTGTTCTGGTGCTGGGGCTGGTTGTGCTGTGTGTACACTTGCTCTTGAGCAGTGGGAGGATTTTGGTTTACCGCAGGTGGGGGAGCAGGTTGTGGTGGATAATAAGCCGGTGGGGCTGGAGGTGGTCCAGTGACCTGCTGGGGTTGTTGGTAACCCTGAGCTATTGGAGGTGTTGGGATAGCTGTCACAGCTTGCTGTGGGTAGTACACTGGTTGAGGTGCGGCTGGGGGGGCCTATGCAGGTGGTGCATGACCAAAGCACTGAGGTGGACATGAAGGTCCATGGGTATGGTGGTGATGTGCCATGGGAGCATATGAACTGGTTGCTCCAGATTGAGATGTAGCCCGCGAAAGGTCGGGACCATGGATAGGATGTGCAATAGAAAAGGGTTGGGGATGCGAGGCCATACAACCAATGATGCCATCAGTGGCATGGGATGCCCCTGGCGCATCATGTTGGGATGACTTGCCTCGAGGGGCGTCTG
Source organism: Larix kaempferi (assembly GCA_027924585.1). Classification (NCBI taxonomy): domain Eukaryota; kingdom Viridiplantae; phylum Streptophyta; class Pinopsida; order Pinales; family Pinaceae; genus Larix; species Larix kaempferi. The sequence continues at coordinate 19,721,796 of BSBM01000931.1, read as the reverse complement.
GAATAATGGTATACAGATAACCCGACTGGGCGTAAATGAGGTCAAACTGTTGGGCTTTGAGGATGGCCTCTTCTTCAGACTGGGGTCGTTCGGATGCCACATCCTTCGCAATGAGAGGGAGGAGGGATTTGAGAAACCAATCTAAGAAGATACGGTCGTCTAACTTGATTTTGCAGAGGCTTCGGTGTCGACGCCACTCATGAATGTGGTCAGTGATGTGGGTGGTCGTGTTCTGTCTGCAAGACAGTAGGATCTCAACTCCCGCATCATAGCGGACAGGTAACTGGAAGAACTGCAGGAAGGTCGAGGCAAGGGAGGTAAAGGTGGCATGCGTCCCATGGGGCTGCTCGATATAACACTTAGCTGTAGAACCAGTGAAGGTGCACTGTAACAGATGGAGGCGGACAGAGTCGTCCACTATGGAGTTGGAGGAACAACATAGATGGAAGGACATGATATGGTTCTGTGGGTCCTCACCTGCCTTGCCCTCAAACTTAGGGATGTCGGAGGGGAGTTTGGTGGGCATTTGAGGCCACGCAGGATTGTGTCTGATAGGATCATTGGTGAGCCTAGATAAGTCTGGTAAGTTCAGACTCGCCATGTACAGTAAGCTAGCAGATGTAGTGACTGGGACTGGGACATGCCTAGTCATGGTGGTATGTTGTAGGGGTCCAGTAGCGCCTAAAGGTATGCTAGGTATTGAAGGTATGTGTCCTCCAATAGGTGTGGTCTGGTATGGGCCAGCGCTTCCAAGTGCAACATGGGTTACACTTGGGTTAGGAATAGTAGTGGTGATTCCTGGAATCTGGGTTGTGGGAATCAGAGGGGGTGTGACCCCTATGTTGGGCATACCCATAATAGGTGGTGGCCCCGTGTTGGGAATTCCTATAACAGGAGGTGGCCCTGTGTTGGGCATTCCTAAATGTGGAGTGTCCGCCATATTAGGCATACCTAGGGGGGTGGTGGTTGCCATGGATGGCACCGCAGCAGAAGGGTCTGTGGATGTCTCACCTATGGTGCTGGTAAAAAGTGGGTCGAATTGTGTCCCAGCCATGGGGTTGGTTGGTAACAACTCGGTAGGGTTTTTGGATTCTGCCTCAAAATCAAATGTGAAGTGAGGCGTGTCAGAATCGAATGACTGTCTGTTTGACCGACGATATGTCGAGTCAAGGGATAAGGCTCGGCGTCAGTGACGTGGTGAGCCAAGTAGACTGAACTCTGGGAGTTCGCCCTGAAGACGACGAGAGCGTCTAAAATTCTCAATGGTGAGAAATAAGTTTTTTGTGGAAAAATCTTATGTGTAAAATGGTAATGTATAAAAAACTCAAAACCCTAATGCAACCAAGGGTGCAAGAAGGGGAGTGAAAATGAAGGCTCTCAGGCCAAAAAATCAACCTCAAAAAGGCACTTATTATAGCAGATGTGCTAGAATAAGTGGAGGAATGCAAAAAATGGTCAGAGTACCAACATGCAAATAGCTTCTAGAAAAGGTGGATTGTATCATGCAAACACCTAACTAAAAGTATTGTGAATCAACAAACTATATTCTCTGCAAGGTGATGAAATCCAAGTCAGACAATATTGAGTGTTGAGTCAACGGCTAGATATCCCCCTACCGGGAGGGACACTGGGTAATCAATCCTAAAGAATGGCTACTAGGATACTCCGTTCATGACACGTCGAGAAAAGGTAAATCTGCCGTTTGGTCCTTTTACCGCAATACCCCCATACAGGGATATCTCGAGAACTACGAATGGTATCCCTTCGGTTACTGAATGGATTTCGGTATTCCACTCAGGCTTCCGGAACCATCCTCGCGACTTCAACCCTCCTAGGGGAGAGGCCTTCCCATAAACCGGTTGTGACCGTGCCAATAAATTATAGGAGATTTTGGTTCCCTAATGGAAAACAACTATGTCTCAGATGTAATAACTGAGGGGTGTTATTGGAACACCTATCCCCTCAATACTACCTAGCTACAAAGTTCTTTTAGTGTTCCCCAAGTGGGGTTAAAAGTGGGTTGAAGTTAGGGTAAGTTTTAAGGCTCAGTTTAAATTATGTGTTTGAGTGGGTGCACGTGTGATATTTTAAACTGAAATTGAAAAAAGTAAATGCTTTGCAGAAAATATTCAAAAAACAAAGGATCTTTTGAAAATAGAAAAGCAAATAATATGACTTTTTCAATAAATTGAAATTAAATGCTTTGCAAATACTATTCAAAAAACAAAGGATCTTTTGAAATAGGAAAGCAAATAATATGACTTCTTTAAGAAATAAATGGATTTCTTTTTCAAAAATTGCTATGGGCAAAATATTAAAGAAGCAAACAGCAAATTTTTTTAATCTAGATAAAATGGAAAATAAATCCTTCTTTCAATTTCTGAAAATTTTTAAAAAGATTTTTTCAAATGTGCATTCTAAATAGTAAAATTTTCCAATGGCTGTAAACAATGCTGGAATCTTAGTACTGTAAAATGTGCTATGTGGGCAGAAAAAACAGTAAAAAATTAATTTTTTAAAAGGATCGGCCGAATGAAAAAATTGGCATTGCGGGTTTTGACAGAACAGTTGCGATGGACCGCGCAGGTTTCTGTTGCACAGTCGCGATGGACAACGCGGGTTTCGGCCGCGAAGCCGCGATGGACCGCGCGGGATTTCGTCACACAGTCGCGATGTGCAGCGCGGAAAATGTCCGCGAAGCCGCGATGTGCAGTGCGCTAAATGGCCGCGAAACCGCGGTGAACCGTGTGGAAAAAAGTCGCGCAGTCGCGATGAGCCGCGGGAGAGTTGGGCAAAAAGCCGCGAGGCGAAAGCCGTACGTGGACGCCGAAAAACGAACTCGAAAATTGAGAATTTCGGGCTGTTAATGGCTAAAAAATGGGCCAAGACCTAGAACAGCAATGGATCTGCTGTCTAGGGTGGCAGATCTATGAATTAAACTAACTAATATTATTAAAAAGTAAGATCTAAAGCAAAAGTGAGATCTAAAGATTCAAAACCAGTGGAGTCGCCAAAAAACTGTTGGCTTGGTTTTGCAACCAAGCTTAGTGCTATGGGCACCTGCTAACTAGTAGCAGCAGTCTCAATATTAAGCAAAAACAATAAACTAAATCTAAACTAAAAACTAAACTAGCATGTGCATTTTGAATTAAAAAACAAGAACAAGAAAGATAAAAAATAATTTTTGTATTGAAAATGGGGGCAAGCAAGTGCTTGCAATAAGAATACCTCCGATTGATGAAGATAGTTGAGAAGCTCCAAGGGTGAGCAACTCCAAACTCCAATGGGTCCTTTCTCCAAGGTTGCTACAATGGCCAAAAACTCAAGGGAGATTTTGGCAGCATGAGGATAGGAATATGGATGGATGTGAAATGAGGAGCCCCTACCACCTTTTTATAGGTTTTTGTGGTGGGGAATACCATTTGTGGTTTTGTGGAAACCAATGGTATTGACCAGCATGGTTTAGGTACTTTTCCCTCCTTTTTCCTTTTTTGAATAAAATTAATATTTTTATTCCCTTTTTAATACTTTTGGGAATTTTGGACCCTTTTTGAGGATTTTTTATGCTTTTTTAGGAAAAATAATCTTTTTGAGTGGGAAAATGGATGTATTAAGGTCTTTTGGTGACCTTTTGTTGGCTTTAGAGGCTCAGATGGTGGAAAAAGTGGACAAATGGGTCATGTGAATAAGGAAATGAGCTAGTGAGCACTTTTTAGGTGTTAACAGTAACCCTATCTTGCAGAAAACAAGATATAATAAGGAAAACTTGCCCTAGGACATCCAATCCAAGCTACAAGCAAAGAAGGGGAATGTGAATACAAAGAAGGACATCGGGAAATGGTTCAAGTTCCATAAGAGCCCCTGGCACAATACTGATGAATGTTGCTCAAGGAATTCATTGATGGCCGAGAAAAAAGCTTCAAATTCATATCTTGGTTCCAACTTTGATCTAGAACCCAGTGTCATAGTCATAGATAGGGGGAGGCAGATCATTGACGCAGAAACCAGCTTCACCATCGTTACCACAAAGATCCAACCCGACATTCCATAGGATTTGGAGGAATGTGAGTGCCTCTTCCACTCGCAGATGTGATAAAAATGTGTACTTCTCGGCTAAACATTTCCGACGGGATAATGAGCACCCTAAATGGAGATCGTATGAAAAAATTTATGCCCCCAAGAAGTTGACACCTCAACTAACCACCTCGAGACCCACAAAACCTTTTAAATTTCATCTCCTAGGTTTTTTTTTGGATGTTTAGGGTTTTTTCCCTCATACTTATGATAAAAATTCCCTTGGCATCATTTTGTAATTAACTTGTCACAAATGAGCGTAGTCGCCACATCTCTTCTAAGAGATAAAGTTACCACCATTCTAGTTGCTTTTATTTTACAGTCTTTTTTGTTTCATTCATTTAATAGAATCTGATTTTACTGTATCACTATATTTGTTGCAATATATGTGTGTATGAAATTCTATATATGCTCTTTCATTTTTTTTTCTCACATAAATTCAGATCAGTGGTATCATAGTAGTTTTCTCTTTCCTAATTTCTCCATGCATGTCCCTGATGAGATAGGGATATAAAAATTTGGGTCTTGCATTAGTTGATCTTGTGAAAGAACTCCGTCGGCGGACCAAGCTACACTCCATGGCTTAGAAAAAGAGAGAAGACAGAGAAGGAGATCCTATCGTGTTGTTTCTCAAGGAAGACCTTGCGTGAAAAAGGAATGAGATGATGGACAATTTCACCCAAATACTTCCACGAATGTTGACAACAATAGAGGGATCATCAAATAGCCACTTCGGAGTATCCACACCCTTCAAGGTAGATGTTAAATTTGATATCCCCTTATTTGAAGGCCATATCGATGTCGAAATAAAAAAATTCCCTCAACCTCCTTTTGTAATCAGCTTGTCACGAATGAGCCTAGCCTCCACATATTTTCTCAGATATAAAGCTACAACCATTATAGCTTCTTTTATTTTACAATATGTCTAGTTTCATTCATTAAATAGAATCCGAGTTTACTATATCACTGTGTTCTTTAAAATATATTTATGTATGTGGTTCTATACATGATGTTAATACTGATATTTTTCAGTCTCTGAAGCGTAGCACCGAGTCCCAAAGGTGATTTGGTATAATGTTCTTAGCCCTTAAGAGCTAAAGAAATAAATAATAATTTGAGCACGAGTTGCAATGTGATCAACCAAGAGCTGGCGATCAGGGGCCCTACAAAGAGCACTTAGTGCTGGGAATGTTGATCCCTCAATTCAGAAAAAATATGATGGTCATGAGATCGGGCGCACCTATAAAGTGAAATTGATTTAAAGAAAAAAAGTGAATGAGATAATCTGGAGCAACGTCGATCAGATTGAGTACGGCTGTGATCTAAAGCATGCTTTCATGTCCCAAATTTGGTATTGGGTCACAATGGCCTAATCACATTGGCTCTATTCATTAGAGTTTGTCAAATTGATGCTAAAGGTCAAATAATTGCCAAGGAGGAAAATTACTAGTTTCCTAGGTTTGGGGTGGAAGCTTTGGGATTTGGAATAATGGGGATAATAAATGATGTTTGAACATTAGAATGGAATAAATATTTAATAAAGGAGGTAAATAAATATATACAAGTGAAAATCAAAGTGGCATTCCATCATGAAGACACATGGAGGAAGTGGGACCCACATATGGCTAGATTTCCCCACTACACTTGGCATCATTCTCTCACCAATTCGAATTCAAGGTGAATGGTAACATACTTGGGGGAGTCCAAAAGGTATTATTCATTGCATGACTCATCCAAGGTCGAAATATAGAGGAAGAGTAACTCCCATGGAAGAGGAAGAGGCAATTTGGAGCTAGTGAGACACTTGGGCTAGATTCCCTAGCTCTATGACAACAATGATGAAGATGCTATGACACCTATGACACAAATCAGACCTGAAGGATGAAATATGACATATATGACATGTCAGGGCTAAAAATAGACTCCAAGAGGGCGCTCAAGGGTTTTAGGGCAGCTAAGATGCTTCCACATGTGATTTGGTGGAAGTGGGAGACTAGGAATTGTTGTACAAGTGGCGTTCTTTGGAATCTCTTCCCAACTTGAGTTGGCATGAGTCTCTTGGAAGGAATTCGACCCATGGAGGACATTATAAGTTTATAAATGTGAATAACAAAGAAGGAAACTGGCTTTTGATCATTTGTAGAATTTGCAATTGCATTTGTGTAGAGGGAGAGCTAGTGGATGACTAGTTTCTTGCCTTAGCCAATTTCGAGGGTGAAAGATTCCCATCCAAGTTGGTAATTGGAAAGGCCATTCAGACCTTTCATTTGGAGCTTTAATGGAGTCTTTATTTGCAGGTGTAAGCTACAGGGCAGCTCATGGTTTCTTCTATTGCAGCTCACTCCTTCAACCATTTCCAGTTTTGATGGCATATTCTTGATCCTTGAGGGAGGGCGTTTTTGGTGAGCTATTGTACTCTTTGGGGAAGCTTTTAATGCCCCATTTCTTTTTTAATATGAATTAAATACTCTGTTCTTCATCTCCAAAAATTTTCAGGTCCAAATTCCAAGTAGAAATGTATAAATCTCATTTTTAATGGAAGAACAATGCCATTTCCCCACTACCTTGTTGTGAGCCAATGTATTGATGATGATTTCGAATGAATGGATGATTATCTGATATATTTGTGATAAATATACTGCCATGGATGTCTTCTACAAGTTTCATGTACTGTACTTGATCATTTGAAGCATTTTTACTCAGTTTAGTGGTATTGGGAGGTGAAATAGTACCATTTCCCCAAGGGTCGAATTGGGGATTTTTGCAGTTGAATGGGAGAGGGTGAGAACAGTTGTAATAAACCATTAATGGTGCATATGAGACCTTAATAACATACTTAACACATTACTTACATCTGTTCATAAATTTGAGTGGGTTTGGAGGCATTTGGGAAGCCATTTTCAGTACTTACCCCAGGGGGATTTGAACCCCAAATTACTAGTAAAATTGCATAATTGGTTCAGAATCTTAAGAGAGTTTGCAGAGGTCTTTTGGTGGACATATGTCATCCATAAAAATCATATTCAATTTCTAATATCATTCATACACCTTCCTTGAAGATTTGAAGGCATTTGGAGTCAATTTGAGACCTAGAGACCAATACTAGTCAAAGGAAAATCACTAGTAAAGTTACCTACATTGATCAGAATTGAAAGAGGATTTGCAAAAGTATTTTAAAGGTCCAAAGGCATCCCTGAAATACATATTTATGTTCTAATATCATTCATACACCTTCTCAGAAGATTTGGGATCATTTGGGGCAAATTTGGGACCTAGAGATCAAAACTAGTCAAAGGTCGAACAAGGGAAAAAAAGTGGAAAATTGCAATTTTAATAAAATTCCTAATAAGGGACCATTACAGTGGTATCAGAGCATGGTCCTTGCACCTGTGTATTAGGTACATACATTCAAGAATAATTGGCAGCCATGTCTTACTATTATGATGAATCATATGAGTACAATTCTTATGAGGAATATGCAGATGCTTATGAGCAATATGAAGCAGAATGTGAATGGTATGAGGAAGAGGTGCCATCATGCAACACTTATTACAATTTCAAGAGAAATGAAGATTATTCTTATGACTTTAGATCTGATGAATATGAGTGTGTCACACCAACCAAGGATAATTCTATGAGCGAGTTCCAAAGATGGAGAGAAAAATATAAAACCTTGCCCCAACAATATCAAAAATATCAAGAATATCTTGCTTCGAGCAAAAATACAAAAAATGCCATGTCTTTTGAGTACTATGCTGAACATGTTTTTGAAAATAGGCCCAAAAATGAAGATGTGGAGTTAGTGAAGAAAGGTTTATGCCCTTCTTGTAAAAACCCTTGGAGCGAGTATCATATATGTGTGCATGAAATGATGTCCTCCTTGAGGAGAGCGTTTGAGATTTATTCAAGAAGAGACTCCAAATATACTGATCCTAAGGAAGACAAGGGGAAAAATGCATCAGCTTTCTTTAAATAGCAAAAGGAAGAGACATCACAAGAGCATGAAGAAGATTCTATTGAAAATATGGAAGACCATTTCGAGACACCTTCTAGCTTAGACATGAACCAAAGAGCATCTACTGATGGATGCTTAAACTATGAAGGAGTACCTACTGATGGGTGCTCACACCTCTATGTTGGTGACATAGAGATCACTTTTGAAAGTGTTGCTGCAAGCCAAAGTTTCATTAAGAATGATAATGAAAACCTTGTAGCAGTTGAAAAATAACCAAGATCAACTTCCCCATCACCACTTGAGCTTCATGAAGTTGGTCCAAGAAAAAATGAAGAAGATGAGGAGGTTCATTTGCAAGAGCCTCATTTTCTTGAAGGGTCCTTAAAGATGAATGAAAAGAAGATCCAAGAGTCCCTCAGCATTCTCCATGACACTCAAGCATTGGTGTCAAATTCTTGTTGGAGAGCTACTTCATTGGAGGAAACATCGTTCCTTGAAGACATGGAGAAGATTCAAAGAGCAATGTGCCACATCAAAGGTAATTTCATGTCTTTGCTTTTTGATAGAAACCATTTGTTTGAGCTTAATGAATTGTTACATGATGCATACTTGAAGAATAATGAGGATAATCATAAGCTCACAATTCAAAATGAGCAACTTCTTGAAAAGTTGCAAGATACTTGTTTTTCCTCCTATGTTTCAGATTGTCAAATGGTAGATTGTTTGGAGGATTCTCATGACATGGTGGATCATGAGAAATGTGGAAATTTGAATGTGCTTAATGTGTTTTAATATGAACTTGAAGAGATCCAAACACTTGATGTAGTGGAAGAGGAACTTGAATTGTCTCTTGATGAAGCTTATACAATTTTTAAAGAAGAGCATGATTCCTCTACATTGAAACCAATCTATGACAAAGGTTTCCCACTTTTGAAGGATCTGCATGATACTACCCACATGGATCCTTCCCATGATGAAAATTCTACACTTTTTGATCATTTGGGTGAGTTAGTTCATTCTCCTACATCCTACAATTCCATGTTTTGCAGTATTAGTCTCAATGAAGTATGGGTGAAAGGGTTCTTTTTGATGGTGCCACATGAGGAGTATGGAACTCCTAGATTTACCTTTTATGATGACATGGTTGGAGCACATTCTTATTCACATTTGCAACAACATAATTTGTCACTTTATGATGATTCACATCTACATGGATGCACCTATGATATGGATTTGAGTCACTTGAAGACTCATGGTTTTTCTTGCTCAACACTGGGTTCATTTGATGTTAGAGGAACTTCATCCAACACTTGGGTGAATAGATTTATGATGGGAGAACATTTTTGTTGGCAGCCACATACTTTGTTACATCTTTATGATTCTCACATTCATGGATGTATGGGTGAGACTTCTTTGAGTCATTTGAAGTCTCCTTGTTTTTTCTGCTCATTATTTGGTTCAGATTTTAGTGGAGATTCTTCATTCACTTCTTGGATGAAAGAATACATGGTTGAATATTTTGATGCATATCACATCCTTTTGGAGCAGCATTATAGGACATGGGATCCTCACCTATGTCATTGGAGCATATTTTATTGGTCACTTGAAGCTTGTATGCACTTGGAAAATCGTGGTCTACTTGCTTGGAGGTACAAGCACTTTCATGATTCTTTGATGAAGCACCTCCTTGATGTACATTTTCATTATGTAGTTATGTACTTTGATGATATATATTTTGTACTCATGATGTTTGGAAGAATGCATACAAGAAAATGGGATCCAGGAATCATCTTAACTAATGGTGTGGGTTGGAGAGCACTCTTAATTATTGGGGTGCAATACAAGCAATGGGACCCTGGAATAATTTTTATCTCATTGGTTTCAAATTTTTTGGGGAAACAAGCAGTATGGGATATGGATTTTCCCACTTAATAAAGTGATTTTTATCAGAGTAGTGCAGCAGCAAGCATGGTGGTTCCTCTCTAAAATCTTCATGGAAACTCAAAGACTCAAGGTTGGGCAATTCAATGGCAACTTCAAAGAATTATACAGAAAGCAGGTTCTTCAACACCCATGTTTAAAATTGCTTGAGGACAAGCAATATTGGGAAGTCATGTCCCAAATTTGGTATTGGGTCACAATGGCCTAATCACATTGGCTCTATTCATTAGAGTTTGTCAAATTGATGCTAAAGGTCAAATAATTGCCAAGGAGGAAAATTACTAGTTTCCTAGGTTTGGGGTGGAAGCTTTGGGATTTGGAATAATGGGGATAATAAATGATGTTTGAACATTAGAATGGAATAAATATTTAATAAAGGAGGTAAATAAATATATACAAGTAAAAATCAAAGTGGCATTCCATCATGAAGACACATGGAGGAAGTGGGACCCACATATGGCTAGATTTCCCCACTACACTTGGCACCTTTCTCTCACCAATTCGAATTCAAGGTGAATGGTAACATACTTGGGGGAGTCCAAAAGGTATTATTCATTGCATGACTCATCCAAGGTCGAAATATAGAGGAAGAGTAACTCCCATGGAAGAGGAAGAGGCAATTTGGAGCTAGTGAGACACTTGGGCTAGATTCCCTAGCTCTATGACAACAATGATGAAGATGCTATGACACCTATGACACAAATCAGACCTGAAGGATGACATATGACATATATGACATGTCAGGGCTAAAAATAGACTCCAAGAGGGCGCTCAAGGGTGTTAGGGCAGCTAAGATGCTTCCACATGTGATTTGGTGGAAGTGGGAGACTAGGAATTGTTGTACAAGTGGCGTTCTTTGGAATCTCTTCCCAACTTGAGTTGGCATGAGTCTCTTGGAAGGAATTCGAGCCATGGAGGACATTAGAAGTTTATAAATGTGAATGACAAAGAAGGAAACCGGCTTTTGATCATTTGTAGAATTTTCAATTGCATTTGTGTAGAGGGAGAGCTAGTGGATGACTAGTTTCTTGCCTTAGCCAATTTCGAGGGTGAAAGATTCCCATCCAAGTTGGTAATTGGAAAGGCCATTCAGAACTTTCATTTGGAGATTTAATGGAGTCTTTATTTGTAGGTTTAAGCTACAGGGCAGCTCATGGTTTCTTCTATTGCAGCTCACTCCTTCAACCATTTCCAGTTTTGATGGCATATTCTTGATCCTTGAGGGAGGGCGTTTTTGGTGAGCTATTGTACTCTTTGGGGAAGCTTTTAATGCCCCATTTCTTTTGTAATATGAATTAAATATTCTTTTCTTCATCTCCAAAAAGTTTCAGGTCGAAATTCCAAGTAGAAATGTATAAATCTCATTTTTAATGGAAGAACAATGCCATTTCCCCACTACCTTGTTGTGAGCCAATGTATTGATGATGATTTCGAATGAATGGATGATTATCTGATATATTTGTGATAAATTTACTGCCATGGATGTCTTCTACAAGTTTCATGTACTGTACTTGATCATTTGAAGCATTTTTACTCAGTTTAGTGGTATTGGGAGGTGAAATAGTACCATTTCCCCAAGGGTCGAATTGGGGATTTTTGCAGTTGAATGGGAGAGGGTGAGAACAGTTGTAATAAACCATTAATGGTGCATATGAGACCTTAATAACATACTTAACACATTACTTACCTCTGTTCATAAATTTGAGTGGGTTTGGAGGCATTTGGGAAGCCATTTTCAGTACTTACCCCAGGGGGATTTGAACCCCAAATTACTAGTAAAATTGCATAATTGGTTCAGAATCTTAAGAGAGTTTGCAGAGGTCTTTTGGTGGACATATGTCATCCATAAAAATCATATTCAAGTTCTAATATCATTCATACACCTTCCTTGAAGATTTGAAGGCATTTGGAGTCAATTTGAGACTTAGAGACCAATACTAGTCAAAGGAAAATCACTAGTAAAGTTACCTACATTGATCAGAATTGAAAGAGGATTTGCAGAAGTATTTTAGAGGTCCAAAGGCATCCCTGAAATACATATTTATGTTCTAATATCATTCATACACCTTCTTAGAAGATTTGGGATCATTTGGGGCAAATTTGGGACCTAGAGATCAAAACTAGTCAAAGGTCGAACAAGGGAAAACAAGTGGAAAATTGCAATTTTAATAAAATTCCTAATAAGGGACCATTACACATGCCAATAAATTGATCCCCTATAAAAAGTGAGATGAAGGGGCGTTGTCCTCAAAACCACTGAGGACATGTGCCAGGATTTGATTGACGGTGCCTCCTCAAGATCCTTTTTCCTAAACGGCCTCACATCCAAGACTTACCACTTTGGGAAATCACAAGTGGTATCCACCTGTGACAAGACATAAATTGTATCATGGCTAATCCTATCCCCATATGCCATCTATCAAGTGGGGTCCTAGTGCCATTTTATCCTTACATAATTATTGGTAAAATCCAAAGTGGCCCATTGTACCCTCAAAAGAATAAAAAAGGCACATTCCCTTCATTTAAAAAAAATAATTTGTTTGATTAGAGCATGCTCCCGACAACCCACTGTACCAGACTACCGGCTGCACAAAGCAGACAAGTCCACATAAGCATCCGATCCGATCTAAGTTAGCTCTCGTCCATCATCTGGGTAATTTTACTAGTTACTATTCATCATCTTTTCTGCTCATATTTGTGTATATTATAGAATCTCAAAGCCCTAAAACTCTATTCCTTTTACCCTAACAATCGGTGAACCTACCGAACTAAAATCCACCCAAAATGGCCTCTAAACCTAAAGTTAAGTTCCCCAAGCCTCGATTCTTAGGCGAGGAGCATGTCTATGACCACGAGGCCGATGCCTTTGATACAATAATCACTAATTCAAACCTAAATGAGACTATCATAGAAGCTAAATCCCTAATTATGGCAGACCAAGACAAATGCAACCTTGGATTCAAATTTCTCCCGAGTCGTCTGCCCTAGGTTAGTGGTTTTTCCCAAGTTTGTAACCTGGTGTTCAAAGCATTATTCTCCCACCAAAAGAGAAATTATGTCATTGGATATGTCGAGAACCCTCTACTACATTATTCCAGATTCCTTAAAACATATATTTTGTATTCTTGAATCATTAGCTCCTCACCCATTTAATGAAAAATCCTTATCAAATGCCTTCCAGAACCTTGGGACATTTGAACGCTATCAGTTATTGTCCCAACATTTAGAGATTGGCATGGAAATACCTACCGTTCCCCCTCCTTACGGTACTATTTTTTCTCTGAGAGTTCCAAGAGATCTATTTCACTCATATGTATTATTGTAGGACTAGAAAATGACAATTCTGTAGATGAAGTTATTTTGGGAGTATTACTTAAGCTGACTACATAACCTAGAAAAACAACCCCTCATTTTGATCTTTGTAGTTACTTAGAAGAGGTCATACATGAACAATTGGAATAATTTCCTGCTATTGAGTGGTTCAGGTACCCATCCTATATGTTCTTTATGTTCTTCTACTAGAATTATGAAAGTTTCAAGCACTTAGGGTTGAAGGATACTGATAAAGATGGAGATCAAGTATTAGTTTATGAATGGTATGAACTAGTCCTTAGAAGGGAAGATAATTCCAATTTCTCTGATTTTACAGACAATGTGATGAGTATAGAATACAATATGGTTTTTGGCAGTTCTCCTCCCAGGATGCTGCCAAAAAATAAGAAACATTTGCAATTTACAGTTGGTATTCAGACAGGGGATTGGTTCCTCTATGAAGATCATACATTAATAAGACTGTATGGTTTTTAATATCATACATTATATTTCCTGACTCCAAGGATTTTTTCCATGTAGTATGTGAGAAAAAAACTTGCTTCCAATGAGCTGCACTTTATACACTTTAGGCAGCATAGAACCCGTTTGCTTCCAAAAGAGATAGGGCCTCTCATAATAAGAGAGTTAAATGATTCGCAATATGTAGAGGGATATTTAAATCAATTAAACCTTGAGAAGATCGAAAAGGAAGCCTATGATCCACATCATGTTATTTCAAAGCAGAGGATGGAAAACAAGAATTTAGGCTACATATGTGAGGCTAGGCCTATTTGGGAAATGATAGAAAATAAGGACACATGGGAAGAAGTCCAAGAAGTTATGAAAGAAATTGAATAGTGGGCTCAAAGGAAGAACAAATAGTAGGGAGGAAAAGAACAGCTGAAGAATCCCAAGACATGGATATTGATGGGACTGAATAGGGCCCACATCCAAAAAGGGCCAGAACAAAAGCTGCGGAAAATGAACAAACATTAGTAGAGGGAGAATATTCAGTTGAAATCCCAAGGGAGATAATTGAATTAATAGAGAGGCCAACATTTTCAAGAGGTCCTCCTATAAAGTATATCAGTTATCCCTCCCTAGAATTTTCTCCCCCACAAAAATTACAAGGATCATCATTAGTAGATCCAATTCTTGTTAAGACTGATTTGCAATATGGTTATAGAAATATCAAGGAAAGAGGAATGAAAATGATAAATGAGATCAAACATGAAATCCCAAGAGCAGAAGAGATATTGATATAAGTTGCTGACCATCGACAATATACTTTTAGGTTTTCCATAATTGAGCCTAAGGTACCGAAGCCTGTAAAATTAAGTGACTGGAGAGTTGAGGAACATACTGTGGATTTTAAGGAGTTTGGGAATCTTGATAAGCTTGACTTCTATAAGAAATCTAGTGACATGATATGCATTGAGGCAGTTGTTGGTTGTGGAACCTTATTTTCCTGATTCATAGGTCGTGTTTTAGCTGTGCCTGGATCCCATCTCATGATGGGGGGTGTGGGGGTCCTTGCCCTCCCCACTGCAGTTTCCATGGGGGGTCCAGGGGGGGAAGAAACTATCTTGGGATCCCCCCACTACTGGGGGTTCGGGGGCAGCACCCCTATAGCGAGAATTTCAAAAAAAGATGTCTTGTAAAATGTTGTAATTTCATAGTCATAACTTGGTCAATAATGGGTGATTTACAGGCCCATGGTATTGGGTATCCCGTGGTAATACCTCTTTAAAAGGAAGGCATTGTAATACTACTGTATATTGTAGTATTGTAAATATATCTATAATTGTGTGATAGAAACTATGAGTGAGTGAAGAGGAAATTGCAGTGGATGTGTTGCGGGTTGTATCCCTTGATTTGTTGGATGGTATAATAAAAAGGACTAGCAATTTCTCCGTGGACATAGCTCAGATTGGGTGAACCATGTATATTGGTGTCTCTCTTTTATTGTGTTTATGTGATTTGTATTTGCTTCTTGTTTATTCTTATTTCTTTGTGATCCTATTTTTCTAACAATTGGTATCAGACAAAAGGAGAGAGGAAAGAGCCCATGAAGGGAAGATACAATCCATATGTGGTATTGAATGAAAAGTTCATGTATAAAGATCAGTTGCAGAGAAAGAAATAGGAAAAGGAAAACACAGAGTACACAGTGCTTGATGAAATAAAAGAAAATGAAGTTCGAAAGGTGTCATAAAATCAAGAACAACAACAGGTACCTTAAACTCCTACAAGTGTTAGAATATCTACCACGTCAAGTAGACCTCGTGAATGATACTCTCCTTCAATGTATTATTTATTGATGACTGACTATGGTGAACCAAAATATTGTGAAGAAGCAATGCAGGTGGAAACTAGAAAGAAGTGGGAGCAAGGCATGAATGAGGAGATGGACTCATTGGTAAGAAACCAAAGTTGGGATTTGGTTCAGTTTCATGCAAGTAAAAGAGCATTGCGGAATAAATGGGTTTATAGATTGAAGGAAGAAGATGGAGGCAAAAAGCGGTACAAGGTTGAACTTGTTGTAAAGGGGTTTTCACAAAAGAAAGGTATATATTTTGATGAAATATTTTCTCCTGTTGTTAAAATGACTTCAATTAGGACTATTTTAATCCTAGTGGCGATATAAGATTTACATATTGAATAGTTAGATGTAAAAACAATCATTTCTCTATGGAAATTTGGAGGAAGATATTTATATGTAGTAGCCACAGGGGTATGAGATAAAAGGGAAGGAGAATTTGGTATGCAGGTTGAAAAAGAGTGTGTATGGCCTAAAGCAAGCTCCAAGGCAGTCGTATTTAAAATTTGATAGGTTTATGATAGAACAAGGTTATAGTAGATGTCATTCTGGCCAATGTGTTTATTTCAAGAGGCTAGATAATGGAAGATATATTATCTTGTTATTGTATGTGGATGGCATGCTTGTTGTAGAGTCTAACATGCAGGATATAAATGTGCTCAAAAGGAAGTTAGCTAATTCATTTGCAATGAAGGATTTGGGTGTTGCAAAGCAAATCCTTGGTATGAGAATAACAAGAGACATGAAATATCACAAATTGACATTGTCTTAAGGTGAGTACATAGAAAAGGTGTTGGAGAGGTTTAGAATGCAGTATGCAAAAACAGTTAGTAGACAGGAAGAGATAAAATACATATCCAAGGTTCTCTATTCATCAGCAATTGGCAGCTTGATGTATGCCATGGTGTGCACAAGACCAGATATTTCACATGCAGTAGCATTTGTGATAAGGCATACGAACAATCCAGGTAAAGAACATTGGAAGGTAGTACCGTGGATTCTCAGGTATTTGAGAGGTACTACCACTCATGCATTTTGTTTTGGAGGTTCAGGCACTATTCTACAGGGATATGTTGATGTGGATATGGAAGGTGATAAATATAGTAGGAGTAGCACCATAGGGTATGTTTTTACTGTAGGTGGAACACCAGTAGGTTGGATTTTGAATCTGCAAAAGGTTCTTGCACTTTAAACAATGAAAGCAGAGTATGTTGCTGGTATAGAGGATAGTAAAGAGATGATTTGGTTACATAGGTTCATGGAGGGATTGGGTAAGAAGCAGGAGAATAGAAGGTTGTACAGTGACAACCAGAGTGCCATTCATATTGCAAAGAAATCAACCTTCCATTCTAAGACTAAACATATACATCTCAAGTACCATTTCATACGGTCTATTCTGGAAGATGAATTGTTGAATCTAGAAAAGATACACACTAGCCAGAATCTCGTTGACATGTTGGCAAAGGTAGTAACTAGAGAGAATATGAGTTCCTGATCGGTTTCAGTTGGAATTCAAACATGAAGGTGAAGATGATAAATTTTCCAGGTCCAAGGTTTGGAGCATAGTCCAGCAGATGCAGTAGCGGTGGAGTTGCTGTGATTAGTCTCCAAGTGGGATATTGTTGGTTGTGGAGCCTAATATTCTTGATTTAGAGGTCATGTTTCAGCCGTGTCTGGATCCGATCCCATGATAGGGGGGTGTGGGGGCGCTTCCCCCACCACTACAGTGGTCATGGGGGGTCCAAGGGGGGCGAAAACTATCCCGGGATCCTCCCCTGGGGGGGGGGGGGTTCAGGGGAAGCACCCCCATAGTGAAAATTTCAGAAAAAATGACTTCTAAAATGTTGTAATTTCATAGTCATGACTTCGTCAATAATAGTTGATTTACGGGCCCATGGTATTGGGTAGCTCGTGGTATTTTCCCTTGGTAATCCCTCTTTAAAAGGAAGGAATTGTAATATGGATATGTATTGTAGTTATGTAAATGTCTATATGATTGTGTGAGAGATACTGTGAGAGAGTGAAGAGGAAATTGCAACAGATGTGCTACAGGTTGTATCCCTTCATTTGTTGGATGGTATAATAAAAATGATTGGCAATTTCTTCGTGGACGTAGCCCAGATTGGGTGAACCATGTATATTGGTGTCTCTCTTGTATTTCATTTATGTGATTTATATTTTCATCTTGTTTATTGTTATTACTTTGCAATCCTGTTTTTCTAACAATAGTGAAATCCGTGAAAGAAGATAGAAGACTTAGAATAGCCCTAGAAAAGTTTGAGAAATTGTATAAAATGGAAAAATGGACAACTAGATCTAAGCAAGTAACTATAAATTCATGGGAAGAGAAGTTGGTGGCACTATCAGTTGATCCATCTTACGGAAATCCAATTAAATCACTCATTGAAAAGAAGGAAAATGAAATAGCTACTTTGAATAAGAAGCTAAAAATTTCCAACATAGAGCATGTTCAATTTGAAGAGCTAAAACAGAAAAAAGCAGAGAAAGAGCATATTTATGCTACAATGATAGAGTTTCAAAAGTTTTCTAAAGATCAAAGAGGTAAAA
This sequence comes from Larix kaempferi, assembly GCA_027924585.1. Lineage (NCBI taxonomy): Eukaryota > Viridiplantae > Streptophyta > Pinopsida > Pinales > Pinaceae > Larix > Larix kaempferi. The sequence goes on along the minus strand of BSBM01000931.1, from coordinate 19,703,626 downwards.
TTGATGATCTACATGGGAAGATAGCCACTCTAAAGTTAGAGAAGGCAACCGTATCCATTGAAAAGAATCCTGAAGCACAAGTTTTTGCACTTTCTATGGAAAATCAACCAATGGAAGAAAATGTAGCAGAAGAAAGGACTAAAAATCCAATTGTCACTTCTGAAACAATAGACATCGAGGCCATGGAAGAGGATCGAGAAAATCAAATATCAAGTCCTCATCCAATCCAAGAAGAAAGTGACCAAGAAAAAAACTTGAACAATTTGAAAAAGAGTTAGAAATAAAAGATAGAAGAATTCTAGAGTTGGAAAGTGAAATTAGTAGGAAGGGGGATCAGATGACTGACTTGGAAAAAGGGATAGCTGAATTAAAGAGCTAGGTAACCAAGTTGTAGATTAATGTAGAAGGAGAGAAGTTGTTAAGAAGTACATCACAAGCTATGTGGGATAAAATCACTACATGGCTCATAAAGAAGTGGGACTACTTCAAAGTCATTCAAGATGAACTGTCGATGGCCACATAAACCAATGTAGAAGCAAAGTTAGTTGAGAAGCATATATGAAATATGCCTAAACAAGAAAGTGAAGTGATTGACTATTTGAATAACAAAACTAAAAAACAACTTGTTGATCAAGGAATTGATAATAGGACACGGATTATAGAGATATCTAGATCAATGATAATGAAGCAGACCTACGTATTCAAAATGAAGGATAGCATTAAGCAATTAACAGATGAAATCAATAGTTTCAAAGAATTGTTCAAAGAAGAGATAAGTCCGAGACTTTCTTCCCCATGGGATGGTAATGGAGATTATTATTCTAAAGAAACTTATACGGGATATCTGGATCATAAAAATGAAGAAATACCCTTAGATCCTTTAGAAGGAAAGATTGATGGACCACATGCTGTAGATAGACTTAAAAAAAATGAAATTTGGATTGGGATTAAAAATATTGCTAAAAGGTTGGGACCAATTTCTTATGAAAAGACTACCATTGTAGAAATATCCTTGGAATCTTTAAAGGTACATAAATATCCTTTGGGAAAAGAGTGGAAAATGGTAGTACAATATCACAAACACATATTTCCACCTAAGGTGCCAACAGGGCAGTCTACAAGCCAGTCCTCTAGTCAGTAGTCTAGCCAAAGACCAAGACAACCATCAACACAAGTGCCAACACAATTTGAAAATCAACCAGCTCCAATAGATTTTATGCCACCTATAATACCTGCTAATTTCTATATGATGTATGAAGTGAATTATGCAGGTGTAACACAAGTAAGACAGATTGGGCAGCCACCTAGTTAACCAAACATTTACATGACAGGGCACTATCCAGGATCAAGAGAAAAGAAAAAGGTCACAAGCAAAAGTTGGAAGCTGCCAAACTCAACGGGAAAAAAATCAAGGAATGTAAAAGTAAAAATGTAAAAAGTGAAAAATTAAACTTTGCTACTAATCAATTAGGATTGAAACTGAATTCAGTTACAAAAATTCCTATATAATGTAACTCGTATTGATTCATAGGGGCTAGCAATTTTGAGAGGTGCACCATTATTGTTGAGTTGGTGAACCCTTTGTACATGTGATATGAATTTTTGAGATGAAAGATGCAGAGTTGATGCAGGGAGTTTTTTCCTTTGTTACAAGTTTTTCTATATGTTTTCCATGTCTACTCCATTCTCAATAATTTTTTCATGAGATCAATAACACTTGAGCAACATTTTGGCCTATATGCGTTACAGATAGTGTTGAATTAAATTGATAGCAAAGATTTCAAATTTTACTTGACCTCTGGTCCAATTTCCAGAATCATATGTGAACAATTATATTGAAGTTTTCATCTTTTTTTCTTATATGTATGTCATGTTTCCATATCTACTTTTTTGTCATGAAATGTTTATTGTTTGTATAACTACTGAATTCTCTAAAGCTCAGTATGTTTTTTGTCACTGAATTTTAGAAATTTGTTTGCATGCACTTCTGGTATTCTAAATTGTTATCCATCTTCTAGTCACATCCTTCCATTATCCTTTATAGCATTTTTTCACTCTGCAAATTTCCTTACATATGAAATTATTTGTTTAAAGTATGGTTCACTAGCCCGTGAATACGAGATATTCAAGAAACCATTTATAAATCATGTATTTTCGATTTAGCTCTAATATCGTTAAATTTTGAGCTCTTCTTATGCCTTGGATAGTATATTTATCAGTATTGTACTACTTAGGGACTAACATATGCTCTTTCATTTCATTCTCACATCTAGATCAGTGGTATTAGACTAGTATGCTCTTTCGTTTTTTCTCCGTGCATATACCCGACGAGGTCAAGATATAGATAGTTGGGTATTGAACTAGTTGATCTTAAGAAATTTCTCCTTCGACTACCCAATATACCTCCCATGGATAAGGAAAAGTGTAAATATTGAAGAAGAGATCCTATCAAGATGTTGCTCGAGGAATCCCTCATGCGATAGAGGAATGAGATGATGGATAATTCCATCCAAATCCTTTGACGGATGCTGACAACAATGAATGGATCATAAATAAGTCGCTTCAGAGGAGCCACACCCTTCAAGCAACAAGTTAACTTTTATATTCCTTTATTTGAATTCCAAATCGATGACAATTCCCTCGATAAATGGTTGAGTCTTCTAGAGGGGTATTTCTTTGTCTACAATTTTTTCGACAAGGAAAATATCTCCTTTGTGCTCATTAAGGTTGTCCCCCATGTCAAACATTGGTGGGAAACATATTGTGATAAAAACTTAATAGAGGAGTTTAGAATGTTTGAGGACAATTCCAATTGGGCTTCTTTTATATATGTCTTTAAGGAACAATATTACCATGTGGGAAACTATGGTGACCAGTACATGAGATGGACCACATTGTGTCAAGAGAGGGACCAAACAATGCCATAGTTCACAATACTTTCCATACATTTTGCACCAAGCCGGGTATCAGATACTTCGAGGGACATTTGGTTGTAAAATACCGTGGGGGACTACATAGGTACATCCAAACCGAAATGGAGTTTCTGGACATCTCGGCACTAGGAGCCGCTTATCGATATGCTATCAAGATCAAGCAAAATTTCAAGAAGAAGAACAAGCAGGAGTTTGGGCCTGCAAATCCACCACATAAGAAATGCAAAGGTAACCCTATCTCATATAAAAAAGACAGAATAAGGACAGCTGGCCCTAGGACAACCATTCCATGCCACAAGCAAAGAAGGGGAACGGGAAAAAAAATAAGGACACCGGGAAATGGTGTGAGGCCATAAGAGCCCCTGGATCAACACTAATGAATGTCGCTCAAATTAGTCATTAATGGTTGAGATCAAAGATTCAAATTCATATACCAGTTTTGAATATAATTTAAAACCCAACATCATAGTTGCAGATAGGGGGAAGTAGATCATTGATGTAGAACCCAGAGTCACCATCGCTATCACAAAGATCCACCCCAAAAATCCAAAATATCCGGAGGAATGGGAGTGCCTCTTCCACTCAAAGATGTGGGTGAAATGTGTACTTCTCGGCTAGACCTTTCCAACAAGCTACTGAGTGCCATTTTTATAGTATTTTTTTATCGATGCGGACAAAGATCAAAGTCCCTAGTTTGAATGGTTCATATCTAGAACAAAAATAGACAACTTGTATAAACATTCACCTAGGTCAATGAAATAGTAACAATGGATGAGTATGGAGGGAACTTACCTCTGATACGACAGTTGTACTTATAATCCAGGAGCGGCCACGATCTGACTTTACATACAAGAGGATCTACTACAGATCAAGAAAAAGCAACACCAAATGAAATAGAAATAGTATAATTGACGTATGCAAGTGACCAAGGAATCTTACAATACATGATCATGAACATCAGATGTATGGGAAGGAAAATACAATTGTATTAAAAGTGGTAGAATTAAAGTACAACCATTTAGGCCTTGGTGTTGTAGCTTCTTCCCAATGGGTTCTTCTTAATCCAACAAGTCACCTTCATCTTGAATGCAAAACACCTCAAGAGTCTCCAAGTCTAAGGAGATTTCTCCAGCATTTACCTACTTCCAATCTTCCTCTCTCACCCATGGTCCAAGACATCAATTTATAGGATAATGTCGGTAAGAAGAGGTTGAGAAAAGTGTGGGGAATGGATGAGATATGATCCCCCAAAATGGTGGAAGTCGATCCAGATCCATAACAATAGGAGGGAAATGTTATCAATCGATATTTCGCTCTAGAATCTTCTCAAAAACCTAATTTTACCCTCATGGGGAGATCGACGCGGTTTGTAGTGGAGCAACATGCGCCAGAAAGGGATCGACGTGGGTTGCTCTGAAGACAGAATGCATCATCGACGCAGGTTTCCAGTTCGACACACTGCGTCGATGTGAATTCGACGCACGTTTCCAGTAGAGAAAACACGTCGAAGTCACAAACCAAGTTAGGTTGCAAGGTAAGTCATTCAAAGATCATTCACCATGAAAGTGACTTCAGGGATTATGGAAACACATGGTCATAGGGTTTTGTACTACTGATGAAAATTCCGTGTAACATCCCTAAACAAAGATCGTATGCAAAGTTATGCCCTTGAGAAGTTGACACCTCAACTAACCACCTCGAGGAACGAAAATCCTTTTATAGTTCATCTCCTAGAGTTGGTTTTTTGGATGTTTAGGGTTTTTTACCTCATACTTATGATAAAAGGGACCTCATATGCATTTTGTAATCATATTGTAACGAATGAGCATATCCATCACATCTCTTCTCAGAGATAAATCTACCACCATTTTAGCTGCTTTTATTTTACAGTCTATTCTATGTCATTCATTTAATAGAATTTGAGTTTATTGTATCACTATGTTCATTGCACTATATATGTGTATGCAGTTATATATGTTCTCTTTTATTTCGTTCTCACATGAATATGGATTAGTGGTATCAGATCAATTTACACTTTCATTATTTCTTTTTGCATGTCCCCGATGAGGTCGGGAAATAGATAGTTGGGTCTTGAACTAGTTGGTCTTGAGAAAGACTGCCCTTAGTGGCCCAATCCACCTCCCATGTCCGAGGAAAAGAGAGAAGACTAGGAAGGAGATCCTATCAATTTGTTTCTCGAGGAATCCCTTGCATAATGGAGGAACGTGACGATGGAAAATTTCACCCCAATCCTTCGAGAATGTCAGCAACAATAGAGGGATCATCAAGTAGTTGATATCCACAGAGGAGACACACCCTTCGAAGTACAAATTAACTTTGATATCTCTTTATTTGAAGTATAGATTGATGTTGACGCCCTATATAAATGGTTGAGTCTTCTAGAAGGGTATTTCTTTGTCCACAATTTTTCTGATAGGGAAAATATCACCTTTACGCTCCTTAAGGTTTCCCCCCATGTCAAAATTGGTGGGAAACTTATTGTGAGTAAAACTTAATAGAGGATTTTGGAATGTTTGTGTACAAGGGCCCACTTGGGATTCTTTTATATATGTCATTAAGGAACAATACTATCCAATGGGAAACTATGATGACCATTACACGAGATGGACCACACTACATCAAGAGAGGGGCCAAATAGTGCTAGAGTTCACAAATACTTTCCTTAACTTGTGCACCAAGCTAGGTATCAGAGACTTTGAGTAACATATAATTCTAAAATATCATGGGGGACTACATAGGTACATCCAAACCGAAATATATTTTATGTACATCTTGTCACTGGGATTTGATTATCGATATGTTGTCAAGATCGAGCAAAAATTCAAGAAGAAGAACAAGTGGAAGTTTGGGCCTATGAATCCACCGTAGAAGCAAGGAAAGGGTAACCATATCTCATAGAAAAAAGGACATAATAAGGACAACCATCCACAGGACAACTATTCCAAGCCACAAGCAAATAAGGGGAATGGGAAATCAAATGACACTGGGAAATGGTGTGAGTTCCATAAGAGCCCCTGGTGCAACACTGAGGAATGTTGCTTAAAGTAATCATTGGTGGTTGATATCAAAGCTTCAGAGACAAATCTCGGTTTTGACTTCGATTCAGAACCCAACGTCAAATTCGCAGACATGGGGAAGAGGATCATTGATGCATAACCCAGTGTTTATTCTTATTTATTTACGATCCTATTTTTCTAACAATTGGTTTTAGACAAAAGGAGAGAAAGAACCCAGGTAATCGCAGCAAGTCCACGAAGGGCAGATCTAAGTCGAGACCGGGAAAGATAGAGTGATGGAAATGTGGAAAGAAATGACATATGAAGAAAGATTGCAGATCTCTAAAGAAGAAAGGAGATGGACATCAAGATACTACTCAGGAATGATCAGAGGCTAGTAAAGAGATGATTTAGTTAATTGATCAATCTAGCTTAATGGATTTTTTCAATTTCTGCCTTGATGGCAGCTGCTTTGGATGGATGGATATGCCATTGTTTCTGTCGTATTGCGATGCATAAAACCATGTGTTGATGTGATGTTCGATGATGGCATGACCAAGACCTGGAATTTTAGCATATGACTAGGTGAAAATATCTCTAAACTCTTGGAATAGTGCTTTGTGGGTAGTTATTTCATGTGGGGAACAAGAGACTCCAATGGAGATGTTTTCTACTATGTCGAGGGTGGTAGAAATATCTACCTTGATGGTGGATGATATATTAGCCATATTTCGTTCTCAAAAGCGTTAGGGGTTGGTATGGTATTTTTGAACCAATCGACATGGTCAGGGGGGATAAAGTATTTAAATTTGAGGGTATACTATTGAGCCATCTTTGTGTTGGTGCCCATATTGTGGGGTAGGAAGGAAGACCTATTATGGAGGTCATACCATGGTAGCTCATGAGTGTTTGTGTCTTCTAAATTCTCCATGTTCGAGTGGAAGGGGTGATCAAGGAAAATATTTGGAGGTTCTAGTCCAAATCTCAGTGGAATGGGGTTATTCGAGGGAACCACATTATGGGTGGATGAGTTTTCGTTCACATTAGAATATGGGTTCATGTCATATACTATAGAAGGGGTGGGTGTCGGTAATAGACTGGATTTTCCCTTTGATGGTGAAGGTGAAATATCACCATTAGTAGATAAGACTGGCGATGATGGTATATACATGGAATTGAAGTGGTCAATTGTATCGCGTGTGTGGGATAATATCTCCTCTTGAGGAAATGATGATGGGTTTACTGAGGGAGGAGAAGGGTTGTCTTCCAGCCACATTTATTATGATCAAACGACTCATTTTGAATGTAGAATGGGGCATTGAAAAAATTCATGAGTTAACAATTCACATGACCGATATGGATGAGAAATACATGAACAAATGAGTGTGGGAAGGGATTAGTGGCCTCATGGTGCGGTTAGGTGGAATCGTTACCATGTCAACTGGAATCATGTGAGTGTGATGCCCACATGATGATCACTTTTCATGTCCCTCATTCTCCTTTGATGTAGAGACAAAATTGATAGAGGTGAACTCTAGGGGAATTGATCAAGGTTTTTCAATGACTGGGTGTGTGAGGAAAACTGTTTCTAATGCATCCAAAAATTGGGGGAGTTTAGGATAATGATGCGTGTAGTGTCCAAACCGTGAAAAAATTGTGCACACATTATTAATGCACAATGTTTTGGTATTGGGTTGGTATTGGTCACCAATGTGGTAGCTCTCATGCCACTTGCTGAAGAATTGGATGCATGGGTAGAACTTATGGGTTTGTTGAGCAAATCCCTTAGCTCTGAAAATGTGGGGCAAACATTGTTTCGTTCCCTAACCTACCACACAAAGCACATGGTTTGTTTTCTCTAAGGGTAGGGGGATTTCAACTTTGGTTGCATGATTCCCCTAGCATTGGGTTTGTTTGTGGCTAGTGATGGTGCTTTCATAGGACTGGGATTGGTCTTGAGGGTGCTACTGATGGTACGCCTTCAAGTGAAACCATAATGAAATTGAAATTGTATAATGTCTTTGGCACCATTTATGGATATGCCAATGTTAAATACCAAACCAGTATTTCCAAAGTAATCCCAGACAATGTGAGTGTAGCCATCACGGAGGTTGCTTGTACTCCTGAAGGGGGAAAACAAGAATCTAGGGTACTTGAATCACATGTTGTACCTAGAGAGGGATGACCTCTTAACTATGGTGATAAGTTTATGGTTTAGATATCGATCCAGAGGGGGCTTGTGCCTTGTCTTTTGATGTGAGGATAGTGCAAATGAGACTCTTCATGGATCTTGGGATAATTGGTGGAGGGACATAATATGCCCCCAATAATACAAAGTATTTTTACATTCCTAGACCCATATGTGCATATGATGAACAATTGTCTAATCACACAATGGGTAGGATGTTATCGGGGTTTGAATTAGGGAGAGGCTCATAGTATGTAAGATGGTTTGGGGTGGCTATCTTCACATTGTGGGGAAACATCATGATGTGGAATACCGGTAAGGAAAAAACCTTCATGGCATACATGTAGCTACGTACCAAGAGGATGTTGTAATCGAGCTTAGCATTAACTACCTCAATATCTAAGAGTACCATTTTTCCTCCCAAACTAGTGGGGACATTCTGGTACAAACCTCGTGGTTTTGGTGGCCTCCCATCATAAGCACAGAGGATTATAGATGAGGGGAATAAGTTTGGTGAACCAATATGCTTTCAAACATGTGTTGACATCACACAAGTAGATTCTCTTTTATTGACTATGCATCAATGAATGATTATGTTCTTGATAGTGACTAGAATTTGAAAGGTGATTAACAGGGGTAGGCATGGTTCCATTAGAGGAAATTTGAGGTCTAAAATGGGCCTTATAAGAAAACGAGGCATCATATAAAAAAAGAGCCAACCATAATTTCTTGATGAGTTGGAATTCAAGAACCAATAGAATTTCATTAAAATGAGTCAACCGTAATGGTTGACTTGAGATATTTGACATAAAAAAAATTATTATTTTTGTTCGTATTTTCAACATATCTCCTTGTGTTTTTACTCAAATTTAGAGCGGGAGCACTCGTTGGATGCGGAATTAAATTACACATCCAACGAGTAGCCACACTGCATACTTTTGACGGACATTATCATCACGTTTTTTCAGCTATTTCTTGTTTTGGGGGGCAGTGGGGTCCATCAAAAGTATGCAGTGTGGGTGCTCGTTGGATGCGAAATTTAATTCTGCATCCAACGAGTGCTCCTGCTTGAAATTTGTGTAAAAATACAAGGAGATATGTTGAAAATACGAACAAAAAAAGTAGTTTTTTTTTCTTTCTTCCTCCAAAATTAATAAATATTATTTTATTATTTTAACTATTATTTCATTATTTCAACTATTATTTTATTATTTTCCTTAGGAGGCCCATTTTAGACCTCAAATTTCCTCTAATGACTGTTATCAAGGTAAAAGGTCATTAAGCACGAATCGAATGGGTCGATTTATCCTAATGTAGATAGTAGTGCCTTTTTCTGGGAAGGGCAAGACTAGAGGACTTCTAATGTTGACATGGCGACAAGTCATTGAGCCAAATCATCTACAATGATATAATTGTGTGCAAATTTCATATGGGGGTTATGAGCAGCACATTGTAGTGGTGGATTTGGGAACTGAGGGATCTAATCATTACTAGGTAAAGGTATCTACAAAGGCCCAATGGTGGTAGCGGGTACATCCTCCCTCCGTGGAGGGTCAAGTGTTCCATAACCTTTATTGCGGGTTTGAATATTGATATCGACCATGTTCATGTAAATGTTTTGGTAGGTTCCGTTACCCTAAGAACGAGGTTCTTGCTGATGAAAAAATTCTTCTTGGTTGGTGAAGGGTTGTTGTAACACCAGCCTAGATCCAAATCCTAGGCTCTATCAAGCGTCGAGAGGGATCAAATCTCACGAGGTGCAAACCTCTCCTCGAAAATCTCCTTCAGTGCAATACCTGAGAAGAGGTTTGCACCTCGGGAGATTTGATACCTCTCGGCGCTTGATAGAGCCTAGGATTTGGATCTAGGTTGGTTTTAGTCGTGGGCAGTGACACACAACTGGAGTTTGATCAGCATTGTAAGGAACAGGTTAAGTTGAAAACACAAATACATTTACGAGGATTATCATAATGTAAGCAATAAGTATTAAGGATTGAGTAAATTGTTAAACTGGAAAATAGAGACAATTCACCTAACTTTTTTTTTCGATTCTCTTTTTGTTGATTTGCGTTTTGTTTTGTTTGTTCTTCTCCTTCTTCTGCCATCATTTCGTACATTTTGATTTATTTGTTGTTTTGCAAACTGATTTTTTTGTTCTTCCAATTGCTTCAACTTTCTCTTTCGATACGCTCTTTGTCGATCAACGTTTCATTTTCATTGTTCTTCTCGTTCTTCTGCTGTCAATTCGCCTAACTTTTTTTTCGATTTTCTTTTTGTTGATCTGCATTTTGTTTTGTTAGTTCTTATCCTTCTTCTGTCGACATTTCACCATTTTGTACATTTTGATTTATTTGTTGTTCCGCAACTTGATTTCTTTGTTCTTCCAACTGCTTCAACTTCTCTCTCGATACACTCTTTGTTGATCAAAGTTTCGTTTTCTTTATTCCTCTCGTTGTTCTACTGTCAATTCGTCTAACTTTCTTTTTCGATATTCTTTTTGTCTATCTGTGTTTCATTTTCTTTGTTCTTATAGTTCTTGTACTATCATTTCCTCCAACTTCCTTTTTTGAAATTCTTTTTGTTCTTATGCTTTACGTTTCAAGTCTTTTTCTCGTTCTTTTGTTTTCACTGAAATCAATGTGTCCATACACTGAAATCAATCCATCCATACATTGAAATCAATGCGTCCACATAATAACATCTACACTGAAAAATATGCAATAAAAAATCCCATACACTGAAATCTATGCATCCATTCAATGAAATCAATGCGTCCATACACTGAAATCTATGCGTCCATACACTGAAATCTATGCGTCCATTCACTAAAATCAATGCATCCATACACTGAATTCTATGCATCCATTCACCGAAATCAATGCATCCATACACTGAAATCTATGCATCCATACACTGAAATCAATGCGTCCACGGAATAACATCTACACTGAAAAAAATGCAATAAAAAATTTCGACATTGTAAGAAACAGGTTAAGTTGAAAACATAGAAAGAATTATGAGGATTATAATAATGTAAGTAATAAGTATGAGTAAATTGTTATCACATTCCATGTATCCAAGTATGTCATATTCATTGGTAGTTATATTGATTCCTATATAACCCTGAAATTATCTCCCATTCATGTTTTTGAGAATCTCTTTGCACAAATAACACTTCTTCACGATCTCTTTAATTCATGGTCGTGTTTTCTTTGTTCTTCTGTATGTTATGATGCTTCTTTTTCTGTTATGGATTCGAAACGTTGACTAACGAACATGGATACTATGGATTATCCAAAACCTCCTGAAATCAACAACCACATAAATCTTGCTACAAAGATTATTTTTATCTTTCTATTCTATACATTTGTCGTACTTTTCTTCTTTGATAATCAATATCTTCATTATTTACAATATTATCATGAGGATTCATGATATACCCTGAAATAGAGAACACCAAAATCTAATTTGTTGAAATCATTGCAGAGTAGTTTTTTTATTAAATTGATAAATTCAATATATAGATGTAAATAACAAAAAACAATGCATTCCTGAAAATAATGAAAGATTTTTTTATTTATTAAATTGATAAATTCAATGCATACATGTAAAAAAAAAAATGCATTGCTGAAATCAATGCAACGAATAAAATAAATATGCACATTTTGTTGTTTAACAACATTTGTGTGTGGTCTATTGGTAGGAATTAAGGTGATTGGGCTTGTGTTAACCTAGAAACCAATGTTCAAAACCCTTTTTGCTTGGAGTTATAGTTAGTTATCAAATTGAACTATTATTATGGCATTTTTTTTAACACCTTTTTGCTTTTCTTTTCTATTCTTATGTCGGCTATAATATTCTTTTTACTTATTTGGTTTCTACTTCTTATGTCCACTATAATATATTTTTTTTACTTCTTTAATCCTTTACTTTTTATGTTTTTAGTTTTTAGGTTAGTTATAATATTTTTTTTTACTTCTTATGTTCCTAGTTTTAATGTGTTATAATATATTTTTTTACATTTTTGTTTACTTATTTATTTTATGTTGGGTATAATATTATGTTTCTATTTTTCATATCCACTATAATATTTTTTTAATTTCTTTATTTTATGTCGGCTATAATATTTTTTTAACTTCTTTTTTGTTTACGGCCGACATAATATTTATTACTTTTTAGTTTGTATTATTCATTTTTGTTTATGACCGACAATAATGTTAACCGTGTTTTTCAATCGAAAATACACGTTCCTTTTAATAGTCGACTAAATATTAATTAGTTTTTAGGTTTTATTAGATCTCCCTCATATTATAACTTTTTACGTTTTATTAGATGTAACGCTACATTTTTACGATTTATTAGATGTAACGGTACATCCACGTTAGAAGATCTCCCTCATATTGGGCTGTAGAGCGCCTCTCGACATAACAACTTGTTGTGGTTGTGCTACATTGATTTGTTGAGGAAGATTGGAGGTATCCTTTTTCCTAGCCTCAATAAACTGTTGACATCTTGGTATCAATGAGCAATGATGTGTGTAATGTATGTATTCTCCGCACATGGTGCAAGGGAATTTTGTCCTAAGGTTTGAATTATTTCCTTTCTTGGGGGGATTATTGCTCCCCTCATTCCGATTTCTTGTGTTTTGGTTTTGATGGGAAGGGGTATCTCCCCCATGCTCTTGTTGCTAGTTCTGTCGATTCTTTCCTTTCTTCTTCCCTTGATTATGAGAACTAGGTGGATTAGCTACATTCAAGTGCTCAAGCTGTTGATCTTGTTTTGAAAGAAAAGTTTGTACTAGATTAAAACCAACATGATTCATTGGGTGAGTACCAAGTGGACCAAAAAATGGAAATATGGGTTGTAGACGGGGGTGGGGAGGTATGGACTAGGTGCTCCATACGAAGTGGATGTAGGAGCTTGTGGTTCCATTTGAGGTGGTGGATCAAGTTGCGCCTGAATTGAATTAGGAAACATAGGACTGTATGGTCCATATGCCATTTGTCCAAATGGAATATTTGGAGCCAGGGGGAGGACCAATGCTAGAGGTGACAACGGGTACTTTTGTGCCACATTTTATTTCATAGAGGCTTGTGATTGGGGAACATTTCCCTTATGATGAATAGATCCAATAGTCCGACTATGGAGTGTGATGTTCTTGGTTCAATGAAAATTTTTGAGGGGCATCGAGGATGCTCGTATACAAATACCTAGATTGAGCATAGATCAAATCAAAATGTTTGGCCTTGAGAATGGTCTTTTTTTTTTGAGCATAGTGATTGCCACATATTTGGAAATCATTGGAAGGAGTGATTTAAGGAACCAATCCAATAAGAATTCAACTTGGATGTCTACTTTGCATAGGGTCTTTCACCTATGCCATTCATGGATATTATCCATGATGTGAGTAGAAGTATCTTCCTGAAATTCTGTGATAATCTCTAGCACTGTATCATGGCGTATGGGTAATTGGAAATGTGTGAGAAAGAGATAGCGGCTATAGACTCAAAAGTGGAATAAGTTGCAGATGGTAGATTGACATATCCTTTAGCCATTGTACCTATAAGGGCTCTTTGAAATAGTAAAAAACGAGTGGTGTCCTTGACAATATTGTTGGATGGCTACCAAAGGTGAAATGACATCACATGGTTTGTTGGATCGTCTCCTTCTTTTCCCTCAAATTTTGGAATGTCCAAGGGTATCTTAGGGGGCATGCGTGGCCAAGTTGGGTCATGTAAAATGGGTTCATTTATCAACTTGGATACTAGTATAACCCACTGTAATACCCCATTTTGACCCTTAGGATATATTAGCTTTTAATGTAAATATTGTATACATGTGATGTATGTTTTCCTAGCGTGGAGCTAAAGGCCAAGGCCCTGCTAGTGGAAGCTCGAATTTTATTTAAAATGCAAGTATTAGAGATTATGTCACCCATGTGCTATTTAACCATGGAACATTGTAAAAATGATGTAAATAAACATCATGCAATAAAACACCAAAACTGGCTATGGAAGCAACCAATGAGAAGGGGCCATGTGTATCCACTAGGGAGTGGTGAGGGGGTTGTGGGATTGAGCCATAAGCTGCCAAATGTTATTGTGAGAACCCATTTAACTTTCTTTGATGACATTTATTTCCGTTGTAAGGAAGTAGTTGAAGATTTCAGTCCATGGATTCAATGGAGCATGGGCAGCCCAGAAATTCGTATTTGTAGGTATGGGCTCTGTTTTCTTGTACCACAAGCCACTCTACCTCATGGGAGTTGCTTCTTCCTCATCCCCATTCCATTGTGGAAGTTACCAACATCAGTTTTCATCCAAAAATGAATTGCCAGCAGTGAGGAAAAACTAGAAATCGCAACTTTGAAAGAACCCACGTTTGGAAGAGCCATAAACACCCAAAATTGGTATTTGATAGTAAAATCAAATGGGGGATCCATAGATATGAACCTTGGGGAAAATTTGAGATCAATAACTACCCCGAAGTCCATGGGAAAACCCAGTTTTTACAGCCTAGAAGTCCAGTGACGGGATTGAGTATTTTGGTGACAGAGATGTGAGAAATCCAAGTGTGAATGACTGAACAGAGGCTTGGAATGCTTGAATTTAGCTTGAGATGTCTGTAGCTCTGTGGTTGAGCTCACTGGCTTAGCATGCTCCTCATTTTGTTATTACATGCTTGATAAACCCAACTATGTGCTGGCTTAGCATGACCGTTTGAGTGAATCCATGGCTGTGAGTGAGCTTGTCTAGTTCCTCCTTAGTGGATACACATCCCAGCTCAGGGGTGATCTCTGAGCTGAAAGAATATAGGTTGGACAAAGATCTATGGTAGGGTGGAACGTTGCTCTCACATAGCCAGTTGTTTGGGCGTTTGCATTTCAAGATAAGTATTCTTTGTGGATTAATTTATATGCATTCTGTGTTCTGCAATGTGTTAATTATGAATGTTAACTGTTCATGTTAATGAGATGAAATGAATATCTTAATATGGTTGATATGAAGCCTGTGCATAGCATAAGAATGGGATTGATTCGATGTTTGTTGATTCATCATCTGCTTGGGATAGATATGCTGAGGCATTATTGTTGGTGTGTGTGCAATTGTGCTTATTTCCGCTGTGTTTATATTGATTATGTATTTGCACACATAAGTTTTTATTTATTATGAATTTCTTAGTAATGAACGGGGTTGAGTTTTCCAATAAGCTGGTAAGTTTGGTTCACGTTTCCTTCCGGACACCGGATTGATGGAAAGGGACGTGACAGAGTGGTATCAGAGCCCAGCTTGCAGCACTGGGGCTGCATGGGCCAAACTGTGAGTTACAAGCAAGTAACAGAATGGTTTTAACGCAGTATTGGTGAAGTTGGGGTGGCATTTTTGATTGGGAAAATGACAGGGTTAGAGTTCTCAGGCGTGGGAGAAGATCACACCATTGCATAGAGCTCTCAAACAAAATTCCAACGGTACCAGACTCGCCTCATTTGGACAAGGGACGAGGGAGTTATGAACCCCAGAAGTTATAGGAAACACAGGTGTTTTCGGCTTTCGGGATGTCGGGTTTCGGGTTTCGAGAACGCGAATTTTCAAAATTTGCGTTTGGATTTCCGAAATCCCGAACCTGCAATTTTTGGCTTTCGGGATGTCGGGATTTGGGTTTCGGGAACACAAATTTTCAAAATTTGCGTTTGGATTTCCGAAATCTCGAACCCGCAAATTTCGGCTTTTGGGATGTCGGGTTTCGGGTTTCGAGAAGGCGAATTTTCAAAATTTGCGTTTGGATTTACGAAGTCCCGAACCTGCAATTTTCGACTTTCGGGATGTTGGATTTCGGGTTGCCGGAATGCAGAGTTGTGAACTTGCGCGTTCCGGTTTCCGCAATCCCGAACCCGTAATTTTGGGTTGCGGGTTGCAGGATGGTTACATGCACGTGACCGCAACTTGACCCCCCCCGAACCCGCAATGTCGGGTTGTGGGTTGCGGCCTGTGTGTGGCGGGATAAAAAAAAAAACGAGTATAGAGCTCAAAAATTGATTTTTGGATTGCAGGAGCATGCGGGATTGGAATTGGATAATTTCAGTGGCATTGTGAGGCCATTGACGGAGGCCATGATTGAACCAGTGAAGATCTCGAGCCCATTATGTTTCGATTTGGCATAAAATCAGAATGAATGGATTTTACAAATCGGTGTCCCGACACTTGACGGAAGGTCGGATTAAGCCGAAATTGATATGAGACGGTCATGGAGCAGAAACGGTGTTAAGTTTGGAGTTTTGGAGCCAAACTCCAAAGGATGTGGAGTCGGGGTGTGCAAGAAGGCCAAAAAGCACTATTCCGGGCCACGTTTTTGGGATTTTGAAAAGCTTGCAGTGGTTGAAAGTGACCCTATAATTCGGAATCAAGAAATTTACTGAACTCAACATTTCATATTCTCAGTAAATTAGACATATTCCGTTAGACAAAGATTTTCCAGAAATGCACCATTTGGGAAATAGCCATTTTTGGCCCAAAATTTGAAATTTTGAAAAAATGTCAAAAATGAGAAGTAGTCAAACCCATAACTTTATAAAAGATGAATGGGGCATTGGAATCGAGATCCGCGAGTTGCTGAGTCTTCCTTGTTATATGTACTAACTTCTCCTGGTAGATTTATTTATTTATTTATTATTATTATTATTATTATTATTATTATTTTTTTTTTTTCTTTTCTGAATCTCTATGGATTTTCTTCTACAAGCGGCTGAAGTTGGTAGTTCAAGATAATTTGCAACTGTGTAAATGGGTGCAGAATTGTGGAGAAAATTGTCATTTTTGGAATAATGCAATTCCCACACCCGAAGTTGGAAGGGAGCACGAGGATAGGCATTGGAAATCTTGTCCAACAGGGAATAATGGTGTATGACCAAAATTTGAATGAGGTTATCATACCTCATAGTTATGCAGTGCAGAAAAGTGCCAGTGGCTGTTTTGACA
This sequence comes from Larix kaempferi, assembly GCA_027924585.1. NCBI lineage: Eukaryota > Viridiplantae > Streptophyta > Pinopsida > Pinales > Pinaceae > Larix > Larix kaempferi. The sequence goes on along the minus strand of BSBM01000931.1, from coordinate 19,686,513 downwards.
AAAATGTTGTTAATATGGGCAATTTCTAGAATTGCATGCCTGGAAGTAGCATGCCATGAAATTGAACCAGCTGCGATGTGGAAGAGGAAGTTCATGCAAAGATGAGGGAATGGAAAGGGAAAATTCCTTAACCCCTGTCTTGCTAATTGTATTTATATTTTATAAGCTTTATGTACATAAAATTATGGCATGAGAATGATGAAGAGGCAAGAGATTAGATGGATGGCATGAATATGCACTAGTTGACATATTAATAAACATTGCACAGTGCATGAGCAGATGTTTGTGCACACATATGATGTTACATATTGGTAAAAGTAATAAGGTTCTACATATGCAATGAACCACTAATGGCAAATATTGTGGTTGATAATCACTATTGGTGTTGGTATTGGTTGTAGGACCAAAGACAACAGAAGCATGGATGAAGGTGTTGATGATGTTGTTGCATGTGACCAATAACCTTATGAAGAAAAGGATAAGGAAACAAATCCATGATCAAGAGGTTGGTGGAAGAATTAGGTAATCCTCTTTAGGAGACCAACTGATCAGGTAACATCAAAGGTGTAAATGGGATCCATACAGGTAATGGTTTAATTATGATGATTGCCTATGTGTTGAAAGGGGAATTGGGTAAGAATCCATTGAACCATATTTAGCAATCATAAAATGGTATGCATTTAGAGTTGAAATGCATTCATGTGAATGCCATACTGCCATTGTGTGGTGGAGCATGGAGTGGTGAAGGCAAAAGGCCTCATACCATATTTGACGCTTAGGATATATTAGCTTTTAATGTAAATATTGTATACATGTGATGTATGTTTTCCTAGAGTGGATCTCAAGGCCAAGGCCAAGGCCCCGCTAGTGGAAGCTGGAATTTTATTTAAAAGGCAAGTATTAGACATTATGTCACCCATGTGCTATTTAGCCATGGAACATTGTAAAAATGATGTAAATAAACATCATGCAATAAAATACCAAAACTGGCTATGGAAGCAACCAATGAGAAGGGGCCATGTGTATCCGCTAGGGAGTGGCGAGGGGGTTGTGGGATTGAGCCATAAGCTGCCAAATGTCATTGTGAGAACCCATTTGACTTTCCTTGATGACATTTATTTCTGTTGTAAGGAAGTAGTTGAAGATTTCAGTCCATGGCTTCAATGGAGCATGGGCAGCCAAACAATTCGTATTTGTAGGTATGGGCTCTATTTTCTTGTACCACAAGCCACTCTACCTCATGGGAGTTGCTTCTTCCTCATCCCCATTCCATTGTGGAAGTTACCAGCATCAGTTTTCATCCAAAAACGAATTGCTAGCAGTGAGGAAAAATTAGAAATCACAACTTTGAAAGAACCCACGTTTGGAAGAGCCATAAACACCCAAAATTGGTATTTGACAGTAAAATCCAATGGGGGATCCATAGATATGAACCTTGTGGCGAATTTGGGAGCAATAACTACCCCGAAGTCCATGGGAAAACCCAATTTTTACAGCCCAGAAGTCCAGTGACGGGATTGAGTATTTTGGTGACAGAGTTGTGAGAAATCCATGTGTGAATGACTGAACAGAGGCTTGGAATGCTTGAATTTAGCTTGAGATGTCTGTAGCTCTGTGGTTGAGATCACTGGCTTAACATCCTCCTCATTTTCTTATTACATGCTTGATAAAACTAGCTGTGTGTTGGCTTAGCATGACCGTTTGAGTGAATCTATGGATGTGAGTGAGCCTGTCTAGTTCCTCCTTAGTGGATACACATCCCAGCTCAGGGGTGATCTCCGAGCTGAAAGAATATAGGTTGGACAAAGATCTATGGTTGGGTGGAACGTTGCTCTCACGTAGCCAGTTATTTGGGTGTTTGCATTTCAAGATAAGTATTCCGTGTGGATTAATTTATATGCATTCTGTGTTCTGCAATGTGTTAATTATGAATGTTAACTGTTCATGTTAATGAGATGAAATGAATATCTTAATATGGTTGATACGAAGCCTGTGCATAGCATAGGAATGATATTGATTCGATTTTTGTTGATTCATCATCTGCTTGGGATAGATATGCTGAGGCATTAATGTTGGTGTGTGTGCAATTGTGCTTATTTCCGCTTGCTTATATTGATTATGTATTTGCACACAAAAGTTTTTATTTATTATGAATTTCTTAGTAATGAACGGGGCTGAGTTTTCCAATAAGCCGGTAAGTTTGGTTCACATTTCCTTCCGGGCACCGGATTGATGGAAAGGGATGTGACAGAGTGGTATCAGAGCCCAGCTTGCAGCATTGGGGTTGCATGGGCCAAACTGTGAGTTACAAACAAGTAACAAAATGGTTTTAACGCAGTATTGGTGAAGTTGGGGCGGCATTTTTGATTGGAAAAATGACAGGTTTAGATTTCTCAGGCGTGGGAGAGGATCACACTATTGCATAAAGCTCTCCAATAGCTTTCCAACGATACCAGACTCGCCTCATTTGAACAAGGGATGAGGAAGTTATGAACCCGGAAGTTACAGGAAACACAGGTGTTTTCGGCTTTCGGGATGTTGGGTTTCAGGTTTCGGGAACGCAAATTTTCAAAATTTGCGTTTGGATTTCTGAAATCTCGAACCCGCAATTTTTCGGCTTTCGGGATGTCGGGTTTCAGATTTCGGGAATGCAAATTTTTAAAATTTGCGTTTGGATTTCCGAAATCCCGAACCCGCAAATTTCGGCTTTCGGGATGTCAGGTTTTGGGTTTCGGGAACGCGAAATTTCAAAATTTACGTTTGGATTTCTGAAATCTTGAACCCGTAATTTTCGGCTTTCGGGATGTCGGGTTTCAGGTTGTGGGAACACAAAGTTGTGAACTTGCGCGTTCCGGTTTCCGCAATCCCGAACCCGCAATTTCGGGTTGCAGGTTGCGGGTTGCGGGATGGTTACATCCCCATGACCACAACTTAACTCCCCCGAACCCGCAATGTCGGGTTGCGGGTTGCGGCCTGTGTGTGGCGGGATTAAAAAAAAAAAAAGTATAGAGCCCGAAAATTGATTTTTGGATTGCCGGAGCATGTGGGATCGGAATTGGATGATTTCGGCGGCATTCTGAGGCCATTGACGGAGGCCATGACTGAACCAGTGAAGATATCGAGCCCATTATGCTTCGATTTGGCATAAAATCAGAATGAATGGCTTTTTCAAATCGGTGTCCCGACGCTTGACGGAAGGTCGGATTAAGCCGAAATTGATATGGGGCAGTCATGGAGCAGACATGGTGTTAAGTTTTGAGTTTTGGAGCCAAAATCCAAAGGATGTGGAGTTGGGGTGTGCAAGAAGGCCAAAAAGCACTATTCCGGGCCACGTTTTTGGGATTTTGAAAAGGTTGCAGTGGCTGAAAGTGACCCTATAACTCAGAATCATGAAATTTACTGAACTCAACATTTCATATTCTCAGTAATCCAGACATATATCATTAGACAAAGATTTTCCAGAAATGCACAATTTGGGAATAGCCATTTTTGGCCCAAAAGTTGAAATTTTGGAAAAATGTAAAAAATGAGAAGTAGTCAAACCCAAAATTTTATAAAAGATGAATGGGGCATCGGAATGGACATCCGCGAGTTGCTAAGTGTTCCTTGTTATATGTACTAACTCTGCCCTGTAGAAAAGTTTTTCTGAATCTTTATGGATTTTCTTCTACAGGCGACTGAAGTTGGAAGTTCATGATAACTTGCAATTGTGTAAATAGGTGCATAATTGTGGATAAAATTGTCATTTTTGGAATAATGCAATTCCCACACCCGAAGTCGGAAGGGAGCACGAGGACAGGCATTGGAAAGCTTGTCCAACAGGGAATAATGGTGTATGACCAGAATTTGAATGAGGTTATCATACCTCATAGTTATGCAGCGCATAAAAGTGCTAGTCGTTGTTTTGACAAAAATGTTGTTAATATGGGCAATTTCTAGAATTGCATGCCTGGAAGTAGCATACCATGAAATCGAACCAGCTACGATGTGGAAGAGAAATTTCATGCAAAGATGAGGGAATGGAAAAGGAAAAATTCCTTAACCCCTGTCTTGTTAACTGTATTTATATTTTATAAGCTTTATGTACATAAAATTATGGCTTGAGAATGATGAAGACGCAAGAGATTAGATGGATGGCATGAATATGCACTAGTTGACATATGGTAGCAGACATAAGACCATAATGGGAGAAGTGATACTACTTACAAGAGCCGAGCAGTACGAGGATAGCCTCATGGCTAAGAAAATCAATTTCTGTAGTAGATAGAATTGCAAATTCATATTGAATTTAATTATTAATGCCGTTGATTGGTTATGGAACAATCAGATTTGAATTTTATTGTTAAATGTTGCTGACTGTTTGGCTATTTGATAAGTGTGCCAGGAAGACACATTGCAGTAAGACCACGAGAGAGGGCCTGCAGAAGCCAAACTTCATGGGAAGAATCCCACATCTTGGAAAGGGGTTTTGGGTGAAATGCCATTGGATATTTTGATAATGTCCCATATGCACTGCATGATTGGTAAACAATATGAGTGAGATGATGAAGATTATGTCAGTAAGACAATGAGAGTTATGTAACATCAAAAGGAGTTGGGATGGAAAACCGAGGGACTGTCAACTCAGAGAAGGGAGCCCCCATTCCTCAATAATGAAGAAGAACTACATCTGCAAATGAATAAGTGTTCTGTAAACCCTGGCTTATATATATATATATATATATATATATATATATATATATATATATATATATATATATATATATATATATGTGTGTGTGTGTGTGTGTGTGCAAGTCTAACTGTTATAATTATTATGCAGAGCATATTCTATTTATGTATATTATTCAGACTGCTTGAAGTATGATTAGGACCTGCATAGCTCATATCCATGAGGAGTGCACACTTTTCTGGTGCTGAGTTATGTTAGGAATGCCAATATTGATTACACCCTAAGGGAATGGACGCATTCCTGGTGTTTCAATACTTGATAGTGAATGCTATGGTTATGGTTACAATTTTAGAATAACAATGCAGACAATTTTGCCTATACTACTTGTGTTGTCACCTTAAACAGATGCAATTTGGTGCTACACACTAAAGGAACAAAGTAAAAGGTTGTTGTGAGGGGTTGTGGTGGAAGGGTTAATGTGTATGAAAGGATGTTGTGGAGGTTGTGTGGATTTTGGTGAAGGGTTGTGAAGGTGTTGATGAAAGGGATGTTATATGCCTATGACTCCATGGTAGAGCCTTGACCTAGAAATGGTCGTAGTGAAGTTTCCTTCCAAGTCAACGTGAAGGTGAATTGGTTGGAAATTAATTATTTGATGTTTTGGAGAAGCCTGCGTGCTGGCCAAACATGTCAGTCCGCGGGAGGATCCCAAGGCTTATAAAGTAAAAGCAGGACCCTGTGGACCAGAGAGGAAACACATAATACATACAGATAAGTATTCATTTCCATTTATTTCTTGTTGGAATAATAAATTTTCAGGTATAAGTCTTCTAATAGCTAAGCTGATACACTGTTGTTTCTTGGTTGGAAACACATAATACAGGAAGTAAGGACCCTGAAAGAACTATAATTGCTTGGTAAATCCAAAGAGTGATTGGTTGAGCATTAACTATTTGATGTTGTGGAGTAGCCTGCGTGCTGGCCAAACATACAAGACTATTTGATGTTGTGGAGAAGCCTGCGTGCTGGCCAAACATAAAAGATTATTTGATGTTGAGGGGTAGCTTGTACGCTGGCCAAATATCCAAGTCCATAGGCGATCCCAAGGCTCGCAAAGCAAAGAAGGAGCATATGGAATAAAGTGAAGACATCCAATGTATTGTTGGAAGCAAGGACTATGAAGGCATTCTAGGGATGCATGTGGACATGTAACCGTCCTAAAGAGCTCAGCATGAGCAGTAATGGAAGATGGGGCCAGTGGAACTGTGTGAGTCCTAGCAGCCAAGAGTTGTAGACAAACCATGTGGAGGGATTCCATGGTTGAGAGGCCTGAAATAGACCATAGACACTAAGTGTCATAGCCAGGAAGGGCAGGTCAAGCATTCACGTTGAAGTGAAAGAGGCTAGGAGCATGAAAATCATAGTTGTGGTGTGGGTTCCAAAATGGAACAAGACTAAGAGGATAAAACTCTTACTACTCTCTCTTTCCATTTTATTAATGCATTTATAAAAACAGAAAATTGTTGAAAGCATGTTATGAATGAAAGTAGAGTGTGTTTAATTGCTTGAAATAAATTGTGAATGCTGAAGTAGTTAATTTCCCGTGAATTGATGAACATGAAGGAATTCATGTGTATGCTGGGCAAGCATGGAAAGTATGAAAGTATCATGGATAAAGCATGGACTACCAATGTCAATTGGGCAATTAATTGACTGATTTTAATGTTTATATTATGCTTGTTCTAACAAACTTACAATGATGCATTTCACAAGTGAGAAAGTGAAGTTAATTTATTACAATTGTTGCAAAGCAAGTGCTACTTGTGAGCAAAGTGAAAGCCAGTTGTGCACATTGACCATGGCAGTAGACCAAAAGATGTTGGAATTGGTTGAAAGTCTTCTTCAAACAATTCACAAGACCCAAGAAAATCTTGGAGAGATGCTCAAGATACAGAAGAGGCAGAATGAGATGAACCACAAGGTTTTGCAGAATTCTATTTGTCTGCAAAGAGAGGTAAAAAGTATTATGAGAGAAATCAGTAAGGGAAAGGAAAGTGGATCAATGATGAGGCATTCGTCCAATCGGCCCATTAAGAAATGTTCCAGGCATGAAGACTCAAAGGAAATTGAGCAGGTAAAGATGGAGTAGCCAATAAATTGTTGGAAATGTGGAGGACATCATTGCCTCCGCAACTGCCCAACAAGGGGACATCAAGAGGGTAGCAACCATAAAGTTTTCAGACTTGTGGATGAGCTGAAAGATCAGAACCAATAGGAGAAGCTCGTGGAAGTCAAAGGACTTGGTCCTGAAAGTTCAAAGTAAAGGATAGAATGCAAGGCAGACCTGCAAAGTTTTTGAAATTTTGGATGTGTAAATTGTATATGTATTTCTATGTCTTGGAATACCGAAGATGGTGTTATTCTAAGGGGGAGGGGATTGTAATACCCCATTTTGACCCTTAGGATATATTAGCTTTTAATGTAAATATTGTATACATGTGATGTATGTTTTCCTAACGTGGAGCTCAAGGCCAAGGCCCTGCTAGTGGAAGCTTGAATTTTAAAAAAAAGGAAAGTATTAGACATTATGTCATCCATGTGCTATTTAGCCATGGAACATTGTAAAAATGATGTAAATAAACATCATGCAATAAAATACCAAAACTGACTATGGAAGCAACCAATGAGAAGGGGCCATGTGTATCCACTAAGGAGTGGTGAGGGGATTGTGGGATTGATCCATAAGCTTCCAAATGTCATTGTGAGAACCCATTTGACTTCCTTGATGATATTTATTTATGTTGTAAGGAAGTAGTTGAAGATTTCAGTCCATGGCTTCAATGGAACATGGGCAGCCCAGAAATTTGTATTTGCAGGTATGGGCTCTGTTTTCTTGTACCACAAGCCACTCTACCTCATGGGAGTTTCTTCTTTCTCATCCCCATTCCATTGTGGAAGTTACTAGCATCATTTTTCATCCAAAAACAAATTGCCAGCAGTGAGGAAAAACCAGAAATCAAAACTTTGAAAGAACCCACGTTTGGAAGAGCCACAAACACCCAAGATTGGTATTTGAAAGTAAAATCCAATGGGGGATCCATAGATATGAACCTTGTGGTGAATTTGGGAGCAATAACTACCCTGAAGTCCATGGAAAAACCCAGTTTTTACAGCCCATAAGTCCAATGACGGGATTGAGTATTTTGGTGATAGAGTTGTGAGAAATCCAAGTGTGAATGACTGAACAGAGGCTTGGAATGCTTGAATTTAGCTTGAGATGTTTGTAGCTCTGTGGTTGAGCTCACTGGCTTAGCATCCTCCTCATTTTCTTATTACATGCTTGATAAACCCAGCTATGTGCTGGCTTAGCATGACCGTTTGAGTGAATCCATGGCTGTGAGTGAGCCTGTCTAGTTCCTCCTTAGTGGATACACATCCCAGCTCAGGGGTGATCTCTCAGCTAAAAGAATGTAGGCTGGACAAAGATCTATGGTTGGGTGGAACGTTGCTCTCACGTAGCCAGTTGTTTGGGCGTTTGCATTTCAAGATAAGTATTCTCTGTGGATTAATTTATATGCATTCTGTGTTCTGCAATGTGTTAATTCTGAATGTTAACTGTTCATGTTAATGAGATGAAATGAATATCTTAATATGGTTGATACGAAGCCTGTGCATAGCATAAGAATGGGATTGATTCGATGTTTGTTGATTCATCATCTGCTTGGGATAGATATGCTGAGGCATTACTGTTGGTGTGTGTGCAATTGTGCTTATTTCCGCTGTGTTTATATTGATTGTGTATTTGCACACATAAGTTTTTATTTATTATGAATTTCTTAGTAATGAACAGGGTTGAGTTTTCCAATAAGCCGGTAAGTTTGGTTCACGTTTCCTTCTGGGAATCAGATTGATGGAAAGGGACGTGACAAAGTGGTATCAGAGCCCAGCTTGCAGCACTGGGGATGCATGGGCCAAACTTTGAGTTACAAGCAAGTTAAAGAATGGTTTTAACGCAGTATTGGTGAAGTTGGGGCGGAATTTTTGATTGGGAAAATGATAGGGTTAGAGTTCTCAGGCGTGGGAGAGGATCACACCATTGCATAGAGCTCTCCAACAGCTTTCCAACGGTACCAGACTCGCCTCACACTAGTAGATTTGAACCCAAAATCCGACGACCTCCGACGAAATGGACTGTGTCGTCGGATTTTTCTTTGAAAATTAATTTTTTTGTTTTTTTTTTATAAATTTTGAGAGGTGCCCGTCGGATATCCGACATACATTTGAATATATGACGAGGCTGGCTGGCTATCCGACGGCTCTGCTAATATCCGACGTCTATTTGGATATCCGATGCTTTGGATGTCGGATAATCGACTTCATTTTGAACCCGAAGAGGTCGGATATCCGACTGATTTTTTCCCAACGGTCAGTAGATTAGTGTTGTCGGATATCCGATGTAGGTTTGACTTTTTGAATTTTTCAATTTATAAATATGAAACCATTCCGACATGTTTTCCATACCAGCGACGGTTTGCGGATGTTTTTTTGTTCGGCAGACTGTTTTTCGTTGTCTTTGTTATTCAAGTGAGCAAAGTACTCTGGAGCTTCATTTTCTAAGATCGATAATCTTCATTTAAGCGCTTTACAAGAAAATGTCAACTACGAATATTCCTGATCCAGACGAACAAAATCAACAATTGCTTGCTAGATTGTGGGAAGGAGTTGAAAGAAGGGGTGATGGTAAAAGCTATTGTCCATGTAATCAATGCAGAGGCTTGAAGAGGAGAAATTTTTTGATCACAACAGCCACAAAACATTGTAGGGAGCATGGGCACGTCGAGGGGGGACATGAATACCATCCATTTGTAAGTTTGCATTATATATCTTTTTATTTTGATTGCTTTTGTAAATTTATGTATTATTATAATATTTCTTATTTTTGACCAACAGTACAATTGGTTGTTGTTCTTTTCATCCCAACAGTACAAAATTTGTTAAATTTTTAATGTATCACATAAATTTTTACATTTTGTGTTTGAAATTTTTACATTTTGCGTTTGAATTTCTTATATTGACTTTTATCTATTGATTGTTTCATGTAATTATAAAGGAAAGACATCCTACGGCATATCGTCCGGATCAGCAAGTGCTTCCAGAACAGATACAGGAGGAACATGGAGCTATGAATATTAATGGAGAACAAGGTAATGATCACATTGAAGAAGATGATCATACTGATAACATAGTTGAAGATGATGTTACAAATACTTTGATCCATGATTCATTTAATGTTGGAATGGATGATGATGATGATCATGAAAATGATGAACATTTTGATGATATTCATGATATACCTCTTCTTGACAAGGCATATGAACCCCTTTATGACGGCTCCAAGAAAAATCTTCTCTCTGCTATATTGTTGGTAATGAACTTGAAGGTTATGAATGGTCTTTCAAACATATCGGTTACACGGATGTTAAGGTATGTAATATATTCCATCACAAAATATATATGATTGTCATGTATTTTATTGTTAATTCATATATAAGTCAAATTATTACGGATGAAATTTGTTTCATTAATATTATTTCTATATTATATTAATTAGATTTTTATTTTAATTTGTTGTAGCATGATAGGTGAATATTTGTTACCACCTTCAAATATTTTACCTCGCACATATCGAGATTTATCTGCCATCATGAAAGAAATTGGAATGCAGTATGAAGCAATTCATGCATGCCATCATGATCATGTTCTTTATTACAACCAACATGAATTTGCAACAGAATGTCCTGAATGTCATATCAGTAGATATCGCACAGATCAAATAACTAAAAAGGTGCCTCGCAAGGTTCTACGTTATATTCCCATTATTCCCCGTTTGCAATGACTGTTTAGGTGCAAAAACATAGCGCAGTTTATGGATTACCATGCACGGAACAAAATTTAAGACGACATTATTCGGATGCCTGCAGATGGGTCTGCATTTAGAAATATGGAGGAAAAATGGCCTCACTTTAAAGACGAACCTCGTAATCTTAGGATTTCTTTGGCAGCAGATGGTGTCAATCCTTTTGCAGAGATGAGATTTGTTTACTCGGTGTGGCCTATTTTTTTTATCAACAACAACATTCCTCCATGGTTGACAATAAAGAGGGAGCACATAATGTTGTCGATGATTATTCCAGGTACGAACACTGCAGTTTTTTTTTATTGCAGTGGTATATTCTCATTTGTCGTTTTTTGTCTCATAATGTTATATATATTTTTAAAGTTTTTCTATTGTGAAATATGGTTTATATATCTAAACGGTACGTCTCATAATCAGAATATTTATTTTATATGTTCAAATCAATCAGGTAAGTACCAAGTCAAAGATATGAATGTATATATCGAACCTCTTATTGACGAGCTACTGAAGTTATGGAATGGCATCACTATGTATGACTTATCTAGACCAATACGACAAAGGCAATTCCAATTCCATGCAATGCTTGTATGGACAATACATGATGCCCCAGGGTTAACCCATTTATCTGGTATGTAATTATAAGTTCCACTTTAGTTGCATTTAATTTTACGAACTACTAGTTAATATAATACGCATGCATGTTTTTCTAAATAATCCAGTCATTTTTTATATAATTATAATAGACATTAATATTGATATTCCATCTTTTTATTTAGGTCTTCAAACAAAGGGGAAATTTGCATGTCCAGTTTGTGGTCCTAAGATCAAATCTCGTCGTTAAAAAAGCTTAGGAAAGGAGGTGTTTGATGAGTATAGGCACTTCCTCTCCAAGAATCACAGGTATCGAACTACCGAAAAACATCTTTTCAATGGCAAGCAAGAGACTGCATTAAAACCAAAGAGAATGACACCTCAGCTATGGAAGTTGCAATATAATAGAAATCATCAAGGTATGTATAATCAATCATTGTATATGATCATATTGTATTTTATTATATTGTGTGTTGTTTAGTGTAATTAACATTGATTTAATATTTAATTTCATCATTGTTGTTCATGTGATCATCATGAAGGTATTAATGGGCTTCCACGAGGAATGAAAAGTTATCCTAGACAATTTAGTAGGTTGCCCTATTATAAGCACCTACAAATTGCTCATCTATTTGATACAATGCATATCGGAAAGAATGTGACTGAAACATTATGGCGAATATTGGATGGAAGGAGTGACAAAGAAAAAATTGTCAAAATTTGCAAAGACATTCAAAATAACAACCATGCAATGAAAGACGTCATTCAATTTCATAGCAACGGAGAGCAAATTAATATAAATTCACTTCCATGGATGTTAACGGACCAGCAAAGTAATGTTGTAAAAGAAGTCATTCGAAAAATTAAATTTCCCACCGGATTTTGTGCGAACATGAAGAATATCATAACAAAGAAAGGTGATTTCGTGGGTGTGAAAACACACGATTGGCATGTCCTCATGAAGGTAATAATTAATATGGTATGCATTTAATAATTTTTTTTTCTTTTTCTAGTACTCTTTTTCGATATATTGAAACTATTTGTATAGTATTGTTACAATATGTTCTACCTCTCTCTATCTTGGACAACTTTGACAACAATGTCAAGCAAATAATATATAGTCTCGGGAAATACATGAGGTAAGTGGTGATTTTTCCATGTGCTTACTGTTTGTTTAATTCAACATAGAACTTATTCTTAATTTGATTTTCATTCTCTACTTCATGTTACATAATATAATGACTTTTTTCTTTAATCTCTTGATTGACCGGTTGTCATGTCACTTGTAGATGGTTGTCATCTAAAGAATTCCATAAAGAAGACATAAAGTATTGGAGGAGAGAAATTCCTCGTCTCATGTGTGAAATGCAGAAGCATCTACCTTCAGCATTTTTCAATGCACAAGAACACTACCTCATACACCAAGTTGAGGAGATTGAACTGTGTGGACCTACGCACTCAAGGTCCATGTGGATGGTTGAGAGGCACTTGAAATTTATGAAGGGTTTGGTCAGACAACGAGCATATGCTGAGGGTTCTATGATGGAGGGATATATGGTGTACCAAAACATGTTGTACATTAGTGAATATCTTCCTATATTGGCGTCAAAGCTCAATTTACATCGTATTTGTGATCCAGACTCCAAAAATGATTTTGAAGGGGAGTACCTGAAGGGGAAAGGTAGATCGAGGAAGGTGAAAGGTAATATAACACATTTCACTGGTGATTTTTATGTTTATATATCATACATATATATTGTATTTTTTTATTTAGTATTTTGCATCATTTTATATTGTAATTATATACTTTTTTAAGTGACTAATATACATTTTCATTGAATTTTAATTTTATTGTCATCAAACAGTTGGTCGAGAGTGGGATGCGATTCATTTATACATCGCAAACAATCTTAACTGGATGAAGGTATGGATCGAAAAATGTGAACAATCTGGTCATGGAATATCATGGGAAGGTGTGGCTTCATTGGTTAAAGCTGCACATTGCAATGGAGACACCAATGTAACACAAAGGGAAATCGATTTAGCAAGAGGTTTAAAAGATAAGCAGGTAAGCATATTAATCAACGACACTATTTATTTATTTTTTTAAATATTGTCGTTGTACGTCATGCTGGTTATTTTCCTTTTATGGCATTATAATAAACATGCACTACTTTATCATAAATATGGTGTGATCATTATGTAATCTTTTCCTGTATGGTTTGTTGTACTAGGTAAAACACCATAAGGCTATGTGGTGCAATGGATGTAGATATCGCATCAAAAAGTTGGATGAAACAAAGAAAACATCTGATTGTGGGATATCTGTAGTCTTTGAGGTGACTAATGTTTCTTCTAGAAGTGACAGACATCCAGAACTATCTAAAAATCGATACTATGGGTATCTGGAAGACATTCTTCAGTGTGAATTTAACTCCTTCAAGGTATTTATGTTCGTTGTCAAATGGTACAGGTGTCGATTGAATCAACGTGATCCCGATAGAACAATTATTAAACATGATAATGGTTTTACCATGGTAAATACAAGGTTGTTTGAGCTAGGAACAGAGCCCTATGTTCTTCCAACCCAATGTGAACAGGTATTTTACTCTGAGGTTCCAGGTAGAGCGGGTTGGTCATTTGCTGTGAGACACGATCCAAGGGGAAGGCCGGTAAAGTATAACGTTGATGAAGGTAATGAAGACGTTCTCAAAGAAGAAGACGCCGCAAAAGATAATCATGATCAACATGAGTTATATGATCATGGTCCAGAAGAAGATGTCGAAGAACTTATTGAATCAGATGATGTACTATCAGACAATGTCCATGAAGATGATATCGACGATGACATGTTGATTGTAACTAACATCGACGACGAGGATGATATGGCTAATCCTTACAATGTTGAATCTGGATTATCGGATGATAGTACAGACGATGACCCAGATGAAGAAGATGATGAAGACCATTGAATTTTACGAGGTATGCAGTAATAATAAATTAATTGTTTCGTAGTGAGTTTCCATATTCCTATATGATATAATTAGAAACATTGCTTGTTTTAGAGTATGTCAAAAAACACATTTAAAGTTTCTAGTGTACATAGATATTTTTGTCGGGTTATGGGGAATTGAGAGTGATGTGAGGGGGGGAGGGGCCACAAGAGCTTCCACCTTCATGTGGTTGGCCCTGTTTAGTAGAGAATATTAAATTATTCTTGAAACATAGAGAAGCTTAGTAAGGAAATGCACAATTATCAAGACTCAAACATCATCATCGTCGTCGTGATCATCTTCATCATCATCATATTTTTCTTCTTGATCATCATCTTGATCATGATCTTCATCATTCTCATCATCATCATCATCAGCAGCAGCAACATCATGTTTATCGACGTCGTCGTCACAACCACCACCATCATCATCATCATTGTGATCAACATCATCATAATCATCCTCACCATCATCATCATCATCATCTTCCTCATCATCAATAGCAATATCTTCATCATCATCGTCATCATCAATTGTCTTCATCGTCAACATCGTCATCATCGATCATCATCATCATCATCATCATCATCGTCATCATCGATCGTCTTCATCATCATCGTCATCATTGATCGTCTTCATCATCATCGTCATCTTCATCGTTGTCATCATCATCACGATCTTCATCATTCTCATCATCATCATCATCAGCAGCATCATGTTTATCGTCGTCATCACGACCACCATTATCATCATCATCATTGTGATCAGCATCATCGTCATCATCCTCACCATCATCATCATCATCATCATCGTCATCATCATCGTCATCATCGATCGTCTTCATCGTCATCATCGTCATCATCGGTCGTCATAATCATCATCGTCGTCGTCATCATCATCGTCATCGATCTCATCGATCGTCTTCATCATCATCGTCATCATCATCGATTGTCTTCATCATCATCGTCATCTTCATCATCGTCATCATCATCATGATCTTCATCATGATCATCATCGTTATATGATATCCGACGCAGCTATTACCTAGAAAAACCAACGGTGTTTGTCGTCGGTGATTTAGCGATCTCGTCGGATTCTTTTGAAGTCAGAAGTATGATATTAGACGCATGCATTGATGGCGTGGGAGGGTTTCAAGACTCGAATGAATGACACTCACCATTGCAGCATCAGAAACCATACCTATAAATTAAATAATGTGATACATGGGGCCAATGTTGAAATTTTTTAAATATGTGTTGGCTTGGACTGAAATTTGGCATGGTTAGACTAGATGCATGCATTTATGGTGTGGGAGGGTTTCTAGACTAAAAAATGACTGAAACCAACCATTAATGGAGCATTAAAAACCATTTAATGATACTCAACAAGGAGTAATTTGATCATCATGGTTTCACTCTGAAATAACTTATTTTTTCGTGGACTCGCTAGTACCATTGCTTATGGACGCTCACAAGGAAATCCTCTTAGGTTGTTGATTGTGTTGGGATAAATAATCACTAACTTGTTTGATGGACCTAATGGTCCCATGATAAACACTCATAACATGTAAACTATAGAGGACATACAAAAAATGGTTGATTCTCTTACCCAATTAGTTAGCAAAATGGAAACCAAGAATCACTTCTCATTTTCCGACCCTTCCAATAGTATGACGCCTCATTTTTCTGAAGTAATTCTAAACAAGTTTGGCGGTTCAGATCCGATTGGTTGGTTCGATCGATCAAATGAAGCACTAACTTTCCCTTAATGTAATATTTTATTACCTAATGAAATTCATTATAGGAGTCATCAAAGTTCATTTGTTTTTTCATAAAAATTAATTGACTATTTTTTAAGCAATTCCTTATTACTGGTCTTAAAGAGGAAATTAAATCCCACTTAGAGGTGAACCACCCTACTACTTGGTTGGAGGACAATAATATTTATTTTCATGCCTGTGTTATATCCTATGCTCAGTCCAAAATCCCCAACTTTATTTCATTTCCTTTCCCCAACTATGGTGGCTCTTCAACATCCTCTTCCACCTTTCAAGGTCCATAAGTTGGCATAGGACAAAATGGAGGAACATAACAATGGTTTTTTAATTTGTTAATTTGTTTTTACTTAAATATATAACAATGGTTTTTTAATTTGTTATTAATTATATATAACAATGGTTTTTTAATTTGTTTATAATTAAATATATATATAACATTATATATAACAATTAAATTTTAATTGTTATATATAATGTTATATATATATATATTTAATTATAAACAAATTAAAAAAAAAACAAAAAACAAACATTACATAACATATATATTGAACAAATGGAAAATCCGGCGGCCATATGCATTTGAAAAACCTGCGATTTGCGATTTGGAGTGACCTCGACTGACCTCGATTTGAGTGACCCTCGATTTGGAGCTGCGCCTCTGCGATTTGGACCTGCGCTTCTGCGATTTGGACCTGCTATCGATTTGGATTGGACTGTTCGATTGTGGGAGAGGCGGTTTGTGATTGTGGCAGGGGAGAGGGAGTGACCCAACGACCAAGCAGTGGGAGTGACCCATTAACGAGCAAGCATTGGGAGAGGCGGTTTGGAGTCCAAGCAAATAAACTATAAGAGGAGCCGAAAATGCCTCCCATGTCCGTGAGTACCAAGCCCTAAATTGTTTTGATTTGACAAATTTAAAAATTTTGTAGCAAATCACTGTGGTTTTATTGCTAATTCGATCTTCTAAGAGGGTTTCATTGCTAATTCAATCTACATTGGGGTATTTTTATCTTATTGCATCTACTGTTTTTTTTAGTTTGATGGGTGAACCCTCACCTCTTTGTAGTGAACTGAAAATGGCGGCCTTAATATCTCATAGCAAAAAGAATGTAGTGACTTTTGCTTATTGCCTTGCGTTTTGATTTTGGAAGGGCCTTCATCAAAATGAGAATACTGTGGTTGACGAACATAGGCTTGTTGTCCTCGGGCAGAGGAATCAATGTTCAACCTTTGTTGAAGCCGAGCACTGTGACCAATATCATGAAATAGATGTATTAGATCAAAAAGTTGAGGTTCTTGCAATGGACTCCCTTATTTTATCATGAATGGGGGGGCGGGGGCTATTACTAATGACCCCGATAAAGCAGAGTTACCAAGCTCTCACTGTGACTGAGTACTTGTATTCACACAGGCTCGAGTTAAGGTTTCCATTATTGCATTAAAGCACCAATCCGCGCTAACAACAAATAATAATAGGCTGGGCAGAAACTTGCACTCATTCCTCTTTTCATAGGGGGCAGGT
This sequence comes from Larix kaempferi, assembly GCA_027924585.1. NCBI lineage: Eukaryota > Viridiplantae > Streptophyta > Pinopsida > Pinales > Pinaceae > Larix > Larix kaempferi. Next base: position 19,669,038 of record BSBM01000931.1, on the reverse strand, counting down.
AGGATAGGGAACACCTATTTGTATTGAATGAATCTAAACCTCCATAGGAAGCTATGGCTAGATTGGAAATAACTACTTTTAATAAGTTGCCCATAGATCTATATCGTGCTTTTTAAAGGCCCCCTATGAATGAAGCAGCAATTGGGTCAAATTATTATATTTAAAATGCGCAACATTCCAAACAGATGATTGCCTATGTTGATTCAAAATAAGATCCATAGAGTGTCCAACAGAAGTTGGCAAGTGATCATCAATTTCATTTGCATGCGCATCCAAATCAGTTGTGACACTGCTGGAAACATTGCCATCATCTTTCTTTAGCAGCGCCTTTGAATCCTCAGTAAGTGCAACTTGCCATAGTGTTTCTTGATGTATCATCCCAATATCAAGAAGCACATCCTTGCTATCATTTCCAAACTCTGCCGTTAATGCTACCAACCATCGATTCTCTTTAGTATCATCAGCTAGAAAGACAAAAAATTGTACCACAAACAAGCACCAAAATACTTTCCTATTCAGTCCATATTTTGCAGCTAATAAATTAGTCTGCAACATGATCCAAAACATTTAATGTAGCCTTGAGATGTTTCTTTAGATGAGCACAAAATACCCTTTCAAGGGAAACTGAGTGTTGTTGTGTGAATGCTTTGAAAACTGCAACCATGTGCACAGCTACAGACATCCCTTTTGAAGATAGCGGAATACTTGGAAGAGTCAAGAACCTCATAAGGGCTCCAATGCCCTTTTTCTCAACAAATATTCTACAAGTTTCAGGATTTTCCATTGCCAGATGCACAAACACCATGGCATGTGAAATGCTTAATTTTAGAAAGCGTTCATTACTCATATTTTCAAGAGACAATCCACTAGTTCCAACCCCGTCATTATGCTTATCTTCAGAATCAGTATCCATAGGAACAGGACTATCCAAACTATCTTTGGCCTCTACTCTGAGCCTATGGGCCTTGCTGGGGCGTACGTTGTTGATCCCTGGTGGTTGTCAGCTATTGCAGAAAGGGTTTATTGAAAAATATATCTGATTATAAGGAAGGTCTAAACCAGCATTACTGATGCTAGTTGTTAGTTCTGTTTAACTTGTTCATTACTTTATTAATGCTGTTGTTATTTATTGTCCTTGTCTACTTCAACTTTAACACAGGGACCTTTTGGAGTGTTAAAGTTGAAAGAGATGAAAATTATGTTTAAATTTATATTACCTTGTCACAACTGTACTATTTTGTTTCTAGCATTGATTTAGGAATTTATTTATGCATTAAAGTATAAATATTTTAATATTCTGCTCCAAACCCTAACCTAACCCAATTTTCAACTCATATAACAAGCTGTAGCCTCTCCTGAGCAGACCTCAGTCCCAAAACAGTCCCGAAGTAGTAATTTTTGTAAACTAAAATCACCATACTTTGAAATTTCCTCAAGTCTCGGCATGGAAGCAGCCTCCATCTCCGATTTTGAAATGAATGCCTCAGCCTCCACCAAATTAAATGAATGCCACAAAAATTTGTTGTGAATTGGAGGGATGTTAAGTTAACCAACCAAACCGTGAATGCAAAAAGCAAGACTTAAGGCCACCCCCATTGTAGTTTTGAAGGTTCCCTATGTTATTAGTGAAGTATCAGTGAATCCAGATATGACTTGGAGTTTTTTTCATGGGGCCTGTCAAGGCTCCATAGAGTAGTGCAAGATCAGGTTTTCTCTATATATCTCCGATAGCCATTTCTTCATAGATAAATCCTACTTGGGGGCTAGGAAAAACAATATGGGTGAGTTCAATTTGCTCTTCTATCTTTTGAAATTTGTTGTAGAATTGGGTCTCACCCAGATTCAAGTCATACGGTCTGCATGTTAAATAACTCAGCAACAAATTAAAGATCAATCTGGTATGGATGTCAACCAAATCATCATCCTCTTTAAATTGCCCTGTCTCTATAAATTAGATTGCCCTGATATGTGAAGGATTAGGTTGATAACTATACTACGGCTAAAAATTGCCCTGTCTATAAATTGACATATCCTTCCATATAGATTATAAAAATTTCAATTAGGTCAAGTTCTCCTTACATGGTTTGGATAAAATTGAAAGCTTCAATTTTCATACAATTAGAAACGTTTGGGCAGTGTAGAATGTGAGGAATGAGAATGTATCAATCATTGCCACCATATGAGTTTTGAAAGTAAGATTAATTGGCCCCATCCCATTATGAAGTAGAACCATGTGAGATATATCCTATAACACCATTAGCATCATGATATAAGCAAAACCGAAGTTCCGTTTTCTGTCGAGGCTGCTTGAAGATGATAATTTCCAGAAAGTGGCCCCAGGGTACAAAGTAATGAAACATTTGACGGATTGGAAACGTATATATATAAAAGGAACATAATTATATAGGCCTAAAATTGCGGTTGGTGCCATTGCGGTCAAATTTAAATCAATTTGTAAGCCACCTCGACGGAAAACGAAACTTCAATTTTGCTTACCCATTTTTGTTCTTCTGGTTTAGGAAGTATTTCAGGCTATTATGGTTTGTTTTAAAGTCTTCATCTTCTTAAAATTCGCTTTCATTGTATCATTCATCAGGGCTAGTAAATTCATAAAAGGTAAGCATGCATCATCATACTTCAGACTTCAATCAAACCATCATGACTTGGATTGTGGCAATTTTAGTCTTCGACTAGGGTAGTACTGTAGCAGCTTTAACACTTAGAATATAGTAGCTTGGTGGAATTCATGTCAAGGTACTCAATGAAAGTTAAAGGGGAAATGATTAGTATTGCTCATGATGTAAAAGTAAAGGATGTATTGCTCATGATTAGGATACTCTTGTATTTATAGTCATAAAAAAACAAGTTGTGGTATAGCTTCCCCAGTTGTGGTTACTGCTTTTTTATTAATCTCATGAAGATTTATATGCAGTTTATTGTTTCTACTATCCCTGTGTTTTTGTGAAGAATGATTGAAGAATGTTATAAGTGTTCCTAGAGAATTATGAACATGGATATGTAAAATTCCTTATATTTATTATCACTTTGTTTTATGTGATGAATTCATTTGCATGACTTGAGTATATCTGAAGCTCTCCTTGAGGTCCCATGAATGAACTTGAACACTTGTTGCATTCATTAAATTTGAAAGAGTATTTATAGTTTGAAAGAACTCTCTCCTAACCTTAGCTAGCATTCATTGAAAGGAAAGGCTTATTTTATTCATATGCATTTGCATGGTTTGAGTCAATCATCACACCACGAGTTTCACTTCCATCACCCGATTGAGTAATACAACCACTAAAATTTACACCCCCTAACTAAACACACCATAACCTCACTTGAGGAAATCAAAAGAATTTGGTAGTTAGGTAGGACACCGGGGATAGGAATCCAAATAATCCCCCCTTGTCATTATCATCTGAGACATAGTTGTTGTCCTCTAGGGAACCAAAATCCTCTAGTATTTGTTGACACGGTCATACACCAGTTTGTGGAGGGGCCTCTTGTTGTTTCAGGGGTTAAACCGCCGCAAGATCGAGAACCAGACGGACTATGTGGAATGCCGCACTCCACTTAGCCCTAAGGCAACATCGATCATTGTCTTCCTTGTATTCTCTGGTCACCATACTGGTGATACAAGGGTGATAAGGCAGAAGTGCCGAAAACCTTTTCCAACGTGTCATGAACGAGGTAGCTTAGTGACTTTTCTACTAGGGCTATTTTACCCAGGATCCCTTTCGGTAGAGGGATATCCTTCAAATTCGGTCTCTCACTTCGTATTGTTCGACTTGGATTTCATCACCTTGCGAAGGATACGATTTGTCGAGGTCTCCAGCTCCTAGTTAGGAAGTTTGCTTGCATTTTCACCTTTTTAGAGGGTCTTTTTCTCTTTAGTGCTACTTGTTGGCATTCTGACCACTTTTGTTTCAGCTCGCTTACTGTGACATTGGTCCCAGTATAGTTTTTTGAGCTTGTTTTTTTGGCCTGCAAGCCTTGTCTTTTCATAGCTCCCCTTCTGCACGCTCGGTTGCTTTAGGGTTTTTGAGTTCATACACGGTAGTTACCAATACTTATTTGATGATGTGTGATGTCCTCTTCTCCTAGGTCTTCGAGATGGTTGAGTTAGATGGTCTTATGAAGGGACTGAACACCCTTTCATGGAGCCACTAACGCTTGACCGTAGGAGTAGTCTAGAGGACCACGTGATCACATCACCCGTGTAGACTTTTCCGTTTACTGTGATGATATATTTCAAGTTATATGGAACAATGGTACATTTGAGAGAGAGATGAATGGTTGTACCCCACCTTGGTCGATTGTCTTATGGTCCTTTCATTTTGTCGATAATATTTTTGTGGTACCTTGCCTTTTACCTTTTGGGTGTTTTACTGATATTGGGATATCATGTGATTTGCTGGAGATCAATGTCAGCAATTTGCTTTTCTATTTGATGAAAAGAAGATCTAGATGGAGACCTGGAAAACATATATAATGAGAAATCAAAATCAGGGAGACTACTACACCTCCCTAAATGTGCATCCGAACTGGAATCAAACTCAGAGGATGAGCTGGAGGAAGGAGGATCACATTTATCTAAGACAGGAGGATCAAAATCAGAATCTATACAAGAATCAAAAGAACAGTCATCATCATCAGGAAGATAGATGACTTCACCAGAGGGTTTAGGAGAATTTACATTAACTTCAAACAAATCCCACCATGCGGGATCCAAACCAGTACACAGAGCAGCAAGCCGGAGCCGATATTTCCTTTCTGGGCATTTAGCAGCCCAATGATTTGATTTTCCACAAATAAAACAAACATTTTTCTTCCCTTTCTTAGTCCAACGCTTCACATAGCATTTGGATTTATATTTGGACTTATGATAGGGTTTATCATATCTGTGCTTCTTATACCTGTGTTTTGATTTGTGGTGATAGGGCTTATCAAGTTGGTACCTTGGTTCTGAAGTGTAGAAACCCTTTTTCTTCTTCTTTTCACATTTGCAAGAAGAATGATCAAGATGCCCTCGGTTATGTGCTCCACACCCCCAATCGGGCATTCCTGCAACATCCTTACAGAATGAGGCAGAATACATCTTTTGAAATCTTTGCTCACTCTTTTCTCTAGGAAATGTTCTTGTCAGGTTTCCATAATGTGAGCATGAAGTTGAGCAAGCGATAAACTTCTCAGTTCAACCTTCTTATCCTTTAAGGCTTGTTCAACTGCATCAGGAACGTGTCTTGGATAGCTTCTAAGATAATGATTTAAATATGCAGGGTTACCGAACTTCCCTGACGAAATTAGAAGCTTTTGCATATAACAAAAATACTCTTCACTCTTGCTTAAATCACAAAGTCGAGCAGACATGAATAATGAAGCAAGGTGATCATAATCTTCTCCCTCTTCAGGGCCATAAAATTCTCTACCTAGGGCACTCAGAATTTGCTCATCTGCATCGTCAGCAGCAAGCATCTCATTTCTTGTTTCTTGTGGCAACCATCGCCACCATTCATATGCTAGACCAGACAAACCTGCTATGAGCTAGGTTCCTAGCATTTGACCTGTGAGATTTGGGTCCTGTTGTTTCTTGTATAAGGTCCACTGAGCAAGCATTTGGATTGCATTTCTAATACCTTCCCTGGATTGACATTGGATGTTCAACACAGGTGGCTCAGGCATTTGGGAGATTAAATCATTCATTGAATTGATACCAAAGTGGAAAACTTTGGCAGGAGCGGCTGAAGCAGAGGTAGCATCTGGCATATGTGTATCAAATCGGGGAGGAGGCAACTGTCTTCTTTGGTTAGAGGATTCAACGTCTAAATCATTTCAGCTAACCAAATACTTAGGATCTAAAGCAGGTTTGAAGGTTTTAAACTCAGTGATCCATTCTTCAACATTCTCCCTAACTGTGTCACTTTCACCAAAATCCCATTCTGGCCTTTCATCTTCAAGCAGAACACTGAACTGACCTAAAGAATGACTCTTAGTGTGTCCTTTTGCTGCTGCTTTTAGTACATGGTCAGGGACCACATGCTGTTTTTTCTTAAGATTCTCTGTTTTGCTCCAGATATCTTCAAGGATAACTAATCTTCTTTCAAGATTTTGAGAAGCTTGTTCTATGGCCATGCAGATTTCTGTAGAATCATGCAGTAAGTGGTCTAACAGTTCAAGCTTTGTTTCGATTTTAACAAGATGCTCTTGTTGATCTGTACACTGTCTTTTCAGAAGCATAATATCTTGTGCCATATCATCTATGTTTCTGGCAGTGTGGACTTGTTGCAAATTTCCCCAATTTGCAAGCTTGACTTCATCTGAAACAGATTGGTCTTGGGCGGAAGATTTACAAGGTAAAAACTCTCTTTTTGTCTGACCATCTGTTGTATATTGCCTAAATCCAGATTCAGGAAAATTCCTACCAGGAATAAATGATCTTTGGCCAGTGTGTACCATTTCCATACTACTTCCTTCTCTTGGCAAAGACATCATTTGTAAGGAAGGTAAGAACGAAAACATACCTAAAGAAGGTAGGTCTTTTTGTTTCTGTTTCTGTTGGTGGACCAATTTTTGTTTTATTTTTTGACATGCTTGACAGGCAACATGCTGGCCTCTATGTTCAAAATCGGATAAACCAGAAAAATAAGTTTGATCAGAAGAAGACTCATTTACAGGACGAGAGAGAGACTCGGACGCATAAGCTTTACTGGCTTGGTTTGACAGTGCTTGAAGTATGGCATTATTGTAGGAGGAGATGGAGGCGGATTTGATCAAGGGAGGAGTAAATCTATGGGTTGGATGTTCAGTAGGAACTCAGAAAGAGCTGGAGGCCTCATCGAAAATGAGAGGTTGTGCAGTAAAGGAAGCAGCTATTCTTTCCTTATTTCTCAACTCGGGATACTTCATTTCCCAAGACTGAGGGTAGTTTATTCCAGTCCAGTTGAATGTTATGGGAGTTGCATTTCTGGATTTCTCCTTTTCCACCACACCGGTGTCTGCAGAACTCTGATGAACATGAGTTCGCAATTGGGGTAAGGTATCATTACCAAACTGGACATACACTCCACCTTTGAGTTGGATGATTTTGGAACCAGATTCCATGTCAAAACCTTTGGGTAAAATATAAGCCTTCAAAAGATTATAGATATGAGGGTCTTTCAGGCTCACGGAAAATTTTGGATAGATAGTACCAAAGGCAGGACCATCATGAAGTGGTGCAGTAAAGCCACCAATGACTGCGTTAGAAAACTTTTGGTGGCGAGTATCGACTATACAACAGAGGGAAGAAACAACAAGATGCGGATGAACTAAAGGACCTAGGCCAAGCTTAATAGCACCAAAGTGTGCATACTTATATCCTTTTTCTTCAGCCCAGTCTATTTGACATTTATCAAACAAGTTTATATGGACAAGTTATTGCTTATCAGTAAAAGAAACATCTATACTTGACACTCGGATGTGAGTGGCGGCTGTAATGTTCCACCATGGAAGTCTGTATACTTCACGAGGAAGTATCTGTGGTAATTGCCAATTCTCAGAAGGGTTATGATAAGAGATAGATATATAAGAGGATTCTGATGAAGAAGGATTAAACGAAGATTGCCTGCGTTATGCAAGACTAACTTCAGTGTCATTAGATGAATCACATTCTAAATGTGTCAGCTCAATAGTATCCATTGAAGGGTCCATTTCTAAAAGAGAGTGAGTGCTGACTCAAATATAGTCTCCGACAACTCTATAGACTTACTCCCCTATCCCAACGGGCCTTACTGCTACTCTGACTTCGGACGACTCTTACACTCTCAATGACCCAACAATCCACTCAGCAGTCATTTCCACAGCCTACAGAATACTATTGTAGAATGCAGATAAATCAAACAACAGACTGAATAATGATATTGCAGCAGATTTAACAGACAATTTTAAACATTCATCAGAAATTTAGATAAGATATACCAGAATTGAAGTCTCTGGCTCTGATACCAATACGCTCCAGGATCTATCTTCAGTAAAATGTTACAGCAATTCCACAAAACTTGAAAGCTTTATTATAGCAGCATCAACTTATAGACTCATGTGTGGATCGGCTTCGGAGGGCGAAGCTCATCACCACAAACAAAAACTCAGACTGAGTGCCTAGACATAATGTCGCTGGCCTATTTACCGTTCAGAACCTCGCAGAGCGATGAACCTACTTGGAGGCTTCTTGGGGATCCAGTGATATGTCTACTAGCACAATTACAGACTCAAACTCTTACAGAGTTTGAACCTTGGATTTCTGATGCTGTATTGTACCACGAGGGCAATCAGCAGAGCATACTTCCTTCGGCTCTGGACTAGACTCCTATGACTCGCAGATCTCCAACTACTGGAACGCTTGGCTCTAGACTCCTAATTTGTAGAGCAAACTACTAGCTCGAAGCACTAGACTCGGATGAGCAAATGAAATCTGGGACCTTTCTTTTATAGCATGCTAGCCGGTCTACCGGTTACAGAAAACAGGCACCATTCGGTCTTAAAGGAGTGAATCTGGGGTAGTGGTGGGACTCACCACTATTATCTCATCCCTTAAAGGCAGCGCCATATGGGGACCCGGACAGACAGACAAGACAAGTGGCCGAAAACTATGGCCTACAAAGGAATCTGTCAAAGCAAATGGCCGACAAACATGGCCCAAAAGACTGACATAAAGGACACCCACTCGAGCGACAACATCAATCAAAATACAACTGTGGAGCTACTGTTACCGACCCACTACGGCTTCCATTATTGAAAAGCAAAATGACAGTTATGTACATTAGTCATCACCAGATCGGCAGACACAAAACAATTCCGGATTACCTGGAGGTCCAACTGTCTGTCTGCCACAGGCACAATCGAAGCCATCTTCAGAACATAAATATTCTTCTAACTCTCTGGCTTCTAGGAGAGCATCAACATCCCGAGAATCTTCAGGAACCATTGTATCTTCTTTGTAGACCGGAGGCGGGTATAACTAGGTACTAAAACACTGCTCAATATCGGAGCCATGAAGAACTTCATTCTTTTCATCAATAAATTCACTGGCGAACATAGATTCAACTCTGAGATCAAGTGGCAAAGTTCTTCGATGAATTTTTGTATCTATACGGTTACCTTTTTGGTCACGTTTGATATACTTCAGTGTGACATGTACCGTATGCTCCAATGGACTGTAACGGCCACCATGATGCCGCAACAAGAATTTAAACCAGAGATTATTCTGGTCAACTACCTGCATATCGGCTTCCATGTGCAAAATGAAATTTGCTCGCCGATTTGTCCAATCTGTTATGGGACATAACTTATCTAGAAGAACTTCGGTCCATCCCGACCATTTTTTATTCCTTAGATTTCCAGGGTCTGCACAGATGACAATGGATGTTTGTTCTCTGCAAAATTATAGAATCAGGTTATAGCTTGTCCATGTCAAATTTCCTTCTCCTATATCCACGTACCATACCGATCCTTCTTGTTCATCGTTGCAATCTACCCATAGCTCTTTGCATCTTCTGAGCTTCTCTTGAGCTTGGGAGAATCCTCGGAAAGCCGAACGCTCCCAGCGTTCCATGATGTGCAGTTTGCAGGGATTCATCTGGATCTACTTTATTAAAGTTAAATTGAGATATTTCTCAGCTGCATGACGATATGCATAATCAAGCAGTTCTCTTCTATCACTGGGGGACAAACTTTCATCCCAGGGCTTCATGGACAAGGCATTGCGGGGCTCAAACCTGACATAGTCAGGCTCACAATATTCTGCTGGTGTTAGGCCTTTTCCCTTATCTTCTTTTGGACCTGAGAAACTTGAACCAACAGAAAACATTTTCAAACTGACTGCTTCTTTCTGCTGCACAGTCTCACGAGTAAGCATGTTAGCAAGATAATTAAGATAACCTGGCTTATAAATAATTTCATAATCAAAATTTGAAAGCCAGATAAACCATTTAAGGATTCTGTTGCTATTTTCTGCCATTAAGTTTTCATTCTTAAAGATCCCTGACATTATCTTTAATTCAGTTCTAATGATAAACTTAACAGGCTTTAAAAACATAATAAAATGTTGAACCGTTTTCTTCACAGCAAGAATCTCTTTGTGACTACTGGGATAATTAAGCTCAGTAGCTTTGAAGGAACCATATCCGTAGCCACATATATTCTCTCTGCCACCAATATTTTCTAATAGAACACCACCCCAGGTAGTGTTTGAAGCATCAGTTTCAATTATCAATTGATCAGTTCCCTGTGGTAGATGAAGGGCTGGTAACTCTTTAACTTTGGCCTTTATTGTTTGGACTGCCAAAGTCATCTCATTCGACCAAGCAACATGATTCTTTTTCAATCTTTGTTGCAGACAGTGGATGTCTGTTGCTTGTCCTATGTAGAAGGGCCTTATGTAGTTTAGACTTCCCAGAAATATTTGAAGCTGTGTCTTATCCAATATTTTATCTGGAAAATGCTCAAAAGATTGCAACACATGCTGCTGCAAAACAACTTGCCCTTTTTTGATATGAAAACCAAGGAAATCCATTTCAGTTTTCCCTATTTCCATTTTTGATTCAGACAGGACCAAACCATGTTTAAAAACAAGATCATAGAAAAAATGCAAGTGATTAAGATGATCTTGAAGATTCTTTGAGCAAATTAAAATATCATCAATAAAGACAACAAGCCACGGGATGTCTCTGAAAATATCCTCCATCCTTTTCTGAAACTCAGATGGAGCATTATTAATTCCAAAAGGAAAAACCTTCCACTGATATTGTCCATGAGGGACAACAAAGGCTGTTTTGAAGCGGTCCTTCGCTTCAATCCCTATTTGATAAAACCCAGATTTGAGATCGAACTTGCTGAAAACAATGCAGCCTACAATCTTCTGCAACAAGCTAGATTTATCAGGAAATGGGTATCTAACCTTTTGTAAAACAACATTGAGAGGTTTGAAATTTACTACCAGGCGGGGCTTTCCTCTCTTTTGCTCTGAGTGTTTGTTTACAACAAACGCTCTACATGCCCAGGGACTTTTGGATGGTTCGATCAACACTTTTTGCAATAATTCTTGAATTTCTTTAGAACATAACTCCCTTTCAGAGGGACTCATTAACCGAGCTGAAGCTTTCATGGGCTTAATCTTTTGGAGTGGGTCAAATGGTAGAGAAACGAAATATTTCTCACGAGTCCAAAATGCATTGGGACTCTCTGAACAACAATCTTTTTGAAGTTTTTCTTTTATTGCTGTCAAGGCTTTTTCTCCATGAATTTCTGCATATGCAATGCAGTGATCCATCTTATTTAAATCTAGTGACTTGACAGGACTGACTGATTCAATTGGAACGGGCTTACACTTTTTTACAAGACTGAAGCTTAAAGGTAACTGGACTGATTTTCCAAAAACTGTACATGAGAAAATCATTTTATTTGTATCAACGGAAAATGGACTTACTTTCTGCAAAAATTCTGAACCTAAAACATAGTCTTCCTTTAAGACATCTAATCTGAATAAAGACAAATCACTCTTAACACCGGAAAGCTGTACAGGGAAATGTTTAACCTTTCCAGACTATGACACAGGGGAACCTTCAATGGCAGAGCCAAACTCACGACTCTTTTCCCAATAAAACTGCGGAATGGCATTTCCCTTTGCTAAGTTAAACTGACAACCAGAATCAATCAAACACTGTACATAATAAGCTTTAAACTCAGAAGGATAGAACTGCAAAGATATAAACAATTTAGGACCGGATAGAGCACCAAGCAAATTAGTACTCTGAGACTGTGGAGACTGAGGACAAGTTGATGAAGGTGACTCTTCTTTATCTTCAGGGTTAAAACAAGCTCTCTCAATTTGTTTGGATAATTCCTCATCTGAGGACTGATCTTTCTCCAGAACCAAAGCAGTTATCATATTCTTTGATCAAAAGTTTGAGCTTATCTTGTTTTTCTCTAAGCTGAAGCTTCAAGAGTCTTTCTTTGTATCTTATATGGGATTGTCTATCCTCATGGCTACCAGGGTAATCTTGATAGATTTCAGTAGGGTTAAAATGGACAGAAGAGATTGGATTTTTTCCTTTGTCAGCTTTCAATGTTTCAAGCTGTTTTTGCAGTCTGGACTTTTCTTCTCTTAACTCAGTTCTCTCAAAGCTATGGTAGTTTGTCCACATTTGAGGTACACCCACTTTCTCCAAATTGTTATGTGTCTTTATACCCACTTCGTACCACCCTCCTGACCTTAGTTTGGAAGATTGCATGCTATCATACCTCTTGGTGGTACTATTTGAGTTTCAAGAGGTAGTTACAAGGAGCTATTGCATATATGAGGTAGTTACAAGGAGATATTGCATATATGAGGTAGTTACAAGGAGATATTGCATATATTGATTTGGACCGCCTTTTATGTTTTTGGTCTTGTGGTTATAACTATGGTAGTTTGTCCACGTTTGAGGTAGTGTACACCCCCTTAGTCTCAAGGGTTGTGAGTCTTTATACCCATTCTTTTTTTTTTACTTGTACCTTACTGGTTGGTCTTTGTACTGAGCCTTTTTACTGTCACTGAATTTCTTTGATTGACCGTACCATAGCCCAGTCATCTCTCTCTCTCTGGTTTGTACTAGCCCTATCATAGGGTCACTTGGTTCCTAGAGTTGACTGGCCTCTAAGAGGCACATTCATTTCTGAAAGCAACTCTTCTGAGTATATTACAGGAAACGTCTACACTAAGGTAATCAAATATGTGGTAAATAGTTTTCATTAAGTAGCCAGGACTTGTAGCATTAGAGGAGATCCTGAAACGTGTATGTGTAGTGTTTCATGTGTGCGACATGTGTGTTACATGTGTGATGTAGCGTTAAATCAAATAGTAAAAAACAACTCATAAATATTGCATGACTTTCTACTATTAAGAAAGATAAATTGGCCGTCTCTTAAGATAAATTGGTCGTCTTTCGATCATCACTTGAATGCCTACATGTTGACAAAGGGAATGAGGATCAAGTAAAATTATAAAAGGCGATACACGTCAACTTTTAAGAGGCGCTATGCCTTGCGATCGAATCTAAATTTTTTTCCAATGGTGCAGGTGGAACCAAACAAGTATTTGTCTGATCTGTCTTCCTCGAGCGAGGGGAGTTTAGGAAGGCTAGAGGAAAGTGAGACATCCAGTAGGTCCAGAAGAATTGTATCAACTAGATGTCAAAAAGCCAAAAGAAGATTCCATAGACGCAATGAATTTTTTCACGGTCAAGGGGGGGCATGTTCCTATGGTGATGAGACAAAAGACGACAAAGAGGTGCCCTTGAGGTACATACATTTAGTGAAACAATGGGTACCGAAGGATCTTCCTCCACCAAACACTGATTTTTGTGTGAACGAGAGGAGATATCGAATTGCACCGTCGTCGATACATGGTTTCGGGTTGTTTTCCATGGATTGCATCTTGGTTGGCTAAGGGACATGTACATAATTGATGGAGTATGTTGGACCCATATACAACTACAACGATTGGATGTGCCTTGTCTGATATACAAAAAGTATGCGTAGCTATGGATTGTCAACAAACTATTCACAATTGAAAGACAAAAATCAAAATAAAGGAGGAACGTTGTACATGGACGGAAGGCCAAAGGCCATAGGGAATATTGCGGGGTTTATAAACAGTACACAACCAGGGTCTACAATTAAGAAACCAAACTGTGAATTTGAGGGGTGTGAAGGAAACCATGTTTTTGTAGTTGCTATTAAAACAATATCTGTAGTGGACGAGTTGCTTATTAATTACCCTGTCAACCGAGTAGATACAAACAAGGTTACTATATAACATTTTACCCATCCTTTTAGTAATAAATTAAACATCATAAGGATTTTTTGTTAGTTTATTTCATTTAAATTTCCCATATTTACTTCGCAGGCCGGTGATCGGGATAAATCCCTACCAACAAATGATCGGAGGAGAACTTCTTCCTCGACGGAGCATGTATACATCTTTCTAATAGTACAAATATAATAAGAGAAAAGAGTTTTTATTTGCTTTGTTTTTCCATTATTAATAACTTGGTTTGTTTTATATAATGAAATTTATATTTGATGCAGAACGTTGATCAGGAAATACACCCGTCGAATGTTGATCAGACGACAACACCCTCAAGGAAACAGGTAGACCTGATTTGAATTGTACAATTAAAATATGTCAAAATGTTTTAGCATTATATTAATGTTTCAATGAATATTTTGGTTTCGTTTACGTAATTTTCTAGTCTATGTTTTTGATGCAGAACGGTTTCGTAAGATTGGCCACACTAGGGTCCGCGCAACGGGTATACATCTTTGTAATATTAAAAATATAATATGAAAATTAATTTTTTTGATATGTTTTCTCATGAATAGTTTTGGAATCGTTTAGGTGACTTTCACTATGTTTTTTTATTAGGGTGTTGTTAGGGGTAGCTCCCAGCTCCAATGAGTGGATCGTGATCCTCGAGGTCGCAGGTATAATTCATTTCAATTGTACCAATATAATACGTAGCATAATTTTAATTTTGTTATGTATTTTTCGTGTGATATATTGGTTTCGTTATGATAATGTAAACCGTGTTGTAATTTTACGAATCTATCATGATAGATGTGTTATATACGTTAATATAAAATTTGGAATCTATCAGTAGAGAACTCAGTAGTGCTTTATATATGTTTGTTGTAGCCCATTAGTGAATCGCAGTATGAATCAGCATCGCAAGATTTTCTGTTAGACCCTGAAGTGGCAGAGGTGCTTCACGATTGCAAAAAAATTGGTGAAGCCGCACACCTGCTAAAGATGGCAGAGAAATTATTGAATAGATATACTGCATAAATCCTTTCTTTAGTAATCCAGGTTCCGCAGACAAGCGCAATTAAAGAAAGGATTGCATTATTGGAACATAAATCTAATAACTTGCGAGTAAGTTGAGGAATCTTGAATCATAGAATAATTAGTTTAAATCTTTATAATGTTCTCTTTTATATGATAGTATTGAACGTATAAGACATGGTGTGTATTTACAAAATTATAAGGGACCACACAATATTGGTCAAGGTGGTGTTGGCCCCAGCGAGGCTCGTGGAGAGACTTCGCATCACGACCAAATGACTCCACGTAGTTTGAATCCTTCGCCATTGTTGTCGACCGAACAGTCAGCAACACGTTTCGAAACACCATGGACCCCCGCTGTGAGCGCAACAGCCGCTACTAACCAACACACAATGGATCCTCCACAAGAAGGGGTTGACACCGAGTCCCCTATCAATTTTGATGTCAAACAAGCTACATTTCCAGGATCTTCCCGTGTCAAAAGCACGGGAACACTGGAGACAACATTTTTGGTGGACGAATATCTCGTCCCAATAAAGATACCGACGATCCCAGGTAATTAATCATAGTTGATCAGGTTAATTAGTGTTTATAATTTCATTGTAATATACCGATAAAACGTTTTTTATCAACTAATTATGATCATGGCATGATCCTTGTGCAGGAAAAAATGTTTTCTATAAACATATGAATGAATTTTGCTTGGAGATCTTCGAGCCCACCATCCGATCAAGGTGGGATAGACAACCGAAACATTTAAAATATGAACTCACTAATCGGTTGGTTGGCCTGTTCGGGGAGAAAACCTTCAGTCATGCCCATGTCTTGAAAAAGGCTTGTCAACATGTGAAGGTTGTCCGAGAACAATATAGGACACACCTCGAAAGAAACCATAGGTATGAGCGCCCACCAATGATTCCAGCAATGGAGTGGAGAGTTCTAGTGGAAGATGGAAAGGAGAAGGATCTGAGAAGAGAAGGCAAGCTAACACCAGGCACATGGAGGTATGCAATACTTTTTGCAATGTAATTCTAAACCTTATTATCCTTGATTTCTATATCGAACTTGGAACATCTAACGTATTTCAACACTTGCATAGGCTACCAGACACATCAAAGGCCACAAACGCAAGACTAGAAAAAGTAGGTCAGCACAAGCTTGGCCCTGGTGGTTATTCGAATTTGGCGGCATGGTTTGTAAGTTTCGAGAAACCAACAATGAATACAAATAATCAATTGAAAATTATTTTTCGTTTTATTGCACCGTAAAATGTTAATTAACGACGATAAGCAAATATGCAGGCCGATCGATTCAATGAAGTACCCACAGAGGAAGACATGAAGCTTGGCTTCCAGGAATGCTTTGGAGTTGTTGTTGAATGTAGAAGAAGCTTATTTGGGAAAACATAGTCTTGTGGTACCAATCCATCCGGTGCACAGGTATATAGCATCTATATATTTTAATGAAGATTTGTCGCTTGTGGAATATTTTCATTCCAAATACTTGATGTAAAATATTGACTCTGTTTTTAACAGGAAAGTAATGATCCCATTAGTGTCGAGGAGGGACAACAACAAATCGATGATCAAGCTTCAAATCCCAGTAATGAATTTATTCATATGCTACAATTTTATGCATAGCATTGCAAATGGTGACCATTAATTGTAGTTCACCGTATTTCAATTGCAGAGCATGTAGAGGGTGAAACTGTACAGGTTGAGACTGGACAAGAACATCAACAACATGATTTGGTCACACCTGGTAAAAAAACACCTTCGTAATGAATTTTTTTAAATGAAAAACTTGTCATTACACTAGCAAAATATAACGATGTAACATTTTCACATTGTTGCAGCAAATCCGAACCCCTTGCCGCAAAATCCAGGTCTAGAACAACAATAAGCTAGGATATTGCAAACATCACCAAAAGCGCCTGCTAAAGAACCAAGAACTGGAAGAGAAAGTCTAGATGATGTAGATGGTCCTCTCATAGATTATATACCACTGAAGAGAATAAAAACTTATAAAAAGAAGGACGGAAAAAACAACGTTTAAATATTTTTGATAACAATATATTGTCCACTATTTTTGGTCTAATGAATGAATGAATGGTTTAATGAATGTTCTAATGTTTTAATGATTCAGTGTAGTAAACTGTTACCTTCATTGAATTTCAAATTTTATTGAATAAATGTGTTGACTGAATGATTAATGAATGGTGTATTGAATGTTATCTTTTATTGAATGAATGTGTTGATCGACTGAAACGATGGTTTAGTGAATGTTAGCATTTATTGAATGAATAATGGATGAAAGTTCATGATGAAATATGGATGAATTTGCACATATTTGTTTTTTTCAAGTACATGCATTTGGTATGGAGAATTGAAAGTGATGTGGGGGGGGGGGGCATAAGAGCTTCCACCTTCACGTGGTTGGCCCTGTTCAGTAGAGAATATGAAATTATTCTCGAAACATAGAGGAGCTCCATGAATGGCTACGATGATGGCTTTCTACAACCCACTCGCGTGTTGTCTAAATTTTGACAATTTCTTGGAGCTTGTTGTGATTTTTGGTTGCTCCTCATAACCAATTTCCAGTTTCCACAAAATCAAAGGTTGAGTAAATGATGCACTGGAATCAATATCCTTAACCTTCTCTTTAATTTCCTTGGAATCAATATCCTTAACCTCACATTAAACCCTTCCAAATTGGTATATTTACCATTAAAAGGTGTCTTCTTCTGAAGCATGATATTTGCAACTACGCTAGCATACATCGACAACAATTAGAGACATGCTGCTTGTTGTGAATGTTCATATTTTTTTTAGGAATGCAACTTGACCATAATGGCTCCTCCTACGCTAGGGAATTAAAGTCAACAACAAATTAAAGAAAACATATAGTTTGCATCGAAAAAATAACAGGGTACGAACTAAACTGAGGAGATCCGAACCTGCGACCTATGTCTAGTCCCAAGGCTACCACCTTCAAGCTTGAAGTGCAGCTGGCAAGGGCGACCACCTTCAATCTCGATTCATTCTGTATGCATTTCACAATGGGAGATGGAGGGATACCACATTCAACCTTGATTCATTGTGTATGCATTTCACTATGCAATCGTCTCAGATTCTTGTTGCGTTTTCCCTCTATTAGTTTATCAATTCGGTATGACCCACGCCCGCCGTTCGAGGAGTGTTTCCGCGGTCTCGAGTTCCAGCCTGACAACGGTGACGATTCATTCTATATTTACGTTTCCCTTAAGCTGCAATATGGAAAACTCATAGTTCACTATCAAGATTCCTTTGACCGTCAGCTTTGTCAGACAAACCTTAATAGTGAACTATGAGTTTGTCATTTGCAGTCGAAGGGAAACGTAATACCATGAATCGTCAACCGTTTCCAGGCTGAAACTGAAGACCGCGGAAACACTCATTGGACGGCAGACGTGGGTCATACTGAATTGATCAACTAATTGATGGAAAACGTAATGGGAATTTGAGACAGTTGCATAGTGAAATGCATGCAGAATAAATGAAGAGTGGGTCTCGAGAGAAATGGTTTTGGGACGTCGTATGAGAGGAAATGGCAATGGGAATTGATTGATAAGGTCAAGCTTGAAGGTGGTATCCTTGGGACTAGACATAGGTCGTAGGTTCAAATCTCGTCTAAATATTTTTGATAGCAATATATCGTCCACGATTTTTGGCCTAATTAATGAATGAATGGTTTAATGAATTTTGTAATGTTTTAATGATTCAGTGTAGTAAACTGTTACCTTTATTGAATTTCAACTTTTATTGAATGAATGTGTTGACTGAATGATTAATGAATGGTTTATTGAATGAATGTGTGTATCGACAGAGGTTTAGTGAATGTTAGCATTTATTGAATGAATAATGGATGAAAGTTCATGATAAAATATGGATGAATTTGCACATATTTGTTTTTTTTGAGTGCATGCATTAGGTATGGGGAATTGAGAGTGATGTGAGGGGGGGGAGGGGCCATAAGAGCTTCCACCTTCACGTGGTTGGCCCTGTTCAGTAGAGAATATGAAATTATTCTCAAAACATAGAGGAGCTCAATGAATGGCTACGATGCTGGCTTTCTACAACCCACACGTGTGTCGTTTAAATTTTGACAATTTCTTGGAGCTTGTTGTGATTTTTGGTTGCTCCTCATAACCAATTTCGAGTTTCCATAACTTCAAAGGTTGAGTAAATGATGCACTAGAATAAATTATCTTAACCTTCTCTTTAATTTCCTTGGAATCAATATCCAGCTTAACCTCAAATAAATATAAGTGAACAAAAGAAAATGCAAGAAAGAGATTAACCTTGCAAAATATAACACTTGTATTAATAAATTCACAAAGAGAGTAATGTTCATGGGCCTCTTGGAGAGGATGAGCTCCTTTGAGCAAAGCTTCAATACAATACCAATCTTTGACAAAACAATATACATCCTTCTAGCGCTATAAATAGTTTCTTAATAACTACCAAAACCCTAACTACATGCAATCTCAAAATTAATGACTACCAACCACCTACTGGTTCTTATTTAATAAAAATGAGCCTTTTACATTAAGTAACTACCCATTAACTATCTAACGAGCCTTATTCAAAGAATATGATCTCATACATGAATATACAGACTCCTCAGTATACCAAATTAGAGAAGTTAGGTAAGAGTACCTTGACACAATGGAAGCACACTACCATCTCTTTGTGACGAATATGCCACAATGTTACATAACTTCTCAGTCCTTTTATTCTGCTACGTGGAAAGCCTGTAGTCCATAAAGTAAGTTCCATAAACACTAGCACTTGAGACTTAGAGTACAGTCTTTTGTGCCACCTTAATAGGCACCCACTAGCCTGTAGGTACACTTGAATAATGATTGACTTCGCCGCTTAATACAATGACTCTAATACAATGGCTTTATTACAACGGCTCTATTCCCTTAGGCTACTTCGCTGCTAATACAATGGGAAGAGCATAATGGGGTTCTTAGTTATATATATATGTAATTATTCTACATATTTCCACAATAGAGATAGAATATATTGATTTCTTGTACTATGAAAATTTTTATTTCAAAAATGTTATTTTTTTTTTAAATGTATTGGGTAGTCGGTTAACCGACGACCTAATAACGACGACCGTAGGGTAATATCCGATGGTGTTGCAATACTTCCGACGGTTCGGAACGTCGGATCCATTTTTTTTTGCTATGTTGTCCACGTCGCTTAACCGACGACCTATCCGACGATTGCATGGTGATATCCTACGCTTGTGCTCTACTTCCGACGGCTCGGAACGTCGGAACCGTCTTTTTTTAATGGCAAACACATCGCTTAACCGACAACTTTGCCAACGCATAATCGACGGGGAAAGGATGACATCCGACAAATATTGCAAGTTAATGCTGTTGCTTATCTGACTTCCTGTGAAGCTGGAGGAAGTTGGTTAACCGACGAGATATGGTAGTTGAATATCCGACGTCTTGAACTATGTCAAAATTTAGCCGATATCCCACCAATGACAAAAAAGGACTGGAATTGTCGGATAATCGACCATAGGTTGTAGCAAATTCGACTTTTTCGCCGTCAGATTTTAGGTCAAAAATACTTAGTGTCCTTTGGCCAAGGGACGAGGGAGTTATGAACCCCGAAAGTTACCGGAAACACAGGTGTTTTTGGCTTTCGAGATGTCGGGTTTCGGGTTTCGGGAACGCAAATTTTCAAAATTTGCGTTTGGATTTCCGAAATCCCGAACCTGCAATTTTCGGCTTTCGGGATGTCGGGTTTCGAGTTTCGGGAACGCGAATTTTCAAAATTTGCGTTTGGATTTCCGAAATCCTGAACCCACAAATTTCGGCTTTCGGGATGTCGGGTTTCGGGTTTCGGGAATGCGAATTTTCAAAATTTGCGTTTGGATTTCCGAAATCCCGAACCCGCAATGTTTGGCTTTCGGGATGTCGGGTTTTGGGTTGCGGGAACGCAAAGTTGTGAACTTGCGCGTTCCGGTTTCCGCAATCCCGAACCCGCAATTTCGGGTTGTGGGTTGCGGGATGGTTACATCCCCGTGACCACAACTTGACCCCCTCGAACCCGCAATGTCGAGTTGTGGGTTGCGGCCTGTATGTGGCGGGAAAAAAAAATAGAGCCCGAAAATTGATTTTTGGATTGTAGGAGCATGCGGGATCGGAATTGGATGATTTCAGTGGCATTCTGAGGCCATTGACGGAGGCCATGACTGAACCAGTGAAGATCTCGAGCCCATTATGCTTCGATTTGGCATAAAATCAGAATGAATGGATTTTACAAATCGGTGTCCTGATGCTTGACGGAAGGTCGGATTCAGCCGAAATTGATATGGGGCAGTTATGGAGCAGGCATGGAGTTAAGTTTGGAGTTTTGGAGCCAAACTCCAAAGGATGTGGAGTCGGGGTGTGTAAGAAGGCCAAAAAGCACTATTCCGGGCCACGTTTTTGGGATTTTGAAAAGGTTGCAGTGGTTGAAAGTGACCCTATAATTCGGAATCAAGAAATTTACTGAACTCAGCATTTCATATTCTCAATAAACCAGACATATTCCGTTAGACAAATATTTTCCAGAAATGCACCATTTGGGAAATAGCCATTTTTGGCCCAAAATTTGAAATTTTGGAAAAATGTCAAAAATGAGAAGTAGTCAAACCCAAAATTTTATAAAAGATGAATGGGGCATCGAAATGGAGATACGTGAGTTGCTGAGTGTTCCTTGTTATATGTACTAACTTCGCCCGGTAGAAAAGTTTTTTTGAATCTTTATGGATTTTCTTCTACAGGCGGCTAAAATTGGAAGTTCAGGATAATTTGCAACTATTTAATTAGGTACAGAATTGTGGAGAAAATTGTCATTTTTGGAATAATGCAATTCCCACACCCGAATTCGGAAGGGAGCACGAGGATAGGCATTGGAAAGATTGTCCAAAAAGGAATAATGGTGTATGACCAGAATTTGATTGAGGTTATCATACCTCATAGTTATGTAGCGCAGAAAAGTGCCAGTGGTTGTTTTGACAAAAATGTTGTTAATATGGGCAATTTCTAGAATTGCATGCCTAGAAGTAGCATACCATGAAATCAAACTAGCTGCGATGTGGAAGAGGAAGTTCATGCAAAGATGAGGGAATGGAAAGGGAAAATTCCTTAACCCCTGTCTTTCTAACTGTATTTATATTTTATAAGCTTTATGTACATAAAATTATGGCATGAGAACGATGAAGATGCAAGAGATTAGATGGATGGCATGAATATGCATTAGTTGACATATTAATAAACATTGCACAGTGCATGAGCAGATGTTTGTGCACACATATGATGTTACATATTGGTAAAAGTAATAAGGTTCTACATATGCAATGAACCACTAATGGCAAATATTGTGGTTGATAATCACTATTGGTGTTGGTATTGGTTGTAGGACCAAAGACAACAGAAGCATGGATGAAGATGTTGATGATGTTGTTGCATGTGACCAACAACCTTATGAAGAAAATGATAAGGAAACAAATCCATGATCAAGAGGTTGGTGGAAGAATTCGGTAATCATCTGTAAGAAACCAACTGATCAGGTAACATAAAAGGTGTAAATGGGATCCATACAGGTAATAGTTTAATTATGATGATTGCCTATGTGTTGAAAGGGGAGTTGGGTAAGAATCCATTGAACCATATTTAGCAATTATAAAATGGTATGCATTTAGAGTTGAAATGCATTCATGTGAATGCCATACTGCCATAGTGTGGTGGAGCATGGAGTGGTGAAGGAAAGAGGCCTCATACCATGTGACTGTTTAGAAATTTAGACTACATTCATATAAAATAATGTCATTGCATGTGTATGTCAGTTATGAGCTTAATAATCAAAGCAAGTGAGGACTGGTGGTACTAATTATGGTAATGCATGCTATATGAGGTAGTCATGTTTCGGCCATAATATCTTTGAATGCAGAACATTCATGAACCAATGCAAGATAGCATTGAGTGGATATGCATTAAGAGATTTTATAAATCTTGTAGTTATGCATCGGGTGGATGCATATGAAAAGTTTGAGTAAATGTTGTAATCTGCATGCATAAGTGGGGATGCACATGTTGTGATGCATTACATGAATGCATGGGGATGGTATATGTGTTATTGCAAACTAAATAATGAATGAGATGATTAATTGATGATAATTCTGGGATCATTTCATGGGCTGTTATGAATGCAGGATAGTAAGTGCATAAAAAAAGGCAGTCATGATCGATGGGCTGCCGAAATTCTCTGTGGAAGGGCAGAGTTGTATAAATGATATGACTGTGAAATAATGAGTGTCCAAAGTTTCATTTGAATTGCATAAATGATGTGAATGTACCTTGCAATTTTAGTATGATAATGATTCACGTGAAGTGAATGAGTTTGGTGATATGGATATGTTAACAACTGAAAGTGTTCGAATTATTGAGTGTTATAATTCTGAAAATGCCTTAGTGATTGTTGCAGTAATGAAATATTAAATCCATAGAGACTCACAACATCTTTGGCTGATTGAAAGTTTTAGATTCCAGGTAGAAATGTCTTGCGTATGGCAATGAGGATAAGACCATAGTAAAGACCGAACACTACCCTATGCAAAAGCTAAAGGCTATGAGAAGGTTCTCATGGATGTGAAATTCAACTTATGCATGAAACATATCTGAAAATATTCTAATTTAAGTTTAAGAGAATAATATCATGGTTGCAAATCTAAATTCTGTAGGGAACATATTTGAAAAGTTTGATTTAGAGCTTATGAGAAGGATTCTCATGGTTGAGAACTCTAAGTTCTGTTAGAAAGAAGAATTATAAATCTCGGATTTGGAATTTTGCTAATAAATGACTAAGGGATATTTGGCTTATATGAATTGTGTCAGGAGGACATGCTGTAAGTGGATGTTCATGTATGGCAGCAGACATAAAACCATAATGGGAGAAGTGATACCACTTACAAGAGCCAAGCAATATGAGGATAGCCTCATGGCTAAGAAAATCAATTTATGTAGTAGATAGAATTGCAAATTCATATTGAATTTAATTATTAATGCCATTGATTGGGTATGGAACAATCAGATTTGAATTTTATTGTTAAATGTTGCTGACTGTTTGGCTATTTGATAAGTGTGCCAGGAAGACACATTGTAGTAAGACCACGAGAGAGGGCCTACAGAAGCCAAACTTCATGGGAAGAGTCCCATATCTTGGAAAGGGTTTTCGGGTGAAATGCCATTGGATATTTTGATAATGTCCCATCTGCACTGCATGATTGGTAAACAATATGAGTGAGATGATGAAGATTATGTCAGTAAGACATATGAGAGTTATGTAACATCAAAAGGAGTTGGGATGGAAAACCGAGGGACTGTCAACTCAGAGAAGGGAGCCCCCATTCCTCAATAATGAAGAAGAACTACATCTGCAAATGAATAAGTGTTATGTAAACCCTGACTAATATATATATATACATATATGTGTGCAAGTCTAACTATTAGAATTATTATGCAAAGCATATTCTATTTATGTATTCTATCCAGACTGCTTGAAGTATGATTAGGACTTGCATAGCTCACATCCGTGAGGAGTGCACACCTTTCTGGTGCTGAGTTATGTCAGGAATGCCAATATTGATTACACCCTAAGGGAATGGATGCATTCCTTGTGTTTCAATACTTGATAGTGAATGTTATGGTTATGGTTACAATTTTAGAATGACAATGCTGACAATTTTTCCTATACTACTTGTGTTGTCACCTTAAACAGATGCAATTTGGTGCTACACACTAAATGAACAAAGTAAAAGGTTGTTGTGAGGGGTTGTGGTGGAAGGGTTAATGTGTATGAAAGGATGTTGTGGGTATTTTGGTGAAGGGTTGTGAAGGTGTTGATGAAAGGGTTGTTATATGCCTAAGACTCCATGGTAGAGCCCTGACCTATAAATGGTCGTAGTGAAGTTTCCTTCCAAGTCGACGTGAAGGTGAACTGGATGGAAATTAATTATTTGTTGTTTTGGAGCAGCTCGCGTGCTGGCCAAACATCCCAGTCCACAGGAGGATCCCAAGGCTTATAAAGTAAAAGCAGGACCCTGTGGACCAGAGAGGAAATGCATAATACATATAAGTATTCATTTCCATTTATTTCTTGTTGGAATAATAAATATTTCAGGTATAAGTCTTCTAACAGCTAAGCTAATACACTGTTGTTTCTTGGTTGGAAACGCATAATACAGGAAGTAAGGACCCTGAAAGAACTATAATTGCTTGGTAAATCCAAAGAGTGATTGGTTGAGCATTAACTATTTGATGTTGTGGAGCAGCCTGTGTGCTGGCCAAACATACAAGACTATTTGATGTTGTGGAGCAGCCTTCGTGCTAGCTAAACATACAAGATTATTTGATGTTGAGGGGCATCCTGTACGCTGGCCAAACATCCAAGTCCATAGGTGATCCCAAGGCTTGCAAAGCAAAGAAGGACCCTATGGAATAAAGTGAAGACATCCAATGTATTGTTGGAAGCAAGGACTATGAAGGCATCCTAGGAATGCATGTTGACATGTAACCATCCTAAAGAGCTCATCATGAGCAGTAATGGAAGATGGAGCTAGTGGAACTGTGTGAGTCCTAGCAGCCAAGAGTTGTAGACAAACCATGTGGAGGGACTCCATGGTTGAGAGGTTTGAAATAGACCATAGACACTAAGTGTCATAGCCAAGAAGGGCAGGTCAAGCATTCACGTTGAAGTGAAAGAGGCTAGGAGCATGAAAATCACAGTGGTGGTGTGGGTTCCAGAATGGAACAAGACTAAGAGCATAAAACTCTTACTACTCTCTCTTTCCCTTTTATTGATGCATTTATAAAAACAGAAAATTGTTGAAAGCATGTTATGAATGAAAGTAGAGTGTGTTTAATTGCTTGAAATAAATTGTGAATGCTGAAGTAGTTAATTTCCCGTGAATTGATGAACATGAAGGAATTCATGTGTATGCTGGGCAAGCATGGAAAGTATGAAAGTCTCATGGATAAAGCATGGACTACCCATGTCAATTGGGAAAATAATTGACTGATTTTAATGTTTATATTATGCTTGGCCTAACAAAATTACAATGATGCATTTCACAGGTGAGAAAGTGAAGTTAATTTATTACAATTGTTTCAAAGCAAGTGCTACTTGTGAGCAAAGTGAAAGCCAGTTGTGCACATTGACCATGGAAGTAGACCAAAGGCTGTTGGAATTGGTTTGAAAGTCTTCTTCAAACAATTCACAAGACCCAAGAAAATCTTGGAGAGATTCTCAAGATACAGAAGAGGCAGAATGAGATGAACCACAAGGTTTTGCAGAACTCTATTTGTTTGCAAAGAGAGGTAAAAAGCATTCTGAGAGCAATCAATAAGGGAAAGGAAAGTGGATCAATGATGAGGCATTCGTCCAATCGGCCCATTAAGAAATGTTCCAGGCATGAAGACTCAAAGGAAATTAAGCAGGTAAAGATGAAGCAGCCAGTGAAATGTTGGAAATGTGGAGGACATCATTGCCTCCGCAACTGCCCAACAAGGGGACATCGAGAGGGTAGCAGCCATAAAGTTTTCAGACTTGTGGATGAGTTGAAAGATCAGAACCAACAGGAGAAGCTCATGGAAGTTAAAGGACTTGGTCCTGAAAGTTCAAAGTAAAGGATAGAATGCAGGGCAGACCTGCAAAGTTTTTGAAATTTTGGATGTGTAAATTGTATATGTATTCCTAAGTCTTGGAACATCGAGGACGGTGTTATTCTAAGGGGGAGGGGATTGTAATACCCCATTTTGACCCTTAGGATATATTAGCTTTTAAGGTAAATATTGTATACATTTGATGTATGTTTTCCTAGCGTTGAGCTCAAGGCCAAGGCCCCACTAGTGGAAGCTCGAATTTTATATAAAAGGAAAGTATTAGACATTATGTCACCCATGTGCTATTTAGCCATGGAACATTGTAAAAATAATGTAAATAAACATCATGCAATAAAATACTAAAACTGGCTATGGAAGCAACCAATGAGAAGGGGCCATGTGTATCCACTAGGGAGTGGTGAGGGGGTTGTGGGATTGAGCCATAAGCTGCCAAATGTCATTGTGAGAACCCATTTGACTTTCCTTGATGACATTTATTTATGTTGTAAGGAAGTAGTTGAAGATTTCAGTCCATGGCTTCAATGGAGCATGGGCAGCCCAGAAATTCGTATTTGCAGGTATGGGTTCTGTTTTCTTGTACCACAAGCCACTCTACCTCATGGGAGTTGCATTTTCCTCATCCCCTTTCCATTGTGGAAGTTACCAGCATCAGTTTTCATCCAAAAACGAATTGCCAGCAGTGAGGAAAAACCATAAATCGCAACTTTGAAAGAACCCACGTTTGGAAGAGCCATAAACACCCCAAATTGGTATTTGACAGTAAAATCCAATGGGGGATCCATAGATATGAACCTTGGGGAAAATTTGAGAGCAATAACTACCCCGAAGTCCATGGGAAAACCCAGTTTTTACAGCCCAGAAGTCCAGTGACGGGATTGAGTATTTTGGTGACAGAGTTGTGAGAAATCCAAGTGTGAATGACTGAACAGAGGATTGGAATGCTTGAATTTAGCTTGAGATGTCTGTAGCTCTTTGGTTGAGCTCACTGGCTTAGCATCCTCCTCATTTTCTTATTACATGCTTGATAAACCCAGTTGTGTGCTGGCTTAGCATGACCGTTTGAGTGAATCCATGGTTGTGAGTGAGCTTGTCTAGTTCCTCCTTAGTGGATACACATCCTAGCTCAGGGGTGATTTCTCAACTGAAAGAATATAGGATGGACAAAGATCAATGGTTGGGTGGAACATTGCTCTCACGTAGCCAGTTGTTTGGGCGTTTGCATTTCAAGATAAGTATTCTCTGTGGATTAATTTATATGCATTTTGTGTTCTGCAATGTGTTAATTCTGAATGTTAACTATTCATGTTAATGAGATGAAATGAATATCTTAATATGGTTGATACGAAGCCTGTGCATAGCATAAGAATGGGATTGATTCGATGTTTTTTGATTCATCATCTGCTTGGGATAGATATGCTGAGGCATTACTGTTGGTGTGTGTGCAATTGTGCTTATTTCCGCTGTGTTTATATTGATTATGTATTTACACACAGAAGTTTTTATTTATTATGAATTTCTTAGTAATGAACGGGGCTGAGTTTTCCAATAAGACGGTAAGTTTGGTTCACATTTCCTTTGGGCACCGGATTGATGGAAAGGGACGTGACACCCACCATTTTCTTCTATCCTCCTCCAAGAGGTTGAGGTGGTGGTATCTGTGTGCTACCTCTTCCAAGTGGTGGAGGTAGTGGGGGGGGTGGATGTGGGGGTGGTGGAGGGGGGGTGGTGGAGGGGGGGGTGTGAGTGGAGGAGATTCAAGCAAGGTATGTCCAAGCAAATTTGATCCTATCACAGCTACCTGGGTATGCTCTCGGTTTGATGATCTCCCTCATGGTTTATGGGCAGGTAATGTGGGAACACTTCCTTGAATAGGAAGGATTCCTTGCAACCTAAGAGACTATCTATGATCTCTTTATTCCACTATGGTTGTGGTTGTGTGATCCAATGAGAGTGAGGATGAATGGATTTAAACACAATTGCACAGATGCAAAAATAGGATAATCGCGATAGAAAATGCAATATGGTGCAAGTGTAGGAATATGTGTCAAGTTTGTGCAAATGATAACAAGAGTTGGTTCTTTTTAATTACGTTAGATGATCTTGTGTAATAAAAATAAAGAAAATGTACATTCCCTAATTTAATTAATGTTCTTCCTCTCAAATAGTCACTAGGACTTCCAATAGTTCTCGTGTTGGTGGTTATGAACCCATTGAAGATAACTAGTGAAGGAAGAAAGCATAAGTTATAACTAAGGGCATGAAATCTAAATAGCCAATGAAATCTAACTTATGTGCAAATGCATCCCAGAATGGTGCCTGGTGATATCTTAGTTTTTGGCCACTAAGATACCTCCATCAAGTGTGGATAAGTGGTTCGACCTAGAACAGTAAAGTGTCACATCCACAAAGATTTGGGTGGCTCAATGTGCCGAACAAAAACAACTCTACCTTGGTTTTGATGTCATTTCACATCGTGCCTTCTTATCCGGGTTTGATCACACTTGCTTTAGCGGGATTTGATAAGTCCCATAAAATTCAACAATAACTATTGTTTCAAAAATGTAGAAGATTGGTGGGAATTATTTGGATTCCTAGCCCAATCAAACCTAAACTAACTAAAATATTTTTGTGACCTCTTTGATGGAGGATTTTAGTTGGTTTAAGAATTACAATGTTCATTTTTATCATGGTCCAAATTTGAATTAAAGGTGTGACAAGGGAGGTATTTAAAAATTCCTTATCTTTCTAATTCATCTAGATCACTCATGAGTGCAAGATGAATATAATACTTGATTAGAAAGAGTCATTAGGTCCCTTGGTGCGTGCTTCAAATGGGAGATACACACATGTGTTTGTAAGAAAAATATAGTGAAATTTGCAAACTAACTGAAGAGAATAATGTAGGGATGTGAACGTTGATGGTTCATTACTCATCCTAATTAAACTCTAAGTGTAAATTGATGTTCACAAAAAGATAACTAATACAAGCTTATGAAATGAATTGAATGGTGATTGAATGTGAGTGCAAGGAAAAGAGCATACTTGGAGCAAGAGGAGTCTTTGGGTCCCTTGTTTGTGTGAAGGAGTGAACTAAAGTAACTTTGCATTTGAAATCAAAGAAATAAGCAAGAATTAATGAGATCTAAACTAATGTAAGTTATCCCAATTGGCTAGACTAACAATCTATATGAGCAACAAGTATGTAATTGAACTAAGAGGTCCCTTGAAAACCTCAAAGTATTTAACCTAATAGCATCTAAAAAATTACTTTTAACTCCCTATTTGAGTTATATAGTTTAGTCACTAAAGAAATAAAAACAACTAATGAGTTTTTAGTTAATTTCATGTTCATTGATTATCCCTTGAAACTACATTTGTGATGCAACTTACCTAAAAAAACCAAAAACGTTTTTCACAGTGTGGGTTTTTGACCCACATGTACGTAGTTGCGTGGGTAGAGAGTTACACAGGATGCATGGAATTACTATCTGCGTAAATAACAAAAAAGGTCACATAACATCGTGGCTGTCAAAGAGAAAGTCACGTAGGAATAGTGTGAAATAGATGCTGAGAAGTGCGCTGCTAGAAAAATTGGTGGAATTGGGCCTTGAGCCTGCACATCCTTAGCATTGAGTGGATGAACAACAAGTGCATGAACCTGAAAGACACCCCAAATAACTTATCATGTAAATGACAACCCATATATAACTTATCATATAAATGACAACCTATATATGCTTGCACCGAGAGGTTCATTTTACAGCCCACTAGGGGGTGGATGTGTAACTCCTTCCATGCTCATCCTAGAGATGACACGTGTCTTTTTTTAAAAATCATAAAATATTATAAAAAATGAAATGCGGGCTCAAATTAGATTTAAAACATTTAGGATGTCATATATATAAAAGTACAGAAATTAGATAAATTAAAACCAGAAACATTGCATTACACACTTGAATAATGCCCATAGTGCAAATGTTGAGGAAGTGTTTGCACCTCAAAGAGATTTGATCCCTCTTGGTGGTTAGTAGATCCCCTTTTAAATGGATCTATGCTTGTGAGAAAAACAAAAAAGTGTAGTGGATTCTCTAAAACACTATTGAGGAAAAATTGTCACAAGGGTGAGTTCTCTTCCCTCGATCCTTGAAGGTTGCAACCATGAAACATGTGTTATATGAAGGTTAGTGTTCCAGACAACAAATGAAAAGTCAAGACTCAAACAAAGAAATAAAAACAAAATGGACAAGTGCTAAGAAAAATAAAAGAGAAAGAGAGCTTTAGACCAAATAATGATTTCCCAATGGTAAAGCTTGTTGTAGGATCCAATGGAAGCCAACCAAATCCCTTATGGAGGGTCCCTTTTTGTCCACACAAATGCTTTATAAAAAACTTAGTACAATGGAGAAAACTCTTGCTTCTTAGAGAAAGAAAGCAAGGGAGCTTTGTATGCCAACTAGTGGTAAGAAATGGGTTGAAAGATGAGCTCTTACACCAATCCATGTTGGAGAACTTTGGTCTTAATTTATCTCCATAGAATGCATGCCCATGGCTTCCTTTATAGGCCAAAGGAGGCAAAGAAACATGTAGATCCCAATGTGAATACCCTTGCTCATGAAGTGGTTTTCCAAGCACATGAAGGGGCCATTTAAATGATCCCAAGCATGTGAGAAGTCCAATTCAAATTTTTGAGCCAAGAGTGTTGTTATGAGCCTTGAATGCACTATGAGGTAGGTGGTCCCTCTACTGGGACAATGACATGACTTTCGAATTATAACCTGCACAGATCAATGCAGGTTACTGTGTAGAAATCTGTGCTATCAGCATGGTTTCGTGAAGCAAAGGTCGCACAATTGTCCATAAGGAATGAATTTATCATTCTAAGGCCCAATTTCCATTGTGGATTTGACGAGGTTGTATTTGATGAGTTTCATATTGTGTGTTGATGATGTCCTGCACTATTACCCGAAATGTCGCATGTGTGTGATATTTAGGCATTAATAGGGAGCTGAGTTCCAAATTCTTCTCATATCTTGAATACATGAATCATTCTTGAAGTGGGATGTGTTCAACACGAACCATTTATTACGTAGCTTGTGTATTTATAAACTACAAGAGATAAAACCAATAATTGGTTGGCAATGAAATAAGGTGAATTATCCCAACACTTAAATTTGTCTTTTGCCCTTATGTTTCAAGAAAAAGAATGTGTTTGGATGTAATATCTATTGCTATAATATTCAAGACCCCCTTATAAGTTTTTAGAAGTTTGACCATGTGAAACCAAAATTTAGGTGGGTCCTTGAAATGGAAGATATTTGGTTAATAAAGGCCATTTTGGATTTAAGATCATTCAAGGTACAACACCCTCCTCTTCATCCATCTCTACATTGTTGAAGTCACCACAAGGCTCTTTGGTCCAACGAAGAGTTTTTCATGCCATTGATGAAAACAACCAAGGTGATTTTACAAATCCAAGGGTCATGGGTTATCATTTCATGACAATGCTTCTCTTCTCCAAAACAACCCCTGGTGCAATACACCCTACAACCACTGGTGCAATACAACCTACAAAATACATTAGCAATGTGTGCTTTTCTAGATAAACCATGACATTGACTAGCTCCATGATCCATGATCAATATCTCCTTGTGTGATTTCCAAAATGGTAGTGTGGCCATGTAAATGCCCCTCTACACTCTTATGATAGGCATGAAAAGTCACAACCTTAGGCACACACAAACTCCACTAAAGACAAAAACATAGATGTCATAGTGGGAGAAATATATTAAGACCTACCTCAAAATCTCTTTGTAATCTCTTATTATTTTGTTTTTTAATATTTTCTTGTGACATCTAAATACCAAAAGACAATTTCCGTCAATTCTCCTACAACATCTTCTTTCCTTTGACACTTTAAAAATAAAATTATGTACAACACTACTACAAATTGAGCTCTACTCACTAACAATAATATTCCAATTATGTTAAGGCCTAATTTTAATCTTTTGTTTATTTTATTAATTTAAAAAGTATATGAAATTATCTATAAAATATGTGAGACCAATAAAATAGTGGATGAAAAATACTTGTCTTAGAATGGGCAATCCACAAAGATGATAAGCCTAATTTTCAAAACATTCATAATAAAATCAAATTCCATAACTTATTAACCCATAAGAATCAAAGGGAATTCTGAACTTTGTTCAAACTTTAAATATAATAAATCTAATTTTCAAAACATTTATAATAAAATCAAATTCCATAACTTATTAATCCATAAAAATTGAAGAGAACTCTAAAGTTTTATTTTTGAGTTATTTCATCATAAAAACAACATGTGAAATCAAAGTAATTAAATTAACTTTATTGTTCCAATAGTTGGTATAAATGGATAGTAATTATCATCAACATCATCATCAAATTACTATATCTAAAGCCTAAAACAAGAAAGGGGGCACCTTGTCCACAATCATGATAATTTCTCATAACATGTTAATGTTAATGGAAAATTGAAAAATAAGAATCACATAACCTCACTTAAAGATATTTGCTTAAATACCATATAATAAGATGAAATGTAGGATATTGTATTAGATTTTTTAATATTATTTTTATTTATAAAAAAATTGTTTAATTATTTTTCAAGAAGAAAAAACTTTAACTTGTTATTCATTTTTGAAGGGGAATCAAAGTTATATTGCCATTACACTTCCATGCATGTAGTTTCATATGCAATTTTTCCTGTTTAACTATTTAAAAGTTGAGTTTCTTAATATTGATCTTATTTTCATGTAAAATATAATGAAGATGTTTGTTATAGTGTCCCACTTTAGTACCTAAATAATGAAATTTTTAGATAAAAATGTGTACAAATGCAGAGCACATTTTGTATTAGTGTAAAATTATTTCTGCAAAGACAAATATGATAGTTTTATATGCTTTTTAAATTTAATAAAAAAACAAAAAACTTAAAATAGACGTGTTAGTATAATAATTAAGGTCATTAAAAAAATTGAAATAATATTATTAGTGTGCATAATTAAGATTGCATATTTTAATATAAAAAATGCAATAATATTGTTTATATTAAATTTTTTATTAGTTTGTAGTTGTGGTTTAGTGGTTAAATTATAATTCCGTATTAAGACTATAGATTCACTTAAAATTATAAATTTATCAAATTTAACAAATTTGACATGCAAAGTTTTTTTAGTAAGGAGTTTTTTCTCATAAACGCTTTGTAGTTTTTATTTATCTCAATCTATAAAAAAAATGTAATTTTTCATTTAATTCTTATATTCAAAATTCAATATTAAAAAATACATCTAAATAAAGTTAGCCTATCAAGGATTGTTGTTACTAAAGATAAATTATAAAATTGACAAAACAATACCTCCATTTTCATATAGGGTAAAGTCAATAAGTGGACAAATTTACTCTTCAACTGTCATTTCAATATTCAGTTTTGATCTATTCATTTTTTCCAATTTTTGACTATTTGTGGTGTCTTAAAATGTGTTAAAACTATCATAGGCAAAACTCCATAATCCAAGTTCTCATTAATCATAAATGGTAAACTATAACATCCAATAAAATTTCTAATGAAATTTTGGGAGAGCTTCCATCTAGAAAGGAGTGAATTTGTCTACTTAACTTCATTTTCATATCGACCATAAATCATAAATAAAGAAACTCAATTCTCAATTCTCAATTCTCATACATAGGTAAAAAAACCCAAAATACACATAAAATAACAATGGATTTTAAATAAAAAGATTCAACATTTAATGATGCCTAATCGCATCTTAACTCTTCATTGAATCTCATGGCCATTCATTCAACCTTCATAATTCTCATGACACTCCTTGTACAACTGAAACATTTAGATGTAAGGCTATTACGTTAAAACTAAAACATGTTAGTAAACTTACTACCCTTTTTATTGTTGTAGTGTTTCCTCCTGTCCAATGCCCAATCAAGATATTTTAGTGCTAAAGTTTTTAAGCCTTGTCAACTACAAACTATTGAATGGATCATATGATAAATGAAATACAAACAGTACGAAAGTGGATGGATTGCAATTCTCTGAATTTGAAACCAAACACATGATTAGAACAAAAGGAAATACTAGATCCTACTGCATGCAGATTCTCAAAAAACATTTGAAACCAATCGAATGTTTCTCCGGATGTCAATGTAAGCCCTCTGTTATCAACTGAATAAAAAATAGATCCATGCAAATACTCGATCCAAGCATGCTAAACCATCGAATGTTTGTCCGGATGTCAATTTAGGCCTGTTATTATCTAACTGAATAAAAAAACAAACTAAATACTACAGCTCAACTAAAATAGACTATTCATCTACCAAAATTAGGATGAACTAAATTACAAGAGACATGGCTCAGAGCTGACAAATGCAAGTAATTAATGTGGCAGATCCTGGCTACTTGGCTGATGTCTTAGCTGCTGCATTGTGAGTCTCAGATTCTGCAGCAATGTGGGACCAAAGTTTCTTTTTTATATCATACATGCCTTTGCATTTCTGTTAGATTCCATTATCAAACATTTATTTTGTGAAACATTTAAATTAAGCAATTTGAACTGTCTGCAATTTTGCACTCCCAAACAACTTAATTTCAAAACATATCCATTCAAACATTCAATCCATGCATGCTACTGCAATCATATTCTCAAAATAATTGCACCCCATCGCATGTTTCTCCAGATGTCAATGTAAGCTCTACTGTTAACTAACTGAACAACCAACTAACTGAATAACCAGATGCCAATGTAAACTCTACTGTTAACTAACTGAATAAAAAACAGATCCACGCAAATACTCGATCCAAGCATGTACTGCATGCAGATTCCCAAAAATAATTGAACCCCATCTAATGATTCTCTGGATGTCAATGTATGCCCCATCATTATTTAAACTAAAAACTACAGCTCAACTGGAATAGACTATTCATCTACCAAAATTAAGATGAACCAAATAAGAAGAGACATGGTTCAGAGTTGACAAATGCAAGTAATTAATGTGACAGATCCTGGCTACTTGGCTGATGTCTTAGCTGCGCCATTGGGAATTACTTCAGATTCTGCAGCAACGTTTGCAGAAGGATTGAGCTCATCCCAAGCCTCAATCCAAGTGACCATGGCATCTGCAAGCTTCTGGAAATATGGATCTATTTTCCCAAGTTCTTCCCTTACCTGCTTTGACAACTCGATGTAGCACTGCTGGACGGAGGTACATTCCTTTGGAAGGGTAGCAGATTGGAAAAATGGAATTATGTCCTCTTGCCAAAATATCCCCTTATACTCTTTCTTCAAATTAACAAAGGGATTACTGGCTTTGCTGTGCCAAATGTATGGCAGCCCTGTTTTCACTCCCAGCCCCAAGTGGTCACAGATCACCTTGACACACCATCCGGCCCACATATCGTCATAGCGACCAATAGGCTGGCCATCACCCATCAAGCCAAAATACATTGCAGGGCCAATCAAGTCCCGATTAAAGGCCAAATTCATCCCACACATGGGGAAAAGAGTACCCTTTGGAATTGTCAAAACTGCATCAACATACCTGGTGTTGCGTTCCAAGGGCTTGACAAGCTGAGTGGGAGCATCATAGTCAGGAATATTCATCCAGAGGCCATGAGAAACTGCAGTGGGTGTTCCATGGCGAAGGCTGAAGGGGTATCCACGAACAAAATCTGCTCCTTGTCTGTATGGATCATACAATGTATTGAAAAAGAATGGGGTTGAAGGGGAGAGCAAATTCATAATGTGCTGGCGGAGAGCATTGATGTCGTTTCCAGAGGGATCCTTGGCAACAAAGCAATCATCATCAATTGTGAAGATATATTTCTTCTTGGAGACCATGTAACCGAAACAACGGCAGGCGCTGTCCTTGAAGGAGATGCAGGAGGCCTTGGGGCCGAGGATCCTGTTGATATCGTTTCTGTTGTAGAGTTCGTAATCGAAGCCCTCAGGCACGCTGATGGTCTTAGATGGATCCCCATCCTGCACAATGATGAGATGATAGGGCTCAAAGAATGGCCTCCACATCTCCAGAAAATCCAAGTTCCGAATCGTGGGTATCACTATGTCCAGCTCGTCCTTCAGGATGGGAGTGGCAGCACTAGGACCTGCCATTTTTGGATGGATGGAAGCTGAGCTAAAGTGCCAAAACCGGAAAAATGAAAGAAAATGAAACCTACACAACTGAGCCTTCCACAATGAGAACTAACTCTCACTCTCAGATCTGATTTGGTTAAGTTGTCTACACATGTATATATAGTATATGGAGGAACAGAACAAAGCAGAATATTTGTTATATGGGGAATCGCGCTCTTCCCGAATTTCCGGAAAAGGTCCTCGCAGTTGGGCTTTGCCAGCTCCCTTCTTTAGACGGAAGGGTGCCACATCTCGTCTAATGGGTGCCAACGTCCCAGATCTTAATGGGTGCCAACGTGCCAGATCTTAACGTAAGCTTATACTTAACGGCACTTTTTAGAAAAGGATGAGCAATAACCCACGGGGTGTGATAACAGGTACTCAAATCGCCCTGGTATTTGGGTGATAGGCGAGGGATACTTTTCCAGTGAGGTACAGTTTCACTTTTTTTTTTTTGTTATATTTTTGGAATTTCGATGGTTGTCTTAAAATGGGTCAAAATCCCTAGGGGCACAATTCAATGACATAGTTCTCCAGTAAATGGGGTGGAACTACGATTCTGCTGCTTTTTATAACCGGATTAGGGGAACAAATAGCCGGAAAAGCGGGGTAATTTGAGTGCCATTATCCCACGCCATAACCCACTAGCAACATTGGATTTGGATTGTATTTATTGCACCGAGTGAAACAAGGTGCTCTACAGTCTAGTATGGGGGAGATGTTTTAACGTGGATGTACCATTACATGTAGCGTTACATCTAATAAAACGTAAAAAGTGATAAAATCTCATACAAAAAAAAATTATGGAAAGTATTTAAAAAAAAATCCATGTTGGTTCATAGAATAAAATATTATAAAAAGTAATTAAAAAATAGATGTTCGTTTATAAACTTAAAACTTAAACCCGAATCTATCAATTAAGAGAGATCAAATTTTTTGAATTTAAATTTAAAAAAAGAAATACACCTCAAGAAATTGGATCCATACAGGTTTATTGAAAATACATCGATAAAGCCGAGCGAAAAGATCAATATTCATGTGGGACAATATGCGTCGAAGTTGACCTGGAAAATGGGCTTCCAGAAGCAATAAACCTCAAAGTAGCAGACTGGTCACATATCCAAGAACTCGACTATGAGCAGATACCATTCAAGTGTAAGTTCTGCCATTAGTACGGTCATTTTGCAAGATCATGCAAAAAGAAGCCAGTGGAAACAGAATCGAATGGGAAAAAAGAACAATGGACAACCATCCAGAAAAACAACAGAGCAGGCACGAAAGCGCACTCAAAAAGTCTAAATCTGCAGAAAACAGATCAGCAACAACAAGATCCGTCAACCTCGAACAACAGGAATAGCTTCAAAGTCTTGGAGTAAGATGAGATCCAGGAAAACCCTGAGGCTGAAGAAGAAGGAGAAATAAGGGAACAACAAGAATCTCATGTTAATCGGCATGTCCCTGATAATCCATCGATCTCCCCGGCCCTGAGTACCCTCAGACCCACAAACCGGAATAAAGAGACTCCCTCTTATAACCGGATCTGGCGAACAAATAGCCAGAAAAGCAGGGCAATTTGAGTGCCAGTTATCCCACGCCATAACCCACTAGCAACATTGGATTGTATTTATTGATAACCTTATAAAATGGGATTTTACCAATATTCTATGTTAATGATTGCCCTATATCATCATGATCATCATGTCTTTTTCTCAAGTGTTACAATGACAATTTGACATTGATTTACCTATTTTTATTATTTTATTTAGTTATAATGGGGTGTTTATTGATGGGCTTATAAGATGAGATTTTACCAATACTCCATGTTAATGATTGTCCTATATCATAAGTGCCATTTTTTTAAGTGTTGCAATGAGATCCAATGGTAGCGAGGTAGTATGGTAGAGATGTTGTCAAGTTTCTAACAAAATAAAAAATAATTTAAAAAATTCATTACCGGCATATAAAATAAAAAAAATAAAACCAAATAAAAAGTAGGCTCATTAAATAAAAAATTAAAGCCAAATAAAAAGTTAAGAAAAAATCCATCTTGGCTTATAAAATAAAAAATAAATAAAAAGCATAGATCAATCTTAAACATGGATCTATCAAGCAATTACACCTCAAGAAATTAGATCCCTCTGGCTTCTTGATAGACAGGGGTTTGAGATGGATCTATGCTTGTATATAAACAATTTTAAAATTAGCACGTAATCAGATTAGATTGTTAAATTGACAAGTAAGTTGAAAAATTGATTGTCTTAGCTTATTAAACAATGAATTTGAAATTTAAATGTATATTGTATTAGGAAGAGAAGTGTTGTCAATTGGTATTTACTATTGGCATATGTGATTCAAAGAAACTTATACCAATCAAAGGGTAGCCACCTAGGATTATTATTCATTCCTTTTGTTGAACTCCATATTTACACTCTATACTCTATCTTTTTCATTGTCATTGTAACACAAGAGAGATAGTATAAAGCATTGTAATTTTTTTGCCCAGTAGTAAAAAAAGATTGAAATTGCCGTTACCCCATGGTTTTAACTACCTATAACAATGTTTCCATGTAAAAATCATGTTCCATTGTTATTGTTGTTTTCTTCTATTTTTAATAAATATTTTACTATAGTTTGGTATTAGAGCCTAAAAACTCTCAGGCATAGGATTTTCTATGAGCGCAAGTTGCAGCAATGACCAAGGGTTTAACCAAGTTCAAGAATGAGAAGTTTGATGGAAATAATTTATTCTTATAGAGGATGAAGGTGGAGGATTTGTTGGTTCAGAATGACCAAGACCTAGCCTTGAAAGCGGTTGCACAAAAACATAGCAGCATGATAGATGGGGACTAGATAAAGCTAGACAAAAATGTAGTTTCTACAATTCACCATTGGCTAGCATAATTTGTCTTTTTCAATGTTGCCGAAGAAAAGACCACATAATCCCTTTGGAGAAACTTGGGAAGTTGGATGAGACTAAATCGACAATAAACAAGGTTTTCTTCAAAAACCAACTTTTCATCTGAGGATGAAGAAGTGTTCAACTGTGGCAGATCATTTGGATGGGTTTAATATCCTGATCAGAAAACTACTCTTGGTTTCTGTAAAGGTGGAGGATGAGGATATAATTATCATTTTACTCTATTTCCTCCTAGATACCTGGGATCATATGGAAGTGACCATCTCATCATTGGGAACTCTAAAATTTGATATTGTGGTAGCTACTTTATTAGGAGAAGAGTTGAGGAAAAAACCATCTCTATATCCCTCTACCAATGAATCCCTATCTATGAGAGCGAGATCTAGCGAAAGGGGCCAACAAGTGAGATCACAGTCCAAATCCAATTCTCTAGGACACAAGGAAGGGAGGTGTTGGAATTGTGGGAAACCATGGAACTTGAGGAAATACTGTTGGTATCTGAAGAAGGAAAAGGAGGATGAAAATACATATCAACTATCAATTGAATCTAGTATAGTAGATTCAAAAGAGATGACAACATGTAAGGCTTCCAGTCTCAGTAACAACATATCTCTATTATATCTTAGCTTTTGAACTTAGGTGCATCTTTCCACATGTCTCCACATATAGGTTGGTTTGTCAATTAACAAACCTATAGTGGTCGAATGGTCTACTTGGGTGATGATCATTCTTTATAAATTTTGGGAATATGGGACATTAATATTAAGCTAGACAATGGCAGAGAAAGGAAGTTGCGTGATGTACGACATATACCATATCTACAGATGAATTCGCTCCCAATCAAGATGATGGATAAGATGGGGTATTCTACTACCTTTGGTGATAGTTGATGAAAAAATATCAAAGGAGCCCTTGATATATATGGATATCAGTGGCCACCTACTTATTCCCCCTATCATTTGGTAGTTTTTTTAATGGATTTTTGTGTCCAAAAATTTTGAGGCCATTTTGAGGCCCTACATGATGTTTCTCGGCGATGCCATAGTTCAGACATAGCCAAAGACAAGTATGGACAGTAAAAATGTCTATTTCTCGGCTAGACCTTACGAACAGGATACCGAATGCCCTAAATAGATATCGTATGCAAAATTTATGCCCTCGAGAAGTTAACACCTCAATTAACCACATCGGGGCCCACAAACTATTTTACAGTTCATCTCCTAGGGTTAGGTT
This sequence comes from Larix kaempferi, assembly GCA_027924585.1. Taxonomy (NCBI): domain Eukaryota; kingdom Viridiplantae; phylum Streptophyta; class Pinopsida; order Pinales; family Pinaceae; genus Larix; species Larix kaempferi. The sequence goes on along the minus strand of BSBM01000931.1, from coordinate 19,628,113 downwards.
TGTGTATATTTAGGGTTTTTCCCCTCATATTTATGATAAAAATTATCTTGCTCTCCTTTTGTAATCAAATTTTCATGAATGAGAATAGCCACCACATCTCTTCTCAAAGATAAAGCTACTACCATTCTAGTTGCTTTTATTTTATAGTATGATTAGTTTCATTCATTTAATAGAATCCGAGTTTACTATAGCATTGTGTTCGTTGCAATATATTTGTGTATGAGGTTCTATATATGCTCTTTCATTTTCTTCTCACATAAATCCATATCAGTGGTATTAGAGTAGTCTTCTCTTTCGTTATTTCTTCGTGGATGTCCCCGACGAGGTTGGGATATAGATAGTTGGGTCTTGAAATAGTTGAGCTTGAGAATACCACCCTTGACATCCCAAGCTACCTCACATGATTGAGGAAAAGAGAGAAGAACGAGTAGGAGATCCTATCAAGTTGTTTCTTGAGGAATCCCTTACACGATAGAGGAATGAGATGATGGAAAAAATTCCCAAATCCTTCAACGGATGCTGATAAAAAAGGAGGGATCATCAAGCAGACACTTCATAGGAACCACACCCTTCAAGGTACAAGTTAACTTTGATATGTCTTTATTTGAAGGCCAGATCGATACCGATGGCCTAGATAAACTATTGAGTCCACTAGAAGGGTATTTCTTTGTCCAAATTTTTTTTGACAAGGGAAAGATCACCTTTGCAATCCTTAATGCTATCCCTGATCCATTCAACAGTTGACATTGTTGTCGAATGCTAACATCAACTATGACAATTCGACTTCGACACAACTTCGACAAGTTCTAAACTTGAAACAACTTCGACAAACTCAACAAACTTCTACAAGTTCAGCGACCTCAACAGTCTCACGACGTTGAAATGCATCATCGACTTGCAACTTGCGACTATCGAACTTCGACAGATTGTCTCTCCGTCTTCCAGTCGACCATAACGGTTGAACTTCTGAAACCGTTCTAACTTCTCTTGTAACTGAACATAACGGGTAGGCACCCAAGCATCTCAACACTCTGTATAAGCTTGCAAAATATTGTAATATACGGGTTTTGATGATCTTTACATCCAGTAATAGAGAAATTAGTTCGCATTTCCTGCATATTGTCTGTGAATGTATGTTTATGTGCATAGTGTATTCTTGCTTTGCTTATTATATTTCTTATGCTTCCGCCATAATAGAGCCGACTCATTCAGTCGAACTGTTGTCCCCCTCGTGCACTTGGGCATGTACGGATCATTGGTATCAGAGCAGTTGGCTTGATTCAGAGCTTAAGTTTTGCGTAGACACTTCCATCGAAGTTACCTGACTTATGTCGGTTCAAACATGCTCGCAAAAACAACAATCCAACCAGACACTACCTCAAGAGATGGCAGAAGAAACAGGCGATAGACATGCAGTCGATGAGACACAAAAACTCATAGAGCAAGCGCTAGATCGACAACAAACTGAGATGTTCACCCAGTTCAATGATATTCTCACGCGATTTGCTTCGACTTCAAGAGGATTTCCAATGAGAACTAACTCCGAAAAAATCAGCCCCTTCAAAGTGCAAATGAATTTGGACATACCGAATCTAGAAGGCAATATTGACGCGGAATCCGTCGACAATTGGGTACAACAATTGGAATCCTATTACTCTGTGAATAAAATATCAGAAGCCGACAAGATCACCATTGCATCCTTAAAGATGTCAACATCTATGCATTGCTGGTGGGATAACCTCTCGACAAAGATGGAGAAAAGAGGAGACCCCATAGACATGTGGGAGAAATTTGTCGAATATATCCGAAAGGAGTTTTACCGGCCCAAGTACCTTGAGTAGCAGTATAAGAAGTGACAGCAGCTAAGGAAATGGAAAGACCAGTCCGTATAGAGTTACACCGACGAGTTCTGTCGAATCATAGCTAGACTTGGCGTTCAAGAAGAAGAAAAATTGCTTGTTCTGAAGTATGTCAGCAATTATCCCAGTATATTCAACAGGAGATGGAGTTTCTGACTTTCAATACGCTCACGGATGCATTCCACTATGCCAGCAAACTCGAAACCAAACAAAAGGGAAAAGAACGCTTCGCGACTAAACCGACATCAGGAAGACCACCCGATAAGAAGGCACCAACCGACTTCGACAAGTCGAAATCTTCTCAGCTAACCCGCCAAAGCTAGATCACGTCAAAACGCCTTTTCACAAAAGGGAACGTAGCAAACAACCCCTTAACGGGAAATGGTGCGATTACCACCACTCATCTTGGCATGATACTTATGAATGTAAAGCTCGGAAGACCTTTTTGGAAAAAGTGTTGACATCTGACGCTTTCGACAAGACTGTGGTAGAATCCGACCTAGAAGCAACGACCCTTTTGACATTGACATCGACAGCTCCAGCAGCCTCGACTATCATCGACGAAGAGGAACGAGAGCGCCTATTCCATACACAAATATGGGTTCAAAACAATCCATTGCATCTGATTATGGACAACGGAATCTAGAAGAATTTTTTTCTGAAGAACTTGTGAAGAAACTACGTCTTGTTACCACTCCGCATCCTCAACATTACAACATCGATTGAATGAAGGATGGAAAAGAGCTAAGGATCACTTGAAAATGCAAGCTCGCTTACTTCGTAAATCCTTTTGAATATGAATTACTTTGCGACGTGGCACCACTCTTCATAGCCTATGCCTCATTTGGGAAGCCTTACCTATGGGATTGCCATGGCAGTTACCAGTCACGACCGCAGAAGGTGATTGTCAAAATTCGGAATCAACAGTACAACATACCAGAACGATGAACTACGCTAACGGTTGCAATGATATCTGCTAAACAGATGAAGAATCTCATCAATCATGCTCAAAACTTCGCGTTGATTATGATAAAACCACAACATTCTAGGAAGACTACAGCAATCAGTCGAGTCACTGACCAGTTCAGCTCCCGACAGAAGTAGTATATCAACAATATTCTTGATGAGTACTAGAACCTATTCCAAGTTCCAGACAAAGTACCTCGATATTTCTAGGTAAAACACTCTATTGAACTTGCTCATGGTTCTTCATTACCTAACGCATCTGTCTACAGAAGATCAATTCTCGAAAATGAAGAGATTCATAGACAAATCCAAGATTTGATCAACAAAGTTCATATCCGACCTAGCTCCTCCCCTTGTGGAAGTCCAGTTGTCCTTGTTCCAAATAAAGATGGGACTTGGAGCATGTGCATCGACTACAGGGCCCTCAACAAAATTTCGGTGAAGAATAGGTACCCTTTGTCGCGAATAGACGAGCTCATCGACTGTTTGAAAGGTGCTAAATTCTTTACTAAGGTCGACCTCAAGTTGGGATATCATCAGATTCCAATCAATCCCTCAGATGTATGGAAAACTAATTTCAAGACCAAGGAAGGATTGTTTGAATGGTTAGTCATGCCTTTCGTCTTAACCAATGTAAGTGCGACCTTCATGCGGTATATGGATAACATTCTTCGACCTTTCATCGGCAAATGGGTCATTGTCTATCTCGACGACATATTGATTTTCATTCGATCGTGGAAATAACATGTCGGGCAGCTTCAACAAGTCCTCGACACTCTCCAGTAACATCGACTCTACTTGAACATGGACAAGTGTTCCTTTGCGATGAACAACATCAAATATTTGGGGTTTCTAATTAAGTATGCAGGCATTCACGTCGACCCATACAAAGTACAAATTCTCAAAGATTGTTCCATCCCTCAAAGCATTCAAGAACTAAGAAGTTTTCTTGGTTTGGCGAATTTCTATCGACGATTCATACTTGGCTTCAGTCACATAGCTTGGCCGTTGAATCAGTTGACAAAAGGAAATGGGAAAATTGTCTTCAAATGGACACTGACACAACAAGCAACTTTCGAACAGCTCAAACACAAGCTCTACACTACACCAGTGCCTGTGTTACCTGCTTTGCATCATCCCTTTGAGATTGAGACAGACGCATCAGACTATGCCTTGGGCGTACTGATCACTCAGTCTGGTCACCATGCCGCTTTTCATTCCGAAACTTTTAATGACACTGTTAGAAGATATTCGAGGTACGAAAACGAATTGTATGCCATTGTGCAAGCTCTTAAGCAATGGAGGCATTACATCCTTGGCAAGGAAACGATCATCCTCATTGACCACAAGCCTCTACAGTTTGCCCCAATCTAGTCAAAACTACAAACAAATCGACAACTCAAGTGGATTAATTACCTTATAACAATTCCAGTTGGTAATTAAGTATCGTAAAGGTAAAGCCAACGCCGTCGCCGATTGTCTAAGCCGACCACCCATTACTCTTCTTTTTATAGTGATGAGTATGCAGGGATATGACACCACTACTTGGCCTTAGTGGTATCAGGAATACATCGACTTTTCTCTAGTCTACCGACAACTTCAAACTGACAAGTTGTCGACCTCTGACTATTTCCTAAAAGATACCTTGCTATGCAAGCTTGGACAGCTTTGTGTACCAACCGGTGAGCATCGACAACAACTCATTTGGGATGTGCACTACAACAAGACTGCGTGACACTTTGGAGTAGCAAAGACCCTTTCTATTCTCCAGAAGTATTTCTTTTGGCCTTCACTTAAAACCGACGTCAACAAGCACATTTGATCATGGGTGGTTTGTGCCATTGCTAAATCGCTTAATTGCCGACAGGGATTGTACACACCTTTTCCAGTTCCTAGTCAACGATGGGAATCTATTTATATGGACTACGTGAGGGGATATCCTACTATGAAGCATCATCATGACGCGATCTTAGTAGTATTCGACAGATTTTCCAAGATGGCCATTCTCATTCCATGCAAGAAGAGTACGACAGTGCAACAAACCGCTCAGCTCTTCTTCGATCATGTCTGGAAACACTATGGCTTACCGACAACCATCATTTCTGACCAAGATTCCAAATTCGTCAACATCTTTTGGAAGACTCTTTGGCGGCAGCTAGACACAAGACTCTCATTGTCAACAGCTTTCCATCCTCAGACATACGGATAGACAGAAGTTGTGAATCGTTTGGTAGTACAGTTGCTTTGCATGTACAACCACAAGCATTGACATGTTGAGCATAGGTTGTCATTGATGACAAAGGAGTGACAAATCTTGATGACATGACTAGCCATTGGTGACAAGGGTTGATGACATGGAAAGAATAACATATTAGTTTGGCAAGAAGGACCAAATGACCCATTCTGTGGTCATTTGTGGTTTGATGGGGTCATGAAACCCTTGGAGATGGTCATGCATCCCACATACTTGGTTGCTCATTGATATCTTTGCACATAAGCTAAATAGAGGTATCTTGATGATGTTATTGTAGTCCTTGTTCATGTGATCCTTAAAGTTGGTTTGATGAAGTCCTTGTTGTGGTAAGATGGCCATTAAAATATAATTGGAGGTGATGCTCAATTGGAGGTTCAATGAATTAAAATATAACTTGGGAGGTCGGTTCCTTTAAATTAAAAGTAAATAAGCTCATGATGAAGTCGGCTCCAGAATTTAAAAATAAAAATATGTAACAGGTCGGCTCCAAAAATATGTTGAAAAATGAGTATAAATAGGAGCCAATGTAGTCATTTTGTTTAGAGTGGATTCTGTGGAGATGTAGCTCTGAGGAAATTAGGATTGTGGAGATGTAGCTCTGAGGAAATTCGGACTGTGGGATGTAGCAGCAGTAAAGGCAATAGCTTTTATGTTTCTTCTTTGTTTTCTTTTTGTAGAATTTGGTGAGAATATGCTGTGTGAATTCGGGTGTGGATTTTCTATGGAATTTCAGGTGAACAGTGGAAGCGTGGAGATGTAATTTTAGTGGTGTTCTTAAACTCTGATTTTCGGTGGTTTCCACATTGTTATGGAAGCCACAATTTGATGAATATTTGATCTTTCTTTTTCTGTGTTTTTCGGGTAGCATTGAGGCAGCCAGAGGAGTTTCTTAGTGCAAAACATTTTATGAAATATACAAGGACAATCTTTGTGGATGTAAACAAAGGTTGATAATTTCAATAGAGATTTGATTAGGTTATGATGATGACCGTTTGACAAATCCAAGGAGGACAAGACATGACATAGGTCAAGATAGGTGTTAATATACTGAAGACATGAGCAATGGTCTATGACAGTGATAGAGATAACAAATTGAAGACATGATTGTGGACAAGTTGATGGTTGTGGTTGGACAGTACAGTTGGGTGACAGTTTGATGAGCAGAGGTCAATGTGTTGACAGAGTGACAAGGCAATGACAAGTTGATTAGAAGACTTCATGTGAGCAAAGTTCCAGTTGAGTGGTGGACAAACCTTAGACTGTTGGTTATCTTAGATAAGGAGTGCATGCAAAGAACCTTATGAAGACATGAGTAGCATTGATGCTTGGGAAAACTTCTTGATGACTTGAAATGTCATGACAACAGTATGACAGTGACAAGTTGTTGGTTGTTGCTTGAAGAATATTGATGATGTTGCAGCAGTCAATTTGCAGTGAAAGAGTTGATGACAGTAACACAGTAAACACATGTTCATGACAACATTGTCTTTAATCTAGATTTGATTTGACATGAAAATGAAGTAACAGTGACTTGATTGACATAACTGGGTTGAATTGATGAAATGTGATTTGAAAAGAAGTTGCATGTAAGACAAGCTGGGTCTTGTACATATTTTTCTTAGTTGGACCTAAGAAAATACCAAGTTGAGCCTTGGAATAGAATTTGGTGCTTCTGATTTCAGTTGTAGTTGAATTGCCTCACGGTTGTAGCTGTTTGAAACAAATACAAAAGATTACAAAGCTTACGTCTTGTATCCTTTGTGATAATTGTTTGATATTGAATGATGTATGAATGATGATATTTGTTTGAATACTAAGGTAAAATGACAAATGAAAAATGTTAGAGTAGAAGAACTTGAAGAAAGTTGAAATTGTAAATTATTGCATGCTCACTGATTCACCCCCCCCTCTCAGTGAGCCATTGTGTCTAACATGACAAACATGGGATGATAGTCTTCCATATATACAGGACAACTACAATCGTGCTCAGCACAGCTCTACGGGTAAGATTCCATTTGAGATTTGTTAGGGATTTCAACCCTAGCGCCTATCGACTTTATCAGCTCCTTGACATAGTCGAACGACACCGACCATAACCGATGAGAAGTTGACAAAGCATTGAGGTTTTGAGATCAAATCTATTACATCCAGCGATAAGCACATGACATGTTGCAACGAGAAAACACGAAAGCTAAGTCCCAACACGATAAGCATCGTATCCCTCAATCATTTCAAATTGGGGATAAGGTCTGGTTACATCTCAAGAAGGAACGCTTCACTGGCACATACAAGAAGTTGAAACCTGTGTGATATGGTCCATATAGTATTATTCACCAGATTGGAGAAAACGATTTCCAGCTCGATATTCCTTCATGCCTGGGTTTACATCCAGTATTCAACATGGATCTACTTTGACCATACCATGCACCACTGTTGGAACAGAATGACTTACAAACATAAGAACCTAAAGACATCCATCCAGATGTTCAGGATCCTCTTCCTTGCGACACCATTGTGGGACGACGAGTACGATGTACAAGGACGAACACAATTCCCTTGTTTCAGGTTTCCAAAGTCGGATAGCTCCCATCCCAAGGAAAATGGTACTCTGCTACTGAACTGACCAACAAGTTTCCTCACCTGACCGAGCAAACAATGGGGACCATTGTTTCTTAAGGAAGGAGGTCTGATCCATTCTACAGTTGGAATTGTTGTCGAATGCTAACATCAACTGTGACAAGTCATCGACTTCGACAAGTTTCGAACTCAACACGACTTCGACAAAATCAACAAACTTCTACAAGTTCAGTGACCTCAACGGTCTCGCGACGTCAACATGCAACATCGACTTGCGACTTGCGACTGTCGAACTTCAACAGATTGTCTCTCTGTCTTCCAGTCGACTGTAACGGTTGAACTTCCGAAACCATTCTAACTTCCCTTGTAACTGAACGTAACGGGAAGGCACCAAAATGTCTCAGCACTCTATATAATCATGTAAAATATTGTAATATATGAGTTTTGATGATCTTTACATCCAATAATAGAGAAATCAATTCGCATTTCCTGCATATTGTCTGTGAATGTATGTTTATGTGCGTAGTGTATTCCTGCTTTGCTTATTCTATTTCATATGCTTCCGCCATAATAGAGTTGACTCATTCAGTCTAACTGTTGTCCCCCTCGTGCACCTGGGTGTGTGCATATCAATCCCCCATGTCAAAAATTGGTGGGAAACTTTTATGAGAAAAATTTAATAGAGGAGTCTGGAATATCTGAGAACACTCCCACTAGGGCCTCTTTTATAGATGTCGTTAAGGAACAATATTACCATATGGAAAACTATGATGGCCAATACATGAGATGGAACACACTACATTAAGAGAGGGACCAAACAATGTTAGAGTTCACAAATACTTTCCATACCTGCGCACCAAGCTGGGTATCATAGATTCTGAGTGACATATGGTTCTAAAATAATGTTGGGGGATACATAGGTACATCCAAACCGAAATGGAGTTTATGTACATCTCATCATTGGAAGCCGCTTATCAGTATATCGTCAAGATCGAGCGAAAGTTCAAGAAAAAGAACAAGTGGGAGTTTGGGTTTGCGAATCCACTACCGAAGAAAGGTAAGGGTAACCCTATCTTGCAGAACAAAAGACCTAATAAGGAAAACCATCCCTAGGAAAGCCAGTCCAAGATACAAGCAAAGAAGGGGAACGAGAATACAAAAAAGGACATCGGGAAATGTTTCAAGTTCCATAAGATCCCCTGGCACAATACTGATGAATGCTGCTCAAGGAATTCATTGATGGCCGAGAAAAAATATTCAAATTCATATCTTGGTTCCAACTTTGATCCAGAACCTGTCGTCGCAGTTGCAGATAGGGGGAAGCATATCATTGACACGGAACCCAGTTTCACCAACGTTACCACAAAGATCCAACCCGACATTCCATAGGAGTTGGAGGAATGTGAGTGCCTCTTCCACTCGCAGATTTGAGAAAAATGTGTACTTCTCGACTAAACATTTCCAACGGGATACTGAGCACCCTAAATGGAGATCATATGCAAAATTTATGCCCCCAAGAAGTTGACACCTCAACTAACCACCTCGAGACCTACAAACCTTTTTATAGTTCATCTCCTAGGATTTTTTTGGATGTTTAGGGTTTTTTCCCTCATACTTATGATAAAAATTCCCTTGGCATCCTTTTGTAATTAAGTTTTCACAAATGAGCGTAGTCGCCACATCTCTTCTAAGAGATAAAGTTACCACCATTCTAGCTGCTTTTATTGTACAGTCTTTTTTGTTTCATTCATTTAATAGAATCTGATTTTACTGTATCATTATGTTCGTTGCAATATATGTGTGTATGCAATTCTATATATGCCCTTTCATTTTTTTCTCACATAAATTCGGATTAGTGGTATCAGAGTTGTTTTCTCTTTCCTAATTTATCCATGCATGTTCCTGACGAGGTAGGGATATAAAAATTTGGGTCTTGAATTAGTTGATCTTGTGAAAGACCTCCCTCGGACGCCCAAGCCACACTCCATGGCTAAGAAAAAGAGAGAAGACAGAGAAGGAGATCCTATCATGTCGTTTCTCAAGGAATACCTCGCGTGAAAAAGGAATGAGATGATGGACAATTTCACCCAAATCCTTCCATGGATGTTGACAACAATGGAGGGATCATCAAACAACCACTTCGGAGTAGCCACACCCTTCAAGGTACATGCTAACTTTGATATCCCTTTATTTGAAGGCCATATCGATGTTGAAATAAAAAAATACCCTCTACCTCCTTTTGTAATCAGCTTGTCATGAATGATCCTAGCCTCCACATATTTTCTCAGAGATAAAGCTACCACCATTCTAGCTGCTTTTATTTTACAATATGTTCAATTTCATTCATTAAATAGAATCTGAGTGTTCATTAAAATATATTTGTGTATGTGGCTCTATACATGCTGTTATTACTGATATTTTTCAGTCTCTGAAGTGTAAATACCAAGTCCCAAAGGTGAATTGGTATAATGTTCTTAGCCCTTAGGAGCTAAAGAAATCAATAATAATTTCAGCACGAGTTGCAATTATATCAACTAGAAGTTGGCGATCAGGGGCCCTATAAAGAGCACTTAGTGTTGGGAATGTTGATCACTCATATCAGAAAAAATACGATGGTCAGGAGATTGGGCGCACCTATAAAGTGGAAGTGATTTAAGAAAAAAAATTGAATGAGATAATTTGGAGCAACATCGATCAGATTGAGTATGGCTGTGATCTAAAGCACGCCAATAAACTGATCCCCTCTAAAAATTGAGATGAAGGCGTGTTTTTCCTCAAAACCACTGAGGACATGTGCCGGGATTTGATTGACCATAACTCCTCAAGAGCCTTTTTCCTAAACCGCCTCACATCCAAGCCTTACCACTTTGGGAAATCAAAAGTGGTATCCACCTATGATAAGACATAAATTGTGTCATGGCTAATCCTATCCCCATTTGCCATCTATCAAGTGGGGTCCCAGTTCCATTTTAGGGTGAAAACATGAAATTGGGAAACAATTTTGGCTTGTTTTTGACAAAAAAAACTGTTAATTTTTATGTTTTTCAACTTCGACCTATTCAAACCCATATATCCCTTAGGAATTTTAACTTGAAGTAAACACAAAGGTTTTACAGAATTGAATTAGATTTCTACTCGTATTTTTTAAATTTTTTTTTATGGACATATCTTGGGACAAATTTGTTGTCAACCAACGGCATATACTTGAAACTTTTAGGTATGGATAATGAAAGACCCGTGTTGACCATGGTTTTTTGATATATGGTTATTCATTTTAGGGAAAAAAATTGTAGGCTCATATTCTACACACGCTAAAATTGATCCTGGACTATATTTTGAGTTTTTTAAGACTTGGGAACTATTTTTTATTATTTATCGAAACAACATATGTTCAAAAAATGGTACATTATCGACACATGTTTTTGTCTTCTCATTTTGTTTCAAATGGGACTCTTATCAAACAAACTAAAATCAACCCATTGAAGACGACAGTTCAAGGAACATCCCTGTATTTTTTTAAATTTTTTTGGCTTCGGCATTGTGATGATATCTAATTTTCATTGTGACTGATTTTTACGTCACTAATTTTTTTAATGATAAAGTTTAGTAAAAAAATAGAAAAAAAAAGTAATCCTAAACGAAATTCAAAAATTTTTATATTATGAGAAATTAGATTGAATGACGAATCTACTGGTATAAACTCTGACATATAATTCTCATTTTTTGTAGTGGTCCGACCTTGTTAAAGTGACACATTTCGGCATTCTATAGAAATTCTGCTAGAACTGTTGACCAAAAACTCTCGGCCCAGAAAATGTCTTCCGAACTCTCAGCCAAGAGTTTAGTTCAAACTCTCATCCGAGAGTTTTTTTAAAAATATAGCGTGTGGATTGGTTCAAACTCTCGGCCTAGAGTTTTTTTAAACTCTCCGCCGAGAGTTTGAACTCTCAAAACTCTCAGCCTAGAGTTTAAAAAACTCTAGGCCGAGAGTTTCAGGTTGACTTTTTTTCCCCTATTCATTTGCGCGCCCTCTTTCCCAGCTTCACGTTTTTGTCATGGAATTGTTTCCTAGCTTCGCATTTTCACCCTTTATCCTCGCATAATTATTCGTAAAATCCAAAGTGGCTCATTGTACCCTCAAAAGAATAAAAAGGCACTTTCCCTTCATTTTTAAAAAATCATTTGTTTGATTAGAGCATGCTCCCGAAAACCCACTGTACCAAACTACCCGTTGCACGAAGTAGACAAGTCCACATCAACATCCAAGCCGATCTAAGTTAGCCCTCGTCCATCATCTAGGTAATTTTACTAGTTACTATTCCTCATCTTTTCTGCTCATAGAATTGCATATTACAGAATCTCTAAGCCCTAAAACTCTATTCCTTTTACCCTAACAACCGGTGAACCTACCAAACGAAAATCCACCCAAAATGGCCTCTAAACCTAAAGTTAAGCTCCCAAAACGTCGATTCTTAGGCGAGGAGAATGTATATGACCACAAGGCCAACACCTTCGATACAATAATCACTAATTCAAACCTAACTGAGACTATCAGAGAAGTTAAATCCCAAATTATGGCAGACCAAGACAAATGCAACCTTTGGAATTTAAATTTCTCCTGATCCGTCTGCCCTAGGTCAGTGGTTTTTCCCGAGTTTGTAACCTAGTGTTCATAGAATTATTCTCCCACCAAAGAATAAATTATGTCCTTGGATATGTCGAGAACCCTCTACTACATTATTCCAGATTCCTTAAAACAAATGTTTTGTATTCTTGAATCATTAGCTCCTCACCCATTTAATGAAAAAGCCTTATCAAATGCCTTCCAGAACCTTGGGCCATTTGAACGCTATCAGTTATTGTCCCCACATTTAGAGCTTGGCATGGAAATACCTACCGTTCCCGCTCCTTATAGTACTATTTTTTCTCTGAGAGTTCCAAGAGATGTATTTCACTCATTTGTACTATTGTATGACTAGAAAATGACAATTCTGTAGATGAAGTTATTTTGGGAGTATTACTTAAGCTGACTACATAACCTAGAAAAAAAACCATCATTTTGACCTCTGTAATTACTTAGAAGAGGTCATACATGAACAATTGGAAGAATTTCCTTCTATTGAGTTGTTCAGGTACCCATCCTATATGTTCTTTATGTTCTTCTACCAGAATTATGAAAGTTTCAAGCACTTAGGGTTGAAGGCTACTGATAAAGATGGAGATCAAGTCCCAGTTTATGAATGGTATGAACTAGTCCTGAGAAGGGAAGATAATTCCAATTTCTCTGATTTAATAAACAATGTGATGAGTATAGAATACAATCTGATTTTTTGTAGTTCTCCTCCTAGGATGCTTCCAAAAAATAAGAAACATTTGCAATTTATAGTTGATATTCATACAGGCTATTGGTTCCTCTATGAAGATCATACGTTAATAAGAGTATATGGTTTTTAAGATCATACGTTAATTTTCCCGACTCCAAGTACTTTTTCCATGGAGTATGTGAGACAAAAACTTGCTTCCGATGAGTTGCACTTTATACACTTTAGGAAACAGAGGAACCTTTTTGCTTCCAAACTAGATAGGGCCTCTCATAATAAGAGAGTTAAATGCTTTACAATATGTACAAGGATATTTAAATCAATTAAACCTTGAGAAGGTTGAAAAGGAAACCTATGATACACATCATATTATTTCAAAGCAGTGGATGGAAAAAAAGAATTTAGGCTACATATGTGAGGCTAGGCCTATTTGGGAAATGATAGAAAATAAGGACACATGGGAAGAAGTCCAAGAAGTTATGAAAGAAATTGAAGAGCAGGCCCAAAGGAAGAACAAACAGTAGGGAATAAAAGAACAACTGAAGAATCCCAAGAGATGGATATTGATGGGACTGAATAGGGCCCACATCCAAAAAGGGCCAGAACAAAAGCTGAGGAAAATGAACAAACAATATTAGAGGGATAATATTCGGTTGAGATCCCAAGGGAGAAAACTGAATTAATAGAGAGGCGAACATTTCCAAGAGGTCCTCCTATAAAGCGTATATTAGTTATCCCTCCCTAGAATTTACTGTCCCACAAAAGTTACAAGGATCATAATTGGTAGATCCAATTGATGTTACGACTGATCTTCAATTTGGTTATAGAAATATCAAGGAAAGAGGAATGAAAATGATAAATGAGATCAAAAAGGAAATCCCACGAGCAGAAGAGAGATTTATATCAGTTGCTGACCATCAGCAATATAATTTTAGGTTTTCCATAATTGAGCCTAAGGTACCTAAGCCTGTAAAATTAAGTGACTGGAGAGATAAGGAACATACTGTGTATTTTAAGGAGTTTGGGAAGCTTGATAAGCTTGACTTCTATAAGCAATCCAGTGACATGATATGCGTTGAGGTAGTTGTTGGTTATGGAGCCTTATTTTCTTGATTCATAGGTCGTGTTTCAACTGTGTTTGAATCCCATCCCGTGACGAGGGGTGTGGGAGGACTTGTCCCCCCCACTACAGTTTCCATAGGGGGTCCAGGGGGGCCAAAAACTATCTTGGGATCCCGCACTGGTGGGGGTTCATGGGCAGCACCCCCGTAGCGATAATTTCAGAAAATAATTCTTGTACTAAAATGTTGTAATTTCATAGTCATAACTTGGTCAATAATGGCTTATTTACGGGCACATGGTATTGGGTATCTCGTGGCAATCCCTCTTTAAAAGGAAGGCATTGTAATATGACTGTATATTGTAGTATTGTAAAGATCTCTATGATTGTGTGATAGAAACTGTGAGAGAGTAAAGAGGAAATTGTAGCGGGTGTGCTGCGGGTTGTATCCCTTCATTTGTTGAATGGTATAATAAAAAGGAATGGAAATTTCTCTGTGGATGTAGCCCAGATTGAGTGAACCATGTATATTAGTGTCTCTGTTGTATTGTGTTTATGTGATTTATATTTGCATCTTGTTTTTTCTTATTGCTTTGCGATCCTATTTTTCTAACAATTGGTATCCAACAAAAGGAGAGAGAAAAGAGCCCAGGTAATCGCAGCAAGTCCATGAAGGGCAGATCCAAGTCTAGAACGGGAAATATAGAGTGCTGGAACTGTGGAAAGAAATGACATATGAAGAAAGACTATAGATCTCTAAAGAAGAAAGGAGATGGACATCAGGAGACTACTCAAGAAGAAAATGTAGCAGGTGATGTGTTACAAGATGCTTCGGTTTTTGCATTAGATAATACTAGTGATTGTTGGGTAGTAGATCCAGGGGCTTCATGTCACGCTACACCCCATAAGAAATTTATTTATGATTATGTTCAAGGTGATTTTGGACATGTTTTATTGGGTGATGATGAACCACGTAAAAATTTTGGAATGGATAAGGTACTAATAAAGTTAAAGAATGGAGGTGAATGGATGCTATACAATGTAAGGCATATTCCTTCTATGAAAATTAATTTGATCTCAACTGGGTAGTTGGGAGATGGTGGTTGTTTATCTACGTTTGAATAAATGTGGTGGAAGATCACTAAACGATCAATGGTGATAACAAAAGGAGACATGATAGGTATGTTGTATTTATGTCCTTATAATACTGATTGTTCTATCTCTTTAGCTTCCACAGCAACAGATACAGCATTGTGGCATCATAGGCTTGGCCACATGAGTGAGAAGGGGATGCAGATTATCCACTCAAAGAAGTTGTTTCCAGATCTGAAGTAGGTAAGTTTGGAATTATGTGAGAACTGCATTTATGGAAAATAGAAGAGAATCATAATTATCAGGGTTGGGAAACAAATGAAGAGTGAAAAGTTAGATCTTGTGCATACAGATGTATGGGGACCAGCTCAGGTACAATATATTGGTGGCTCTCATTATTATGTTACTTTTATTGGTGATGAAAATAGAAAAACTTTGTTTTATTTCATTAGACAAAAATCTGATGTGTTTGCTACTTTTAAGAAATGGAAAGCTTTGTTTGAGAATGAGACAAGAAAGACGTTGAAGTGTCTCACATCTGAAAATGGAAGTGAATACTGCAGCAAGGAGTTTGATAGTTACTGTTCATACCATAGGATTCGTAGAGAGAATACAGTCCCATGAACACCATAAGGAAATGGTGTGTCAGAAAGGATGAATAGAACAATCATGGAGCGTGCAAGGTGTATGAGATTGCATGCAAGTTTTCCCTTACAGTTTTCGACAAATGTTGTAGATACTGTTGTTTACTTAATAAACAGAGGGCCTTCAAGCGCTTTGGAGGGTGGTATTCCAGATGAGGTATGGACAGGTAAAATGGTAAACTATTAATTTCTAAGAACTTTTGCTTGTGAAGCATTTGTCCATATTGATAAAGAAAATAGAACAAAGCTCGAGGATAAATCCAAGAAGTGTACCTTTATTGGATACGGGGTTGATGATTTTGGTTATTGCTTATGGGATTATGAAAATAACAAAATCATTAGGAGTAGACATGTGGTATTGAATGAAAAGGTCATGTATAAATATCAGTTGCAAAGAAAGAAACAGGAAAAGGAAAACACAGAGTACACAGTGCTTGATGAAATCAAAGAAAATGAAGTTTGAAAGGTGTCATAAAATCAAGAACAACAGTAGGTACCTCAAACTCCTGCAAGTGTCAGAAGATCTACCAGGTCAAGTAGACCCCCTTGAATGATACTCTCCTTCAATGTATTATTTATTGATGACTGACTATGGTGAACCAGAATGTTGTGAAGAAGCAATGCAGGTGGAAACTAGAAAGAAGTGTGAGCAAGGCATGAATGAGGAGATGGTCTCATTGGTAAGAAACCAGACTTGGAATTTGGTTCAGTTTCCTGCAGGTAAAGGAGCATTGTAGAATAAATGGGTTTATAGATTGAAGGAAGAAAATGGAGGCAAGAAGCGGTACAAGGATGAACTTGTTGTAAAGGGGTTTGCACAAAAGAAAAGTATAGATTTTGATGAAATATTTTCTCCTGTTGTTAAAATGACTTCAATTAGGACTATTTTAAGTCTAGTGGCGATAGAAGATTTACATATTGAATAGTTAGATGTAAAAACATCATTTCTCTATGGGGATTTGGAGGAAGATATTTATATGCAGTAGCCACAGGGGTATGAGATCAAAGGGGAGGAGAATTTAGTATGCAGGTTGAAGAAGAGTTTGTATGGCTTAAAGCAAGCTCCAAGGTAGTGGTATTTAAAATTTGATAGGTAAATGACAGAACAAGGTTATAGTAGATGTCATTCTGACCAATGTGTTTATTTTAAGAGCCTAGATAATGGAATATATATTATCTTGTTATTGTATGTGGATGGCATGCTTGTTGTAGGGTCTAACATGCAGGATATAAATGTGCTCAAAAGGAAGTTAGATAATTCATTTGCAATGAAGGATTTGAGTGTTACAAAGCAAATCCTTGGTATGAGAATAACAAGAATCAAGAAAGATAAAAAAATATGACATTGTCTCAAGGTGAGTACATAGAAAAGGTGTTGGAGAGGTTTAGAATGCATTATGCAAATCCATTTAGTACACATGAAGAGATAGACTACATGTCCAAGTTTCTCTATTCATCAGCAGTTGGAAGCTTGATGTATGTCATGGTGTGCACAAGACCAGACATTGCACATGCAGTAGGATTTGTGAGCAAGTATATGAACAATCTAGGTAAAGAACATTGGAAGGAAGTATAGTGGATTCTTAGGTATTTGAGAGGTACTACCACTCATGCATTATGTTTTGGAGGTTTAGACACTATTCTACAGGGATATGTTGATGCAGATATGGAAGGTGATAAAGATAGTAGGAGTAGCACCACATGGTATGTTTTTACTATAGGTGGAACATCAATAGGTTGGATTTCAAATCTGCAAAAGTTTGTTGCACTTTCAACAATGGAAGCAGAGTATGTTGCTGCTATAGAGGCTAGTAAATAGATGATTTGGTTACAAAGGTTCATGAAGGAACTGGGTAAGAAGCAGGAGAATAGCAGGTTGTACAATGACATCCATAGTGCCATTCATCTTGAAAAGAAATCAGCCTTCCATTCTAAGACTAAACATATACATATCAAGTACCATTTCATACGGTTTGTTCTGGAAGATGAATTGTTGAAGCTAGCAAAGATACACACTAGCCAGAATCCTGCTAACATGTTTGATGACCCCCTATTTTGATCATCTTTCACCATTATCTAGTCTATATATTTATATGGAAAATCAAGCATCTCAATGCATTTTGTATTTTCTTGTCATCTTTTTGGAATCTTTTGACTCTAATATTTCTTAACATCATGTTGATCTCTAGGAAAGGTAATAATCAGATTATTACAGTTATTTCTATATTATCTCAAAGGATTCAACTGTTAATCCTGAATTAATATCTGGACGTCATTATCATTCATGGGTTTTAACAGTCACAGTCCATTCAGGAGTAGATATGGGGCATTGAAAAAATTCATGAGTTAACAATCCACATGACTGATATGGATGAGCAATACATGAACAAATGAGTGTGGGGTGGGCTTAGTGGCCTCATGGTACAGTTAGGTGGAATCGTTACCATGTTAGCTGGAATCATGTGAGTGTGATTCCCACATGATGAGCACTTATCATGTCCCTCATTCTCCTATGATGTAGAGACAAAATTGATAGAGGTGAACTCTGGGGAATTGATCAAGGTTTTTCAATGATTGGGTGTGTGAGGAAAATTGTTTCCAATGCATCCGAAAATCGGGGGAGTTTAGGATAATTATGCGTGTAGTGTCCAAACCGTGAATAAATTGTGCACACATGATTAATGCACAATGTTTTGGTCTTGGGTTGGTATTGGTCACCAACCTGTTATCTCTCATGCCACTTGCTGAAGAATTGGATGCATGGGTAGAACTGATGGGTGTGTTGAGCAAATCCCTTAGCTCTAAGAATGTGGGGAAAGGTTGTTTCATTTGGGCCTAACCTACCACACAAAGCACATGGTTTTTTTTTCTCTAAGGGTAGGGGGATTTCAACTTTGGTTGCATAATTCTCCTAGCATTGGGTTTGTTTGTGTCTATTGATGGTGT
Organism: Larix kaempferi; assembly: GCA_027924585.1. Classification (NCBI taxonomy): domain Eukaryota; kingdom Viridiplantae; phylum Streptophyta; class Pinopsida; order Pinales; family Pinaceae; genus Larix; species Larix kaempferi. The sequence continues at coordinate 19,609,394 of BSBM01000931.1, read as the reverse complement.
TGTCATAGGACCGGGACTGGTCTTGAGGGTGCTATTGATGGTACTCCTTCAAGTGAAACTATAATGAAATTGAAATTGGATAATGTCTTTGGCACCATTTATGGATATGCCAATGTTAAATACCAAACCAGTGTTTCCAAAGTAATCCTAGACACTGTGAGTGTAGCCATCATGGAGGTTGCTTGTACTCCTAAAGGGGGGAAACAATAATCTAGGGTACCTTAATCACATGTTGTACCTAGGGAGGGATGACCTCTTAAGTATGGTGATAAGTTTATGGTTTAGATATTGATCCATAGGGGGCTTGCGCCTTGTCTTCTGATGTGAAGATAGTGAAAATGAGACTCTTCATGGATGTTGGGATAATTGGTGGAGGGACATAATATGCCCCCAATAATACAAAGTATTTTTAAATTCCCAGGCCCATATGTGCATATTATGAGCGATTGTCTAATCACACAATGGGTAGGATGTTATTAGGGTTTGAATTAGGGAGAGGCTCATAGTGTGTAAGATGGTTGGGGGTGGCTATCTTCACATTGTGGGGAAACATCATGATGTGGAATACCGATAAGGAAAAAACCTTCATGGCATACATGTAGCTATGTACCAAGAGGATGTTGTAATCGAGCTTAGCATTAACTACCTCAATATCCAAGAGTACCATTTTTCCTCCCAAAGCAGTGGGGACATTCTGGTAAAACCTCATGGTTTTGATGGCCTCCCATCATAAGCACAAAGGATTATAGATGAGGGGACTAATTTTGGTGAACCAAGATGCTTCCAAACATGTGTTGACATCACACAAGTAGATTTTCTTTCATTGACTATGCATCAATGAATGATTATGTTCTTGATAGCGACTAGAATTTGAAAGGTGACTAACGGGGGTAGGCATGGTTCATTGTTTTCAAGGTAAAAGGTCATTAAGCACGAATCGAATGGGTCGATTTATCCTAATGTAGATAGTAGTTCCTTTTTCTGGGAAGGGAAATACTAGAGGACTTCTAATGTTGACATGACGACAAGTGATTGAGCCAAATCATCTACAATGATGTTATTGTGTGCAAATTTCATATGGGGGTTATGAGCAGCACATTGTAGTGGTGGATTTGGGAACTGAGGGATATATTCATTACTAGGGAAAGGTATCTACAAAGGCCCAATGGTGGTAGTGGGTACATCCTCCCTCTGTGGAGGGTCAAGTGTTCCATAACCTTTATTGTGGGTTTGAAGATTGATATCAACCATGTTCATGTAAATGTTTTGGTAGGTTCAGTTACCCTAGGAACGAGGTTCTTGCTGATGAAAAAATGCTCCTTGGTTGGTGAAGGGTTGTTGTAACACAAATTTTTGTGGTTGTGGTACATTGATTGGTTGAAAAAGATTGGAGGTATCCTTTTTCCTAGCCTCAATCAACTGTTGACATTTTGGTATCAATGAGCAATGATGTGTGTAATGTATGTATTCTCCGCACATGGTGCAAGGGAGTTTTGTCCTAAGGTTGGAATTATTTCCTTGCTTGGGGGGGTTATTGCTCCCCTCATTCTAATTTCTTGTGTTTTGGTTTGGATGGGAAGGAGGATCGCCCCCATGCTCTTGTTGCTAGTTCTGTCGATTCTTTCCTTTCTTCTTCCCTTGATTATGAGAACTAGGTGAATTAGCTACATTCAACTGCTCAAGATGTTGATATTGTTTTGAAAGAAAAGTTTGTACTAGATTAAAACCAACATGATTCATTGGGTGAGTACCAAGTGGACCAAAAAATGGAAATATGGATTGTAGACAGGGGTGGGGAGATATGGACTAGGTGCTCCATACGAAGTGGATGTAGGAGATTGTGGTTCCATTTGAGGTGGTGGATCAAGTTGTGCCTGAATTGAATTAGGAAACATAGGACTGTATGGTCCATATTCCATTTGTCCAAATGGAATATTTGGACCAAGTGGGAGGACCAATGTTGGAGGTGACGACTGGTACTTTTGTGCCACATTTTATGGCATAGAGGATTGTGATTGGGGAACATTTCCCTTATGATAAATAGATCCAACAGTCCCACTATGGAGTGTGATGTGCTTGGAGGAGCTTGGTTCAATGAAAAATTCTGAGGGGCATCGAGGATGATCGTATACAAATACCTAGATTGAGCATAGATCAAATCAAAATGTTGGGCCTTGAGAATGGTCTCTTCTTTTGTTTTGAGCATAGTGATTTCCACATATTTGGAAATCATTGAAAGGAGTGATTTAAGGAACCAATCCAATAAGAATTCGACTTGGATGTCTACTTTGCATAGGGTCTTTCACCTACGCCATTCATGGATATGATCCATGATGTGAGTAGAAGTATTTTCCTGAAATTCTGTGATAATCTCTAGCATTGTATCATGGTGTATGGGTAATTGGAAATGTGTGAGAAAGATAGCGATTATAGACTCAAAAGTGGAATAAGTTGCAGATGGTAGATTGACATATCATTTAGCCATTGTACCTATAAGGGATCTTTGAAATAGTAAAAAATGAGTGGTATCCTTGACAATACTATTGGATGACCACCATAGGTGAAATGACATCACATGGTTTGTTGGATTGTCTCCTTCTTTTCCCTCAAATTTTGGAATATCCAAGGGTATCTTGGGGGGCATGCATGGCCAACTTGGGTCATGTAAAATGGGTTCATTTATCAACTTGGATACTAGGATATTTAGACTTGTCATAAATGGAAGTGATGAACCCACCATTTTCTTCTATCCTCCTCCAAGAGGTTGAGGTGGTGGTATCTACGTGCTACCTCTTCTAAGGGGTGGAGGTAGTGGGGGGGGTGGCTGTGGGGGTGGTGGAGGGGGGTGTGTGAGTGGAGGAGATTCAAGCAAGGTATGTCCAAGCAAATTTGATCCTATCACAACTACCTGGGTATTCTCTCGGTTTGATGATCTCCCTCATGGTTTATGGGAAGGTAATGTGGGAACACCTCCTTGAATAGGAGGGATTCCTTTCAACCTAAGAGACTATCTATGATCTCTTTATTCCACTATGGTTGTGGTTGTGTGATCCAATGAGAGTGAGGATGAATGGATTTAAGCACAATTGCACAGATGCAAAAATGGGATAATCGCGATAGAAAATGCAATATGGTGCAAGTGTAGGAGTATGTGTCAAGTTTGTGCAAATGATAACAAGAGTTGGTTCTTTTTAATTACGTTAGATGATCTTGTGTAATAAAAATAAATAAAATGTGCATTCCCTAATTTAATTAATGTTCTTCCTCTCAAATAGTCACTAGGCCTTTCAATAGTTCTCGTGTTGGTGGTTATGAAACCATCGAAGATGACTAGTGAAGGCATAAAGCATAAGTTATAACTAAGGGCATGAAATCTAAATAGCCAATTAAATCTAACTTACGTGCAAATGCATCCCAGAATGGTTCCTGGTGATATCTTAGTTTTTGGCCACTAAGATACCTGCATCAAGTGTGGATAACTGGTTCGACCTAGAACAGTAAAGTGTCACATCCACAAAGATTTGGGTGGTTCAATGTGCCAAACAAAAACAAATCTACCTTGGTTTTGATGTCATTTCACATCGTGGCTTCTTATCCGGGTTCCTATTGTTTCAAAAATGTAGAAGATTGGTGGGAATTATTTGGATTCCTAGCCCAATCAAACCTAAACTAACTAAAATATTATTTTGTGACCTCTTTGATGGAGGATTTTAGTTGGTTTGAGAATTACAATGTTGATTTTTATCATCGTCCAAATTTGAATTAAAGGTGTGGCAAGGGAGGTATTTAAAAATTCCTTATCTTTCTAATTCATCTAGATCACTCATGAGTGCAAGATGAATAGAATACTTGATTAGAAAGAGTCATTATGTCCCTTGGTGTGTGCTTCAAATGGGAGATACACACATGTGTTTGTAAGAAAAATATAGTGAAATTTGCAAACTAACTGAAGAGAATAATGGAGAGATGTGAACATTGATGGTTCATTACTCATCCTAATTAAACTCTAAGTGTAAATTGATGTTCACAACAAGACATCTAATACAAGCTTATGAAATGAATTGAATGGTGATTGAATGTGAGTGCAAGGCAAAGAGCATACTTGGAGAAAGAGGAGTCTTTAGGTCCCTTGTTTGTGTGAAGGAGTGAACTAAAGTAACTTTGCATTTGAAATCAAAGAAATAAGCAAGAATTAATGAGATCTAAACTAATGTAAGTTATCCCAATTGGCTAGGCTAACAATCTATATGAGCAACAAGTTTGTAATTGAACTAAGAGGTCCCTTGATAACCTCAAAGTATTTAGCCTAATAACATCTAAAAAATGACTTTTAACTCCCTATTTGAGTTATGTAGTTTAGTCACTAAAGAAATAAAAAAAACTTATGAGTTTTTAGTTAATTTCTTGTTCATTGATTGTCCCTTGAAACTACATTTGTGATGCAACTTACCTAAAAAAACCAAAAAAGTTTTTCACAATGTGGGTTTTTGACCCACATGTACGTAGTTGTGTGGGTAGAGAGTTACACGGGATGCATGGAATTAATATGTTCGTAAATAATAATAAAAGTTCACGTAACATCGTGACTGTCAAAGAGAAAGTCACACAAGAATAGTGCGAAATAGATGCTGGGAACTGCGTTGCCAAAAAAATTGGTGGAATTGGGCCTTGAGCCTGCAAATCCTTAGCATTGAGTGGATGAACAAGTGCATGAACCTGAAAGACACCCCAAATAACTTATCAGGTAAATGAAAACCTATATATGATTGCACCGAGAGGTTCATTTTACAACCCACTAGGGGGTGGATGTGTAACTCCTTCCGCGCTCATCCTAGAGATTTCGAACATTTAGGATGTCATATATAAAAGTACATAAATTAGATAAATTCAAAGCAGAAACATTGCATTACACACTTGAATAATGCCCATAGTGCAAATGGTGAGGAAGTGTTTGCACCTCAAAGAGATTTGATCCCTCTCAGTGGTTAGTAGATCCCCTTTTAAATTGATCTATGCTGGAGAAATAAACAAAAAGTGTAGTGGATTCTCTAAAACACTATTGAGGGAAAATTGTCACAAGGGTGAGTGCTCTTCCCTCGATCCTTGAAGGTTGCAACCATGAAACATGTGTTATATGAAGGTTACTGTTCCAGACATCAAATAAAAAATCAAGACTCAAACAAAGAAATAAAAGCAAAATGGGCAAGTGCTAAGAAAAATAAAAGAGAAAGAGTGCTTAACCAAATAATGATTTCCCAATAGTAAAGCTTGTTTTAGGATCCAATGGAAGCCAACAAAATCCCTTATGGAGGGTCCCTTTTTGTCCACACAAATGCTTTATAAAAAACTTAGTACAATGGAGAAAACTCTTGCTTCTTGGAGAAAGAAAGCAAGGGAGCTTTGTATGCCAACTAGTGGTAAGAAATGAGTTGAAAGATGAGCTCTCACACCAATCCTTGCTGGATAACTTTGGTTTTAATTTATCTCCATAGAATGCATGCCCATGGCTTCCTTTATAGGCCAAAGGAGGCAAAGAAACATCTAGATCCCAATTTGAATAATCTTGCTCATGAAGGGGCCATTTAAATGATCCCAAGCATGTGAGAAGTGCAATTCAAATTTTTGAGCCAAGAGTGTTGTTATGAGCCTTGAATACACTATGAGGTAGGTGGTCCCTCTGCTGGGACAATGACATGAATTTCGAATAATAACCCGCACAGATCAACGCAAAGTTACTGTGTATAAAGTCGTGCTATCAGCATGGTTTCATGAAGCAAAGTTCGTGCAATTGTCCATAAGGAATGACTTTATCATTCTAAGGCCCAATTTCCATTGTGGATTTGATGAGGTTGTCTTTGATGAGTTTCATGTTGTGTGTTGATGTGTCCTGCAATATTAGCCCAAATGTAGCATGTGTGTGATATTTAGGCATTAATAGGGAGCCAAATTCCAAATTCTTCTCACATCTTGAATACATGAATCATTCTTGAAGTGGGATGTGTTGAACACGAACCATTTATTACGTAGCTTGTGTATTTCAAAACTACAAGAGATAAAACCAATAATTGGTTGGAAATCAAATAAGGTGAATTATCCCAACACTTAAATTTGTCTTTTGCCCTTATGTTTCAAGAAAAAGAATGTGTTTGGATGTAATATCTATTGCTATAATATTCAAGACCCCCTTATAAGTTTTTAGAAGTTTGACCATGTGAAACCAAAATTTAGGTGAGTCCTTGAAATGGAACATATCGGTTAATAAAGGCTGGCATTTTGGATTTAAGATCATTCAAGGTATAAGGCCCTCCTCTTCATCCATCTCTACATTGTTGAAGTCACCACAAGGCTCTTTGGTCCAACAAAGAGTTCTTCATGCCATTTGATGAAAACAACCAAGGTGATTTTACAAATCCAAGGGTCATGGGTTATCATTTCATGACAATGCTTCTCTTCTCCAAAACAACCCCTGGTGCAATACACCCTACAACCCCTAGTGCAATACACCCTACAACCCCTGGTGCAATACAACCTAAAAAATACATTAGCAATGTGTGCTTTTCTAGAAAAACCATGTTGATTAGCTCCATGATCCATGATCAATATCTCCTTGTGTGATTTCCAAAATGGTAGTGTGGCCATGTAAATGCCCCTCTACACTCTTATGATAGGCATGAAAAGTCACAACCTTAGGCACACACAAACTCCACTAAAGACAAAAACATAGATGTCATAGTGGGAGCAATATAGTAAGACCTACCTCAAAATCTCTTTGCAATCTCTTATTATTTTGTTTTTTAATATTTTATTGTGACATCTAAATACCAAAATACAATTTCCATCAATTCTCCTATAGCATCTTCTTTTCTTTTACACTTAAAAATAAAATTATGTACAACACTACTACAAATTGAGCTCTACACACTAACAATAATATTCCAATTATGTTAAGGCCCTCAATTTTGATAGAGACACATTAATTTTAATCTTTTGTTTATTTTATTAATTTAAAAAGCATATGAAATTATCTATAAAATATGTGATACCAATAAAGTAATGGATGAAAAATACTTGTCTTAGAATGCGCAATCCACAAAGATGATAGGCCTAATTTTCAAAACATTCATAATAAAATCAAATTCCATAACTTATTAACCCATAAGAATCAAAAGGAATTCTGAACTTTGTTCAAACTTCAAATATAATAAATCTAATTTTCAAAACATTTATAACAAAATCAAATTCCATAACTTATTAATCCATAAAAATTGAAGAAAACTCTAAAGTTTTATTTTTGAGTTATTTCATCATAAAAACAACATGAGAAATCAAAGTAATTAAATTAGCTTTATTGTTTCAATAGTTGGTATAAATGGATAGTAATTATCATCAACATCATCATCAAATTACTTTATCTAAAGCCCAAAACAAGAAAGGGGACACCTTATCCACAATCATGATAATTTCTCATGACATGTTAATGTTAATGGAAAATTGAAAAATAAGAATCACATAACCTCACTTAAAGATATTTGCTTAAATACCATATAATAAGATGAAATGTAGGATATTGTATTAGATTTTTTAATATTATTTTTATTTATAAAATTTTTGTTTAATTATTTTTCAAGAAGAAAAAACTTTAACTTGTTATTCATTTTTGAAGGGAAATCAAAGTTATATTGCCATTACACTTCCATGCATGTAGTTTCATGTGCAATTTTTTCTGTTTAACTATGTAAAAGTTGAGTTTCTTAATATTGATCTTATTTTAATGTAAAATATAATGAAGATGTTTGTTATAGTGTCCCACTTTAGTATCTAAATAATGAAATTTCTAGATAAAAATGTGTACAAATGCAGAGCACATTTTGTACTAGTGTAAAATTATTTCTGCAAAAACAAATATGATAGTTTTATTTGCTTTTTAAATTAAAAAAACAAAAAACAAAAAACTTAAAATAGATGTGTCAGTATAATAATTAAGGTCATTAAAAAATTTGAAATAATATTGTTACGGTGCATAGTTGAGATTGCATATTTTAATATAAAAAATGCAATTCACTTAAAATTATAAATTTATGAAATTTAATAAATTTGACATGCAAAGTTTTTTTCGTAAGGAGTTTTTTCTCATAAAGGCTTTGTAGTTTTCATTTATCTCAATATATAAAAAATGTAATTTTTCATTTAATTCTTATCTTCAAAATTCAATATTAAAAAATACATCTAAATAAAGTTAGCCTATCAAGGATTGTTGTTACTAAAGATAAATGATAAAATTGACAAAACCATACCTCCATTTCCATATAGCGTAAAGTCAATACCTCCATTTTCATATAGAGTAAGGTCAATAAGTGGACAAATTTACTCTTTAATTGTCATTTTAATATTCAGTTTTGATCTATTATTTTTTCCAATTTTTGACTATTTATGATGTCTTAAAATGTGTTAAAACTATCATAGGCTAAACTCCATAATCCAAGTTCTCATTAATCATAAGTGGTAAACTATAACATCCAATCCAATATAATTTCTAATGAAATTTTGGGAGAGCTTCCATCTAGAAAGGACTGAATTTGTCTACTTAACTTCATTTTCATATCGACCATAAATCATAAATACAGAAACTCAATTCTCAATTCTCAATTCTCATACATAGGAAAAAAAACCCAAAAACACATAAAATAACAATGAATTTTAAATAAAAGAATTCAACATTTAATGATTCCTGGTATGACAATCACATCTTAACTCTTCATTGAATCTCATGACCATTCATTCAACCTTCATAATTCTCATGACACTCCTTCAACTGAAACATGTAAATGTAAAACTATTACGTTAAAACTAAAACATGTTAGTAAACTTGTTACCCTTTTTATTTTAGTGTCCTCTTGTCCAATGCCTAATCACGATATTTTAGTGCTAAAGTTTTTAAGCCTTGTCAACTACAAACTATTGAATGGATCATATGATAAATGAAATACAAACAGTACCAAAGCGAATGGATTGCAATTCTCTGAATTTGAAACCAAACACATGATTAGAACAAAAGAAAATACTCGATTTTATTGTATGTTTCTCTGGATGTCAATGTAAGCCTTACTGTTATCAACTGAATAAAAAACAGATCTGTTCCTGCTAAAGTTAACTCTCTAATGCAAGAGAGCCAAGCTTAACACATCTTAAGTTCTAAGACTTGGATAAAATCTGAATGGGTTTGGTTTTTAACAACAGAAGAAGAAATTGAAAAGGTAGATGAATGATTAAGCCTAAAACATAGACCTATAAACATATGAAAGAAAAGGTAAACAAGGATGTGTCTACATACAGTAGCAATGTATGAACCAGTTTAAGAATAATTCATATAACCACAAACAGTTAATTATATAAATTGATAAATATTCTTTCGACAGAAAAACATTCTGCAAAAAGAAATACAAATATTAGTATCTATAATAAGAAACTAGGATAGAAACACTATCTTTCATAAGAGTTATTACAGACATGAACAACAATTGCATGAATAGAAGTAAAAAATTGGCTCATAAAGAATTTATCATTCTTCATACACTTCCAAAATATACTAACAGGCTATAAAAAAAACTCAGACTAATAAATCAACCCTTACAATCACACACAGCATCTCAGGCTGGAACCTCCTCTCTCGGATTACATTTCTTCTTAAATTTATATCAAACTATTTATCAAAACCACTCGCAACAATCGGCAACTAAAAATTCCAAAATAAAAAACTCTTTGGATAAGCTACAGGTATCGAGCCTTTAAATCTGGAAAAGTTTAACTGAGTGTTGATCCTCTGCCCCAGAATATGGATACGTAATCAATTTTCCAGGCAATTAGCATTCGAAAATGATTGTGATCTCGATTATGAGATTTTGGAGTCGGTCTTTGCCACATGGAATTCCTATGGTACCACCTGGACGCAGCCCTGCGTTTTAATCTTGAGCAATCTACTATATACAAAAAGAAGAGTATCCCTCAGGTTCCCATGATTTTGAAATGCTTTTACTTTCTCTGGTGTTGAAATCTTCCCATCATATTTAGTCTTTGACAACACTCCAAGAGAAATGTATGCATGAACTTATACAGTTGATTTTGGCTGAGGGTGAAACAAGGAGGACTTTAAGTAACCAAAATCGCAAGTCTTCACACAGGGAACAAGACTTTCAGCTCAAGATTTCAATGGTAAACTCCTTGCAGCAACATAATCTATCCATATATATCTCAACATTCCATAAGCTATAATCGTAACTCCATATATTGATCATGTGATCACTGCTCAATTTTACAAGGCGTTTTGAGCTTTATTTAAGAAAGCGACATCTCCAGCTTTACAGCCTTTGCGACCTTCAGACAGGGTACTTAGCACCGAATTTAAACCATTTGGGCGTTTGGTCTTCACTGTGGATTTCATTGACATTTGAGCTCGGGCCTTTATGACATGGGGCATTCCAAATTATCTAGGTGTGCTCGTGGTGTTGAATGAAACCTTTGATTGATTACTCCTTTGACATCCCTCGATCCTTTGGTTAGAATGTTAAGCTTGTTACTTGGAAATGATATAAACAGAGCTAATGACATCCCTAGATTTCAAACAATAATATACCCTTTGCAATTGTTTACACTGCCATTTTTATCAAATTCTACACACAGTTTTATCGCAATCAGCTTTCCTAGACCGGGAAATACTAGCCTGAGATTTTGAATAGAGAATTGACAATAAGACTTGGTTACAAGCTTTCTGTCTTTGTGTCTACACACACAAATCGTTCATTAACTTCCAACGCATGGACAATTGTACATAAGCTTAATCCAACACCTGCAGGCTTACTTCATCATTCAGCTCTTGCCAATTCATTTGAATGCTCATGATGAAACCATTCTGTGCGCTGCCAGAAACTTAAAATTTTCATGGGACCTATCTGGTACCGACAAGATCCATGCAAATACTCGATGCATGCAGATTCTCAAAAATAATCCATCGAATGTTTGCTCAAAAATAATTGAACCCCATCGAATGTTTGTCCGGGTGTCAATTTAGGCCCTGTTATTATCTAACTGAATAAAAAAAAACACTAAATACTACAGCTCGACTAGAATAGACTATTCATCTACCAAAATTAGGATGAACTAAATTACAAGAGACATGGTTCAGAGCTGACAAATGCAAGTAATTAATGTGGCAAATCCTGGCTACTTGGCTGATGTCTTAGCTGCTGCATTGTGAGTCACTTCAGATTCTGCAGCAATGTGGGACCAAAGTTTCTTTTTTGATATCATACATGCCTTTGCATTTCTTTTAGATTCCATTATCTATTTTGTGAAACATTTAAATTAAGCAATTTGAACTGTCTGCAATTTTTTGCACTCCCAAAAAACTTAATTTTAAAACATATCCATTCAAATATTCAATCCATGCATGCTACTGCAATCATATTCTCAAAATAATTGCACCCCATCGAATGTTTCTCCAGATGTCAATGTAAGCTCTTCTGTTAACTAACTGAATAACCAGATACCAATGTAAGCTCTACTGTTAACTAACTGAATAAAAAACAGATCCATGCAAATACTCGATCCAAGCAAGTTCTACTGTTAACTAACTGAATAACCAGATGCCAATGTAAACTCTACTGTTAACTAACTGAATAAAACACAATTAACTAACTGAATAAAAAACAGATCCATGCAAATACTCGATCCAAGCATGTACTGCATGCAGATTCCCAAAAATAATTGAACCCCATCGAATGATTCTCTGGATGTCAATGTAGGCCCCATCATTATTTAAACTAAAAACTACAGCTCAACTAGAAGAGACTATTCATCTACCAAAATTAAGATGAACCAAATAACAAGACACATGGTTCAGAGCTGAGAAATGCAAGTAATTAATGTGGCAGATCCTGGCTACTTGGATGATGTCTTAGCTGCCCCATTGGGAATTACTTCATATTCTGCAGCAACGTTTGCAGAAGGATTGAGCTCATCCCAAGCCTCAATCCAAGTGACCATGGCATCTGCAAGCTTCTGGAAATATGGATCTATTTTCCCAAGTTCTTCCCTTACCTGCTTTGACAACTCGATGTAGCACTGCTGGACGGAGGTACATTCCTTTGGAAGGGTAGCAGATTGGAAAAATGGAATTATGTCCTCTTGCCAAAATATCCCCTTATACTCTTTCTTCAAATTAACAAAGGGATTACTGGCTTTGCTGTGCCAAATGTATGGCAGCCCTGTTTTCACTCCCAGCCCCAAGTGGTCACAGATCACCTTGACACACCATCCAGCCCACATATCGTCATAGCGACCAATAGGCTGGCCATCACCCATCAAGCCAAAATACATTGCAGGGCCAATCAAGTCCCGATTAAAGGCCAAATTCATCCCACACATGGGGAAAAGAGTACCCTTTGGAATTGTCAAAACTGCATCAACATACCTGCTGTTGCGTTCCAAGGGCTTGACAAGCTGAGTGGGGGCATCATAGTCAGGAATATTCATCCAGAGGCCATGAGAAACTGCAGTGGGTGTTCCATGGCGAAGGCTGAAGGGGTATCCACGAACAAAATCTGCTCCTTGTCTGTATGGATCATACAATGTATTGAAAAAGAATGGGGTTGAAGGGGAGAGCAAATTCATAATGTGCTGGCGGAGAGCATTGATGTCGTTGCCAGAGGGATCCTTGGCAACAAAGCAATCATCATCAATTGTGAAGATATATTTCTTCTTGGAGACCATGTAACCGAAACAACGGCAGGCGCTGTCCTTGAAGGAGATGCAGGAGGCCTTGGGGCCGAGGATCCTGTTGATATCGTTTCTGTTGTAGAGTTCGTAATCGAAGCCCTCAGGCACGCTGATGGTCTTAGATGGATCCCCATCCTGCACAATGATGAGATGATAGGGCTCAAAGAATGGCCTCCACATCTCCAGAAAATCCAAGTTCCGAATCGTGGGTATCACTATGTCCAACTCGTCCTTCAGGATGGGAGTGGCAGCACTAGGACCTGCCATTTATGGATGGATGGAAGCTGAGCTAAAGTGCCAAAACGGGAAAAATGAAACAAAATGAAACCTACACAACTGAGCCTTCCACAATGAGAAATAACTGTTCACTCTCAGATCTGATTTGGTTAAGTTGTCTACACATCTATATATAGTATATGGAGGAGCAGACCAAAGCAGAATATTACTTATATGGGGAATCGCGCTCTTCCCAAATTTCCGGAAAAGGTCCTCGCAGTTGGGTTTTGCCAGCTCCCTTCTTTAGACGGAAGGGTGCCAGTGTGCCACATTAACGTAAGCTTACAACCCGCTAGCAGCATTGGATTGCATTTATTGTTGCAGGGATATTAACCGTTGGATTCGATAGAATGGTTAACATTTTCATTAATAATTGGAACTGAAATGGGATTTTATCAATATTTTATATTAGTGATTGCTCTATATTATCATGTCTTTTTTTCAAGTGTTATAATGAGATTGGTTTAAAATTTGATATTCATTTACCTATTTTTATTATTTTATTTAGTTATAATGGGGTGTTTATTGATGGGCTTATAAAATGAGATTTTATCAATACTCTATGTTAATGATTGCCCGATATCATAAGTGTCATTTTTTCAAGTGTTATAATGAGATTGGTTTAAAATTTGATATTCATTTATCTATTTTTATTATTTTATTTAGTTATAATGGGGTGTTTATTGATGGGCTTATAAAATGAGATTTTATCAATACTCTATGTTTATGATTGCCCGATATCATAAGTGTCATTTTTTCAAGTGTTGCAATGAGATCCAATGGTAAGCACCCCATTATTGCGTCTAGAGGCGCTCTAGAGATCTTGTAACATGTGTGGAGTGTTTGTCGAGTAACAAAATAACACAAAATAAGCAAAATGGAATAATAGAAAGTAAAAAGTAATAAATATTATGTCGGCCATAAACAAAAAAGAATAATACAAAGTAAAAAGTAAATATGAGGGAGATCTTGTAACGTTTGTTGTCTAGTGTTTGTAAGTAACAAAATAATACAAAGCAAACAAAAACGAATAATACAAAGTAAAAAGTAATAAATATTATGTCGGGAGATTTGATCCCTCCCTTGATAGAGCCTAGGATTTGGATCTACGCTGGTGGTAGAGATGTTGTCACATTTCTAGCAAAATAAAAAATAATTAAAAAAATTCATGTCCGCATATAAAATAAAAAAAATCAAATCAAATAAAAAATACGCTCATAAAATAAAAAAATTAAAGCCAAATAAAAAATTATTAAAAAAATCCATGTTAGCTTATAAAATAAAAAAATAAAATGCATAGATCAAGGATTTGATAGAATGGTTAACATTTTGATTAACAATTGGATCTGGTAAAACTCTTAACATCTTCAAGAACAACCATAAATACATTGTTATGGGATGTTTATTGATCACCTTATAAAATGGGATTTTACCAATATTCCATGTTAGTGATTGCCCTATATCATCATGATCATCATGTCTTTTTCTCAAGTGTTACAATGAGACTGGTTTAAAATTTGACATTGATTTACCTATTTTTATTATTTTATTTAGTTATAATGGGGTGTTTATTGATGAACTTATAAGATGAGATTTTACCAATACTCCATGTTAATGATTGTCCTATATCATAAGTGTCCTTTTTTCAAGTGTTGCAATGAGATCCAATGGTAGCCAGGTACTTTACAACCCAGTATGGTAGAGATGTTGTCACATTTCTAACAAAATAAAAAATAATTAAAAAAATTCATGTCGGCATATAAAATAAAAAAAAATAAAACCAAATAAAAAGTAGGCTCATAAAATAAAAAATTAAAGTCAAATAAAAAGTTATTAAAAAAATCCACCTCAAGAAATTGGATCCCTCTGGGTTCTTGATAGATTGGGTTTGATTGTTAAATTGACAAGTAAGTTGAAAATTTGATTGTCTTAGACAATGAATTTGAAATTTAAATGTATATTGTATTAGGAAGAGGAGTGTTGTCAATTGGTATTTACTATTGGCCTATGTGATTCAAAGAAACTTATACCAATCATAGGGTAGTCAACTACAAGAGAGATAGTATAAAGCATTGTATTTACACTCTATACTCTATCTTTTTCATTTTCATTGTAACACAAGAGAGATAGTATAAAGCATTGTAATATTTTTGCCAAGTAATAAAAAAAGATTGAAGTTGTCATTGCCCCACGGTTTTAACTACGTATAACATCGTTTCCAAGTAAAATTCATGTTCTATTGTTATTGTTGTTTTCTTCTATTTTTAATAAATATTTTACTATAATTTGGTATAAGAGCCTAAAAACTTTTAGGCATAGGATTTTCTATGAGCGGGAGTTACAACAATGACCAAGGGTTTAACCAAGTTCAAGAATGAGAAGTTTGATGGCAATAATTTATTCTTATAGAGGATGAAGGTGGAGGTTTTGTTGGTTCAGAATGACCAAGCCCTAGCCTTGAAAGCGGTTGCACAAAAACAGAGCATGACAGATGAGGACTAGATAAAGCTAGATAGAAATGTAGTTTGTACAATTCACCATTGGCTAGCATAATTTGTCTTTTTCAATGTTGCTGAAGAAAAGACTGCATAAGCCCTTTGGGAGAAACTTGGGAAGTTGGATGAGACTAAATCGACAACAAACAAGGTTTTCTTCAAAAACCAACTTTTTCATCTAAGGTTTAAGAAGTGTTCAACTGTGGCAGATCATTTGGATGGGTTTAATATCCTGATCAACAGATTGCTTGTGGTTGGTGTAAAGGTGGAGGATGAGGATAGAATGATCATTTTACTCTATTTACTCCCAGATACCTGGGATCATACGGAAGTGACCATCAACAACCCATCATTGGGAACTCTAAAATTTGATATTGTGGTAGCTACTTTACTAGGAGAAGAGTTGAGGAAAAAACCATCACTATATCCATCTACCAATGAATCCCTATCTATGAGAGCGAGATCTAGCGAAAGGGGCCAACAAGGGAGATCACAGTCCAAAGCTAATTCTAGAGGACACAAGGAAGGGAGGTGTTGGAATTGTGGGAAACCATGGAACTTGAGGAAATACTGTTGGTATCCGAAGAAGGAAAAGGAGGATGCAAATATATATCAACTATCAATTGAATCTAACATAGTAGATTCAAAAGAGATGACAACATGTGAGGCTTTGAGTCTCAGTAACAACATATCTCTATTATATCTTAGCTTTTTAACTTAGGTGCATCTTTCCACATGTCTCCACATAGAGGTCGGTTTGTTAATTAACAGTCCTATAGTGGTCAAATGGTGTACTTGGGTGATGATCATTCTTTATAAATTGTGGGAATAGGGGACATTAAGATTAAGCTAGACAATGGTAGAGAAAGGAAGTTGTGTGATGTACGACATATACCATACCTACAGATGATTTCGCTCTCAATCAAGATGATGGATAAGATGGGGTATTCTACTACCTTTGGTGATAGTTGATGAAAAATTACCAAAGGAGCCCTTGATATATATGGACATCGGTGGCCACCTACCTATTCCCCCTATCATTTGGTAGTTTTTTTAATGGATTTTTGTGTCCAAAAATTTCGGGGCCATTTTGAGGCCCTAAACGATGTTTCTTGGCGATGCCACAGTTCATACATAGCTAAAAACAAGTATGGACTGTAAAAATGTGTACTTCTCGGCTAGACCTTACCAACAGGATACCAAGCGCCCTAGATAGATATCGTATGCAAAATTTATGCCCTCGAGAAGTTAACACCTCAATTAACCACCTCGGGGCCCACAAACCATTTCACGGCTCATCTCCTAGGGTTAGGTTTTTGTATATTTAGGGTTTTTCCCCTCATATTTATGATAAAAATGATCTCGCTCTCCTTTTGTAATCAAATTTTCATGAATGAGAATAGCCACCACATCTCTTCTCAGAGATAAAGCTACCACCATTCTAGTTGCTTTTATTTTATAGTATGATTAGTTTCATTCATTTAATAGAATCCGAGTTCACTATAGCATTGTGTTCGTTAAAATATATTTGTGTAAGTGGTTCTATACATGCTGTTAGTATTGATATTTTTCAGTCTCTAAAGCGTAGATACCGAGTCCCAAAGGTGAATTGGTATAATGTTCTCAGCCCTTAGGAGCTAAAGAAATCAATAATAATCTGAGCACGAGTTGCAATGCGATCAACCAAAAGCTGGCGATCAGGGGCCCTATAAAGAGCACTTAGTCTTGGGAATGTTGATCCCTTAGATCAGAAAAAAATACGATGGTTAGGAGATCGGGCGCACCAATAAAGTGGAAGTGATTTAAAGCAAAAAAGTGAATGAGCTAATCTGGAGCAGCGTCGATCAAATTGAGTATGGTTGTGATTTAAAGCACGCCAATAAACTGATCCCCTCTAAAACTTGAGATGAAGGCGTGTTGTCCTCAAAACCATTGAGGACATGTGTCGAGATTTGATTGACCATAACTCCTAATTTGATTGACCATAACTCCTCAAGATCCTTTTTCCTAAACCGCCTCACATCCAAGCCTTACCACTCTGGGAAATCAGAAGTGGTATCCACCTATGACAAGACATAAATTGTATCATGGCTAATCCTATCCCCATCTGCCATCTATGAAGTGGGGTCCCAGTGCCATTTTATCCTTGCATAATTATTCATAAAATCCAAAGTGGCCCATTGTACCCTCAAAAGAATAAAAAAGGCACTTTCCTTCATTTTAAAAAATCAATTGTTTGATTAGAGCGTGCTCCTGAAAACCCACTGTACCATACTACCGGTTGCATGAAGTAGACAAGTCCACATCAGCATCCAAGCCGATCTAAGTTAGCTCTCATCCATCATCTGGGTACTTTTACTAGTTACTATTCCTCATCTTTTCTGCTCATACCATTGCATATTACAAAATATCTAAGCCCTAAAACTCTATTCCTTTTACCCTGACAACCGGTGAACCTACCGAACGAAAATCCACCCAAAATGGCCTCTAAACCTAAAGTTAAGCTCCCAAAACCTCGATTCTTAGGCAAGGAGCATGTATATGACCACGAGGCCGACGCCTTCGATACAATAATCACTAATTCAAACCTAAATGAGACTATCAGAGAAGCTAAATCCCTAATTATGGCAGACCAAGACAAATGCAACCTTTGGAATTCAAATTTCTGCTGAGCCGTCTGCCCTAGGTCAGTGGTTTTTCCCGAGTTTGTAACCTAGTGTTCATAGAATTATTCTCCCACCAAAAAAAAATTATGTCCTCGGATATGTCGAGAACCCTCTACTACATTATTCCAGATTCCTTAAAACAAATGTTTTGTATTCTTGAATCATTAGCTCCTCACCCATTTAATGAAAAAGCCTTATGAAATGCCTTCCATAACCTTGGGCCATTTGAATGCTATCAGTTATTGTCCCAACATTTAGAGCTTGGCATGGAAATACCTACCGTTCCCGCTCCTTATAGTACTATTTTTTCTCTGAGAGTTCCAAGAGATCTATTTCACTCATTTGTACTATTGTATGACTAGAAAATGGCAATTCTGTAGATGAAGTTATTTTGGGAGTATTACTTAAGTTGACTACATAACCAAGAAAAAAAACCGTCATTTTGATCTTTGTAGTTACTTAGAAGAGGTCATACATGAAAAATTGGAATAATTTCCTTCTATTGAGTGGTTCAGGTACCCATCCTATATGTTCTTTATGTTCTTCTACCATAATTATGAAAGTTTCAAGCACTTAGGGTAGAAGGCTACTAATAAAGATGGAGATCAAGTCCCAGTTTATGAATGGTATGAACTAGTCCCGAGAAGGGAAGATAAATCAAATTTATCTGATTTAATAGACAATGTGATGAGTATAGAATACAGTCTGATTTTTGGCAGTTCTCCTCCCAAGATGCTTCCAAAAAATAAGAAACATTTGCAATTTACAGCTGATATTCAGACAGGGTATTGGTTCCTCTATGAAGATCATACATTAATAAGAGTATATGGATTTTAAGATCATACGTTAATTTTCCCGACTCTGAGTACTTTTTCCATGGAGTATGTGAGACAAACACTTGCTTCCGATGAGCTGCACTTTATACACTTTAGGAAACAAAGAACCTTTTTGCTTCCAAAATAGATAGGGCCTCTCATAATAAGAGAGTTAAATGCTTCACAATATGTACAAGGATATTTAAATCAATTAAACCTTGAGAAGGTTGAAAAGGAAACCTATGATACACATCATATTATTTCAAAGAAGTGGATGGAAAAAAAGAATTTAGGATACAAATGTGAGGCTAGGCCTATTTGGGAAATGATAGCAAATAAGGACACATGGGAAGAAGTCCAAGAAGTTATGAAAGAAATTGAAGAGCAGGCCCAAAGGAAGAACAAATAGTAGGGAATAAAAGAACAATTGAAGAATCCCAATAGATGGATATTGATGGGACTGAACATGAACCACATCCAAAAAGGGCCAGAACAAAAGCTGAGGAAAATGAACAAACAATAGTAGAGGGATATTATTCAGTTGAGATCCCAAGGGATATAACTGAATTAATAGAGAGGCCAACATTTCCAAGAGGTCCTCCTATAAAGTATATTAGTTATCCCTCCCTAGAATTTACTGTCCCACAAAAGTTACAAGGATCATAATTAGTAGATCCAATTCCTGTTAAGACTGATCTTCAATATGGTTATATAAATATCAAGGAAAGAGGAATGAAAATGATAAATGAGATCAAAAAGGAAATCCCAGGAGCATAAGAGAGATTGATATCAGTTGCTGACCATCAACAATATAATTTTAGGTTTTCCATAATTGAGCCTAAGGTACCTAAGCCTGTAAAATTAAGTGACTGGAGAGATAAGGAACATACTGTGTATTTTAAGGGGTTTGGGAAGCTTGATAAGCTTTACTTCTATAAGCAATCCAGTGACATGATATGCGTTGAGGTAGTTGTTGGTTATGGAGCCTTGTTTTCCTGATTCATAGGTCGTGTTTCAGCTGTGTCTAGATCCCATCCCATGACGGGGTGGTGTGGGGGGACTTGGCCTCCCCACTATAATTTCCATGGGGGGTCTATGGGGGGTAAACTATCTTGGGATCCCCCACTGGTGGGGGTTCAGGGGCAGCATCCCCGTAGCGATAATTTCGGAAAAAATTTCTTGTACTAAAATGTTGTAATTTCATAGTCATAACTTGGTCAATAATGGTTGATTTATGGGAACATGGTATTGGGTATCCCGTGGCAATCCCTCTTTAAAAGGAAGACATTGTAATACGAATGTATATTGTAGTATTGTAAAGATCTCTATGATTGTGTGATAGAAACTGTGAGAGAGTGAAGAGGAAATTGCAGCGGATGTGCTGTGGGTTGTATTCCTTCATTTGTTGAATGGTATAATAAAAAGCACTGGCAATTTCTCTGTGGACATAGGCCAAATTGGGTGAACCATGTATATTAGTGTCTCTCTTGTATTGTGTTTATGTGATTTATATTTGCATCTTGTTTATTCTTATTGCTTTGCGATCTTATTTTTCTAACAATTGGTATCCGACAAAAGGAGAGAGAAAAGAGCCCAGGTAATCGCAACAAGTCCATGAAGGGCAGATTCAAGTCCAAACCGAGAAAGATAGAGTGTTGGAACTGTGGAAAGAAATGACATACGAAGAAAGACTACAGATCTTTAAAGAAGAAAGGAAATGGACATCAGGAGACTACTCAGGAAGAAAATGTAGCAGGTGATGTGTTATAAGATGCTTCAGTTCTTGCATTAGATAATACTAGTGATTGTTGGGTAGTAGATCTAGGGGCTTCATGTCATGCTACACCCCATAAGAAATTTATTTATGATTATGTTCAAGGTGATTTGGGACATATTTTATTGGGTGATGATGAACCATGTAAAATTTTTGGAATGGGTAAGGTACTGATAAAGTTAAAGAATGGAGGTGAATGGATGCTAAAGAATGTAACGCATATTCCTTCTATGAAAATAAATTTGATCTCAATTGGGTAGTTGCGAGATGGTGGTTGTTTATCTACGTTTGGATAAATGTGGTGGAAGATCACTAAACGATCAATGGTGATAACAAAAGAAGACATGATAGGTATGTTGTATTTATGTCCTCATAATACTGATTGTTCTATATCTTTAGCTTCCACTGGAAAAGATACAACATTGTGGCATCATAGGCTTGGCCACATGAGTGAGAAGGGGATGAAGATTATCCACTCAAAGAGTTGTTTCCAGATCTGAAGTAGGTAAGTTTGGAATTATGTGAGAACTGTATTTATGGAAAATAGAAGAGAATCATAATTATCAGGGTTGGGAAACAAATGAAGAGTGAAAAGTTAGATCTTGTGCATACAGATGTATGGGGACCAACTCATGTACAATATATTGGTGGCTCTCATTATTATGTTACTTTTATTAGTGATGCAAATAGAAAAACTTGGTTTTATTTCATTAGATAGAAATCTGATGTGTTTGCTACTTTTAAGAAGTGGAAAGCTTTGTTTGAGAATGAGACAAGAAAAAGGTTAAAGTGTCACAGATCTGATAATGGAGGTGAATACTGGAGCAAGGAGTTTGATAGTTACTATTCATACCATGGGATTCGTAGAGAGAAGACAGTTCGATGAACACCACAAGGAAATGGTGTGTCAGAAAGGATGAATAGAACAATCATGGAGCGTGAAAGGTGTATGAGATTGCATGTAGGTTTTCCCTTACAGTTTTCGGCAAATGTTGTAGATACTGTTGTTTACTTAATAAACAAAGGGCCTTCAAGCGCTTTGGATGGTGGTATTCCAGATGAGGTATGGACAGGTAAAAAGGTAAACCATTAATTTCTGAGAACTTTTGGTTGTGAAGCATTTGTCCATATTGATAAAGAAAATAGAACAAAGCTTGAGGCTAAATCCAAGAAGTGTACCTTTATTGGATACAAGGTTGATGATTTTGGTTATCACTTATGGGATTATGAAAATAACAAAATCATTAGGAGTATATATGTGGTATTGAATGAAAAGGTCATGGGGATTATGGCAACAAAATCAGTTGTAGAGAAAGAAACGGGAAAAGGAAAACACAGAGTACAAAGTGCTTGATGAAATCAAAGAAAATGAAGTTCGAAAGGTGTCATAAAATCAAGAACAACAACAGGTACCTCAAACTCTTGCAAGTGTTAGAAGATTTACCAGGTCAAGTAGACCCCCTGAATGATACTCTCCTTCAATGTATTATTTATTGATGACTGACTATGGTGAACCAGAATGTTGTGAAGAAGCAATCCAGGTGGAAACTAGAAAGAAGTCAGAGCAAGGCATGAATGAGGAGATGGGATCATTGGAAGAAACCAGACTTGGGATTTGGTTCAGTTTCCTGTAGGTAAAATACCATTGCAGAATAAATGGGTTTATAGATTGAAGGAAGAAGATGGAGGCAAGAAGCAGTACAAGGCTTAACTTGTTGTAAAGGGGTTTGAACAAAAGAAAGGTATAGATTTTGATGAAATATTTTCTCTTGTTGTTAAAATGACTTCAATTAGGACTATTGTAAGTCTAGTGGCGATAGAAGATTTACATATCGAATAGTTAGATGTAAAAACATCATTTATCTATGGGGATTTGGAGGAAGATATTTATATGCAGTAGCCACAGGGGTATGAGATCAAAGGGGAGGAGAATTCGGTATGCAGGTTGAAGAAGATTTTGTATGGCCTAAAGCAAGCTCTAAGGAAATGGTATTTAAAATTTGATAGGTTTATGACAGAACAAGGTTATAGTATATTTCATTCTGACCGGTGTGTTTATTTCAAGAGGCTAGATAATGGAAGATATATTATCTTGTTATTGTATGGGGATGGCATGCTTGGTGTAGGGTCTAACATGCAGGATATAAATGTGCTCAAAAGGAAGTTAACTAATTCATTTGCAATGAAGGATTTGAGTGTTACAAAGCAAATCCTTGGTATGAGAATACAAGAGACAAGAAAGATCCAAAATTGACATTGTCTCAAGGTGAGTACATATAAAGGTGTTGGAGAGGTTTACAATGCATTATGAAAAACCATTTAGTACATAGGAAGAGATAGACTACATGTCCAAGGTTCTTTATTCATCAACAGTTGGAAGCTTGATGTGTGTCAGGGTGTGCACAAGACCAGATATTGCACATGCAGTAGGATTTGTGAGCAGGTATAAGAACAATCTAGGTCAAGAACATTGGAAGGAAGTACAGTGGATTCTCAGGTATTTGAGAGGTACTACCACTCATGCATTATGTTTTGGAGGTCCAGACACTATTCTACAGGGATATGTTGATGCAGATATAGCAGGTGATAAAGATAGTAGGAGTAGCACCACATGATATGTTTTTACTGTAGGTGGAACATCAGTAGGTTGGCTTTTGAATCTGCAAAAGGTTGCTGCACTTTCAACAATGGAAGCAGAGTATGTTGTTTCTATAGAGGCTAGTAAATAGATGATTTGGTTACAGGGGTTCATGAAGGAATTGGGTAATAAGCAGGAGAATAGCAGGTTGTACAGTGGCATCCAGAGTGCCATTCATCTTGCAAAGAAATCAACCTTCCATTCTAAGACTAAACATATACATATCAAGTACCATTTCATACGGTCTGTTTTGGAAGATGAATTGTTGAAGCTGGAAAAGATACACACTAGCCAGAATCCTGTTGATATGTTTGATGACCCCCTATTTTGATCATCTTTCACCATTATCTAGTCTATATATTTATATTGAAAATCAAGCATCTTAGTGCATTTTGTATTTTCTTGTCATCTTTTTGGAAGCTTTTGACCCTAATATTTCTTAACATCATGTTGATCTCTAGGCAAGATAATAATCATATTATTACAGTTATTTCTATATTATCTCAAAGGATTCAAGTGTTATTCCCGAATTAATATCTGGACGTCATTATCCTTCATGGGTTTTAACAGTCACAGTCGATTCAGGAGTAGACATGGGGCATTGAAAAAATTCATGAGTTAACAATCCACATGACCGATATGGATGAGCAATACATGAACAAATGAGTGTGGGATGGGATTAGTGGCCTCATGGTGCGGTTAGGTGGAATTGTTACCATGTTATCTGGAATCATGTGAGTGTGATTCCCACATGATGAGCACTTGTCATGTCCCTCATTCTCCTGTGATGTAGAGACAAAATTGATAGAGGTGAACTCTGGGGGAATTGATCAAGGTTTTTCAATGACTAGGTGTGTGAGGAAAATTGTTTCCAATGCATCTGAAAATCGGGGGAGTTTAGGATAATTATGCGTGTAGTGTCCAAACCGTGAATAAATTGTGCACACATGATTAATGCGCAATGTTTTGGTCTTGGGTTGGTATTGGTCACCAACGTGGTAGCTCTCATGGGTAGAACTGATGGGTGTGTTGAGCAAATCCCTTAGCTCTAAGAATGTGGGGAAAGGTTATTTAATTCCCTAACCTACCACACAAAGCACATGGTTTTTTTTTTTCTCTAAGGGTAGGGAGATTTCAACTTTTGTTGCATGATTACCCTAGCATTGGGTTTGTTTGTGTCTAGTGGTGGTGTTGTCATAGGACCGAGACTAGTCTTGAGGGTGCTACTGATGGTATGCCTTCAAGTGAAATTGAAATTGGATAATGTCTTTGGCACCATTTATGGATATTCCAATGTTAAATACCAAACCAATATTTCCAAAGTAATCCCAGACAATGTGAGTGTAGCCATCACGGAGGTTGCTTGTACTCGTAAAGGGGGGAAACAATAATCTAGGGTACTTGAATCACATGTTGTACCTAGGGAGGGATGACCTCTTAAGTATGGTGATAAGTTTATGGTTTAGATATCGATCCATAGGGGACTTGTGCCTTGTCTTCTGATGTGAAGATAGTGAAAATGAGACTCTTCATGGATGTTGGGATAATTGGTGGAGGGACATAATATGCCCCCAATAATAAAAAGTATTTTTAAATGCCAAGACCCATATGTGCATATGATGAGCGATTGTCTAATCACACAATGGGTAGGATGTTATCAGGGTTTGAATTAGGGAGAGGCTCATAGTGTGTAAGATGGTTGGGGGTGGCTATCTTCACATTGTGGGGAATCATCATGATGTGGAATACCGATAAGGAAAAAACCTTCATGGCATACATGTATCTACATACGAAGAGGATGTTGTAATCAAGCTTAGCATTAACTACCTCAATATCCAAGAGTACCATTTTTCCTCCCAAACCAGTGGGGACATTCTGGTAAAAACCTCGTGGTTTTGATGGCCTCCAATCATAAGCACAAGGGATTATAGATGAGGGGACTGAGTTTGGTGAACCAATATGCTTCCAAACATGTGTTGACATCACACAAGTAGATTCTCTTTCATTGACTATGCATCAATGAATGATTATGTTCTTGATAGCAACTAGAATTTGAAAGGTGACTAATTGGGGTAGGCATGGTTCACTATTGTCAAGGTAAAAGGTCATTAAGCGCGAATCGAATGGGTCGATTTATCCTAATGTAGATAGTAGTGCCTTTTTCTGGGAAGGGAGATACGAGAGGACTTCTAATGTTGACATGGCGACAAGTGATTGAGCCAAATCATCTACAATGACGTTATTGTGTGAAAATTTCATATAGGGGTTATGAGCAACACATTGTAGTGGTGGATTTGGGAATTGAGGGATCTAGTCATTACTAGGGAAAGGTATCTACAAAGGCCCAATGGTGGTAGCGGGTACCTCCTCCCTATATGGAGGGTCAAGTGTTCCATAAATTTTATTGTGGGTTTGAAGATTGATATCAGCCATGTTCATGTAAATGTTTTGGTAGGTTCAGTTACCCAAGGAATGAGGTTCTTGTTGATGAAAAAATGCTCCTTGGTTGGTGAACGGTTGTTGTAACAAAACTTGTTGTGGTTGTGGTACATTGATTGGTTGAGGAAGATTGGAGGTATCCTTTTTCCTATCCTCAATCAACTGTTGACATTTTGGTATCAATGAGCAATGATGTGTGTAATGTATGTATTCTCCGCACATGGTGCAAGGGAATTTTGTCCTAAGGTTGGAATTATTTCCTTGCTTGGAGGGATTATTGCTCCCCTCATTCTGATTTCTTGTGCTTTGGTTTTGATGGGAAGGGGGATCTCCCCCATGCACTTATTGCTAGTTCTGTCGATTCTTTCCTTTCTTCTTCCCTTGATTATGAGAACTAGGTGAATTAGCTACATTCAACTGCTCAAGCTGTTGATCTTGTTTTGAAAGAAAAGTTTGTACTAGATTAAAACCAACATGATTCATTGGGTGAGTACCAAGTGGACCAAAAAATGGAAATATGGATTGTAGACGGGGGTGTGGAGATACGGACTAGGTGCTCCATATGAAGTGGATGTAGGAGCTTTTGGTTCCATTGAGGTGGTGGATCAAGTTGCGCCTGAATTGAATTAGAAAACATAGGGTTGTATGTTCCATATTCCATTTGTCCAAATGGAATATTTTGAGCCGGGGGAGGACCAATGTTGGAGGTGACGACGGGTACTTTTGTGCCACATTTTATGGCATAGAGGATTGTGATTGGGGAACATTTCCCTTATGATAAATAGATCCAATAGTCCCACTATGGAGTGTGATGTGCTTGGAGGATCTTGGTTCAATGAAAAATTATTAGGGGCATCGAGGATGATCGTATACAAATACCTAGATTGAGCATAAATCAAATCAAAATGTTGGGCCTTGAGAATGGTCTCTTTTTTTTTTTTGAGCATAGTGATTGCCACATATTTGGAAATCATTGGAAGGAGTGATTTAAGGAACCAATCCAATAAGAATTCGACTTGGATGTCTACTTTGCATAGGGTCTTTCACCTACACCATTCATGGATATGATCCATGATGTGAGTAGAAGTATTTTCCTGAAATTATGTGATAATCTCTAGCATTGTATCAGGGCGTATGGGTAATTGGAAATGTGTGAGAAAGATAGCGGCTATAGACTCAAAAGTGGAATAAGTTGCAGATGGTAGATTGACATATCATTTAGCCATTGTACCTATAAGGTCTCTTTGAAATAGTAAAAAACGAGTGGTGTCCTTGACAATACTGTTGGATGACCACCATAGGTGAAATGACATCACATGGTTTGTTGGATCGTCTCCTTCTTTTCCCTCAAATTTTGGAATATCCAAGGGTATCTTGGGGGGAATGCGTGGCCAACTTGGGTCATGTAAAATGGGTTCATTTATCAACGTGGATACAAGGATATTTAGACTTGTCATAAATGGAAGTGATGAACCCACCATTTTCTTTTATCCTCCTCCAAGAGGTTGAGGTGGTGGTATCTGTGTGCTACCTCTTCTAAGGGGTGGAGGTAGTGGGGGGGTGTCTGTGGGGGTGGTGGAGGGGGGTGTGTGAGTGGAGGAGAGTCAAGCAACGTATGTCCAAGCAAATTTGATCCTATCACAACTACCTGGGTATGCTCTCGGTTTGATGATCTCCCTCATAGTTTATGGGCAGGTAATGTGGGAACACCTCCTTGAATAGGAGGGATTCCTTGCAACCTAAGAGACTATCTATGATCTTTTTATTCCACTATGGTTGTGGTTGTGTGATCCAATGAGAGTGAGGATGAATGGATTTAAACACAATTGCATAGATGCAAAAATAGGATAACCGCGATAGAAAATGCAATATGGCGCAAGTGTAGGAGTATGTGTCAAGTTTGTGCAAATGATTGCAAGAGTTGGTTCTTTTTAATTACGTTAGATGATCTTGTGTAATAAAAATAAATAAAATCTGCATTCCCTAATTTAATTAATCTTCTTCCTATCAAATAGTCACTAGGCCTTCCAATAGTTCTCGTGTTGGTGGTTATGAACCCATCGAAGATGACTAGTGAAGGCACAAAGCATAAGTTATAACTAAGGGCATGAAATCTAAATAGCCAATGAAATCTAACTTAGGTGCAAATGCATCCCAAAATGGTGCCTGGTGATATCTCAGTTTTTGGCCACTAAGATACCTGCATCAAGTGTGGATAATTGGTTCAACATAGAACAGTAAAGTGTCACATCCACAAAGATTTGGTTGGTTCAATGTGCCAAACAAAAACAACTCTACCTTGGTTTTGATGTCATTTCACATTTGTGCCTTCTTATCTGGGTTTGATCACACTTGCTTTAGCATGATTTGATAAGTACCATAAAATTCAACAATAACTATTGTTTCAAAAATGTAGAAGATTTGTGGGAATTATTTGGATTCCTAGCCCAATCAAACCTAAACTAACTAAAATATTATTTTGTGACCTCTTTGATGGAGGATTTTAGTTGGTTTGAGAATTACAATGTTGACTTTTATCATGGTCCAAATTTGAATTAAAGGTGTGACAAGGGAGGTATTTAAAAATTCCTTATCTTTCTAATTCCTCTAGATCACTCATGAGTGCAAGATGAATAGAATACTTGATTTGAAAGAGTCGATAGGTCCCTTGGTGTGTGCTTCAAATGGGAGATACACACATGTGTTTGTAAGAAAAATATAGTGAAATTTGCAAACTAACTGAAGAGAATAATGAAGAGATGTGAACGTTGATGTTCACATCCTAATTAAACTCTAAGTGTAAATTGATGTTCACAACAAGACAACTAATACAAGCTTATGAAATGAATTGAATGGTGATTGAATGTGAGTGCAAGGCAAAGAGCATACTTGGAGCAAGAGGAGTCTTTAGGTCCCTTGTTTGTGTGAAGGAGTGAACTAAAGTAACTTTGCATTTGAAATCAAAGAGATAAGCAAGAATTAATGAGAGCTAAACTAATGTAAGTTATCCCAATTGGCTAGACTAACAATCTATATGAGCAACAAGTTTGTAATTGAACTAAGAGGTCCCTTGAAAACCTCAAAGTATTTAGCCTAATAGCATCTAAAAAATGACTTTTAACTCCCTATTTGAGTTATGTAGTTTAGTCACTAAAGAAATAAAAAGAACTTATGAATTTTTAGTTAATTTTTTGTTCATTGATTATCCCTTGAAACTACATTTGTGATGCAACTTACCTAAAGAAACTAAAAAAGTTTTTCACAGTGTGGGTTTTTGACCCACATGTACGTATTTGCATGGGTAGAGAGTTACACAGGATGCATGGAATTAATATGTTCGTAAATAAAAAAAAGGTCACGTAACATCGTGACTGTCAAAGAGAAATCCATGCAGGAATAATGCGAAATAGATGCTGGGAACTACGCTGCCACTAAAATTGGTGGAATTGGGCCTTGAGCCTGCAAATCCTTAGCATTGAGTGGATGAACAACAAGTGCATGAACCTGAAAGACACCCCAAATAACTTATCATGTAATCGAAAGCCTATATATGATTGCACCGAGAGGTTCATTTTACAGCCCACTAAGGGGTGGATGTATAACTCCTTCCGTGCTCATCCTAAAGATGACACGTGTCTTTTAAAAAAAATAATAAAATATTATAAAAAATGAAATGCGGGTTCAAATTAGATTTAAAACATTTAGGATGTCATATATAAAAGTACAGAAATTAGATAAATTAAAACCAGAAACATTGCATTACACACTTGAATAATGCCCATAGTGCAAATGTTGAGGAAGTGTTTTCACCTCAAAGAGATTTGATCCCTCTCGGTGGTTAGTAGATCCCCTTTTAAATGGATCTATGCTGGTGAAATAAACAAAAAGTGTAGTGGATTCTCTAAAACACTATTGAGGGAAAATTGTCACAAGGGTGAGTGCTCTTCCCTCGATCCTTGAAATTGCAACCATGAAACATGTGTTATATGAAGGTTAGTGTTCCAGACATCAAATAAGAAATAAAGACTCAAACAAAGAAATAAAAACAAAATGGGCAAGTGCTAAGAAAAATAAAAGAGGAGGAGTGATTAACCAAATAATGATTTCCCAATGGTAAAGTTTGTTGTAGGATCCAATGGAAGCCAACAAAATCCCTTATGGAGGGTCCCTTTTTGTCCACACAAATGCTTTATAAAAAACTTAGTACAATGGAGAAAACTCTTGCTTCTTGGAGAAAGAAAGCAAGGGAGATTTGTATGCCAACTAGTGGTAAGAAATGTGTTGAAAGATGAGCTCTCACACCAATCCTTGCTGGATAACTTTGGTCTTAATTTATCTCCATAGAATGCATGCCCATGGATTCCTTTATAGGCCAAAGGAGGCAAAGAAACATCTAGATCCCAATGTGAATACGCTTGCTCATGAAGTGGTTTTCCAAGCACATGAAGGGGCCATTTAAATGATCCCAAGCATGTGAGATGTGCAATTCAAATTTTTTGAGCCAAGAGTGTTTTTATGAGCCTTAAATGCACTATGAGGTAGGTGGTCCCTCTGCCGGGACAATGACATGACTTTCAAATAATAACCCGCACAGATCAACGCAAAGTTACTGTGTATAAAGTCGTGCTATCAGCATGGTTTTGTGAGCAAAGGTCGTGCAATTGTCCATAGGGAATGACTTTATCATTCTAAGGCCCAATTTCCATTGTGGATTTGATGAGGTTGTCTTTGATGAGTTTCATGTTGTGTGTTGATGATGTCCTGTAATATTAGCCGAAATGTCGCATGTGTGTGATATTTAGGCGTTACTAGCGATCCAAATTCCAATTTCTTCTCATATCTTGAATACATGAATCATTCTTGAAGTGGGATGTGTTCAACACAAACCATTTATTACGTAGCTTGTGTATTTCAAAACTACAAGAGATAAAACCAATAATTGGTTGGCAATCAAATAAGGGGAATTATTCCAACACCTAAATTTGTCTTTTGCCCTTATGTTTCAAGAAAAAGAATCTGTTTGGATGTAATATCTATTGCTATAATATTCAAGTCCCCCTTATAAGTTTTTAGAAGTTTGACCATGTGAAACCAAAATTTAGATGAGTCCTTGAAATGGAACATATTGGTTAATAAAGGTCGGCATTTTGGATTTAAGATCATTCAAGGTATAAGGCCGTCCTCTTCATCCATCTCTACGTTGTTGAAGTCAGCACAAGGCTCTTTGGTCCAACGAAGAGTTCTTCATGCCATTTGATGAAAACAACCAAGGTGATTTTACAAATCCAAGGGTCATGGGCTATCCTTTCATGACAATGCTTCTCTTCTCCAAAACAACCCCTGGTGCAGTACAACCTACAAAATCCATTAGCAATGTGTGCTTTTCTAGATAAACCATGTTGATTAGCTCCACGATCCATGATCAATATCTCCTTGTGTGATTTCCAAAATGGTAGTGTGGCCATGTAAATGCCCCTCTACACTCTTATGATAGGCATGAAAAGTCACAACCTTAGGCACACACAAACTCCACTAAAGACAAAAACATAGATGTCATAGTGGGAGCAATATATTAAGACCTACCTCAAAATCTCTTTGCAATCTCTTATTATTTTGTTTTTTAATATTTTATTGTGACATCTAAATACCAAAATACAATTTCCATCAATTCTCTTATAGCATCTTCTTTCCTTTGACACTTAAAAATAAAATTATGTACAACACTACTACAAATTGAGCTCTACACACTAACAATAATATTCCAATTATGTTAAGGCCCTCAATTTTGATACATACACATTAATTTTAATCTTTTGTTATTTTATTAATGTAAAAAGTATATGAAATTATCTATAAAATATGTGAGATCAATAAAGTAGTGGATGAAAAATACTTGTCTTAGAATGGGCAATCCACAAAGATGATAGGCCTAATTTTCAAAACATTCATAATAAAATCAAATTCCATAACTTATTAACCCATAAGAACCTAAGGGAATTTTGAACTTTGTTCAAACTTCAAATATAATAAATCTAATTTTCAAAACATTTATAATAAAATGAAATTCCATAACTTATTAATCCATAAAAATTGAAGAGAACTCTAAAGTTTTATTTTTGAGTTATTTCATCATAAAAACAACATGAGAAATCAAAGTAATTAAATTAACTTTATTGTTCTAATAGTTGGAATAAATGGATAGTAATTATCATCAACATTATCATCAAATTACTATATCTAAAGCCTAAAACAAGAAAGGGGCACCTTATCCACAATCATGATAATTTCTCATGACATGTTAATGTTAATGGAAAATTGAAAAATAAGAATTACATAACCTCACTTATAGATATTTGCTTGAATACCATATAATAAGATGAAATGTAGGATATTGTATTAGATTTTTTAATATTATTTTTATTCATAAAATTTTTGTTTAATT
This sequence comes from Larix kaempferi, assembly GCA_027924585.1. NCBI lineage: Eukaryota > Viridiplantae > Streptophyta > Pinopsida > Pinales > Pinaceae > Larix > Larix kaempferi. Next base: position 19,577,078 of record BSBM01000931.1, on the reverse strand, counting down.
ATTTTTCAAGAAGAAAAAACTTTAACTTGTTATTCATTTTTGAAGGGGACTCAAAGTTATATTGCCAGTAAGTTCCATGCATGTAGTTTCATATGCAATTTTTTTCTGTTTAACTATGTAAAAGTTGAGTTTCTTACTATTGATCTTATTTTAATGTAAAATATAATGAAGATGTTTGTTAGTGTCCCACTTTAACACCTAAATAATGAAATTTCTAGATAAAAAGGTGTACAAATGCAGAGCACATTTTGTACTAGTGTAAAATTATTTCTGCAAAGACAAATATGATAGTTTTATATGCTTTTTAAATTTTAAAAAAAAAAACAAAAAACTTAAAATAGATGAGTTAGTATAATAATTAAGGTCATTAAAAAAATTGAAATAATATTGTTAGTGTGCATAATTGAGATTGTACATTTTAATATAAAAAACGCAATAATATTGTTTATATTAAATTTTTTAATAGTTTGTAGTTGTGGTTTAGTGGTTAAATTATAATTCCCTATTAAGAATCCATATTCACTTAAAATTATAAATTTATCAAATTTAACAAATTTGACATGTAAAGTTTTTTTGGCAAAGAGTTTTTTCTCATAAAAACTTTGTAGTTTTTATTTATCTCAATATATAAAAAATGTAATTTTTCATTTAATTTTTATCTTCAAAATTCAATATTAAAAAATACATCTAAATAAAGTTAGCCTATCAAGGATTGTTGTTACTAAAGATAAATGATAAAATTGACAAAACCATACCTCCATTTTCATATAGAGTAAAGTCAATAAGTGGACAAATTTACTCTTCAACTATCATTTTAATATTCAGTTTTGATCTATTCATTTTTTCCGATTTTTGACTATTTGTGATGTCTTAAAGTGTGTTAAAACTTTTGATCTATTCATTTTTTCCGATTTTTGACTATTTGTGATGTCTTAAAGTGTGTTAAAACTATCATAGGCAAACTCCATAATCCAAGTTCTCATATTAATCATAAGTGGTAAACTATAACATCCAATAAAATTTCTAATAAAATTTTGGGAGAGCTTCTATCTAAAAAGGACTGAATTTGTCTACTTAACTTCATTTTCATATCGACCATAAATCATAAATACAGAAACTCAATTCTCAATTCTCATATATAAGAAAAAAAACCCAAAAAACACATAAAATAACAATGGATTTTATATAAAAGGATTCAACATTTAATGATGCCTAGTATGACAATGGCATCTTAACTCTTCATTGAATCTCATGGCCATTGTTTCCTCTTGTCCAATGTCCAATCAAGATATTTTAGTGCTAAACTTTTTAAGCCTTGTCAACCACAAACTATTGAATGGATCAGATGATAAATGAAATACAAACAGTACCAAAGTGGATGGATTGCAATTCTCTGAATTTGAAACGAAACACATGATTAGAACAAAAGAAAATACTGGATCCTACTGCATGCAGATTCTCAAAAACATTTGAAACCCATCAAATGTTTCTCCGGATGTCAATGTAAGCCCTACTGTTATCAGCTGAATAAAAAACAGATCTGTTAGTACTAAAGTTAACCCTCAATTGCAAGAGAGCTGAGCTTAACACATCTTAAGCTCTAAGGTTTGGATAAAATCTGAATGAGTCTGGTTTTTAACAACAGATGAGGAAATTGAAAGGGTAGATGAATGATTAAGCCTAAAACATAGACCTATAAACATACGAAAGAAAAGGTAAACAAGGATGATATGAAAACATGTGTCTACAGATAGTAACAATGTATGAACCAGTTTAAGAATAGTTTATATAACCACAAACAGTTGATTATATAAACTGATAAATATTCTTCAGACAGAAAAACATTTTGCAAAAAGAAATACAAATATTGGTATCTGTAATAAGAAACTAGGATACTAGGATAGAAACACTATCTTTCATAAGAGTTATTACAGATATAAACAATATTTGCATGAATAGAAGTAAAAAATTGACTCATAAAAGATTTCTCATCCTTCATACACTTCCAAAATATACTAACAGGTTATAAAAACACTCAGCCTAATAAATCAACCCTTACAATCACACACACAGTCTCTCAGGCTGGAACCTCCTCTCTCGGATTACATTTCTTCTTAAATTTATATCGAACTATTTCTTCTTTTAATCTTGAGCAATCTCCTTTGGACACCTATCCATAGATGTTGAGCGCTTATATACAAAAATAAGAGTATCACTCAGGTTCCCATGATTTTGAAACGCTTTTACTTTCTCTGGTGTTGAAATCTTCCCATCATATTTAGTCTTTGATAACACTGAAAGAGAAATGTATGCATGAACTTATACAGTTGATTTTGGCTGAGGGTGAAACACGGAGGACTTTAAGTAACCAAAATCGCAAGTCTTCAGACAGGGAACAAGACTTTCAGCTTAAGATTTCAATGGCAAACTCCCTGCAGCAACATAATCTATCCATATATATCTCAACATTCCATAAGCTATAATCGTAACTCCATATATTGATCATGTGATCACTGCTCCATTTTACAAGGCGTTTTGAGCTTTATTTAAGAAAGCGACATCTCCAGCTTTACATCCTTTGCGACCTTCAAAGACATCTCCAGCTTTATTTAAGAAAGCGACATCTCCAGGGTACTTAGCACCGAATTTAAACCATTTGGGCGTTTGGTCTTGACTGTGGACTTCAATGACATTTGAGCTCGGGCCTTTATGACATGGTGCATTCCAAATTCTCTAGGTGTGCTCGCGGCGTTGAAGGAAACCCTTGATTGATTACTCCTTTGACATCCCTCGATCCTTTGCTTGGAATGTTAAGCTTGTTAATTGGAAATGATATAAACAGAGCTAATGACATCCCTAGATTTCAAACAATAATATACCCTTTGCAATTGTTTACACTGCCATTTTTATCCTTTTCTACACACAGTTTTATCGCAATCAACGTTCCTAGACCGGGAAATACTAGCCTGAAATTTTGAATAGAGAATTGACAATAAGACTTGGTTACAAGCTTTCTGTCTGTGTGTCTACTTTCCACAAATCGTTCATTAACTTCCAACGCATGGACAATTGTACATAAGCTTACTCCAACACCTGCAGGCTTACTTCATCATTCAGCTCTTGCCAATTCATTTGAATGCTCATGATGAAACCATTCTGTGCGCTGCCAGAAACTTAAAATTTTCATGGGACTTATCTGGTACCAACAAGATCCATGCAAATACTCGATGCATGCAGATTCTCAAAAATAATCCATCGAATGTTTGCTCAAAAATAATTGAACCCCATCGAATGTTTGTCCGGATGTCAATTTAGGCCCTGTTATTATCTAACTGAAAAAAACAAACTAAATACTACAGCTCGACTAGAATAGACTATTCATCTACCAAAATTAGGATGAACTAAATTACAAGAGACATGGTTCAGAGCTGACAAATGCAAGTAATTAATATGGCAAATCCTGGCTACTTGGCTGATGTCTTAGCTGCTGCATATTTGTCCGGATGTCAATTTAGGCCCTGTTATTATCTAACTGAATAAAAAAACAAACTAAATACTACAGCTCGACTAGAATAGACTATTCATCTACCAAAATTAGGATGAACTAAATTACAAGAGACATGGTTCAGAGCTGACAAATGCAAGTAATTAATGTGGCAAATCCTGGCTACTTGGCTGATGTCTTAGCTGCTTCATTGCGAGTCACTTCAGATTCCGCAGCAATGTGGGACCAAAGTTTCTTTTTTGATATCAGACATGCCTTCGCATTTCTTTTAGATTCCATTATCAAACATTTATTTTGTGAAACATTTAAATTAAGCAATTTGAACTGTCTGCAATTTTTTGCACTCCCAAAAAACTTAATTTCAAAACATATCCATTCAAACATTCAATCCATGCATGCTACTGCAATCATATTCTCAAAATAATTGCACCCCATCGAATGTTTCTCCAGAAGTCAATGTAAGCTTTTCTGTTAACTAACTGAATAACCAGATACCAATGTAAGCTCTACTGTTAACTAACTGAATAAAAAACAGATCCATGCAAATACTCGATCCAAGCAAGTTCTACTGTTAACTAACTGAATAACCAGATGCCAATGTAAGCTCTACTGTTAACTAACGGAATAAAAAACAGTTAACTAACTGAATAAAAAACAGATCCATGCAAATACTCGATCCAAGCATGTACTGCATGCAGATTCCCAAAAATAATAGAACCCCATCGAATGATTCTCTGGATGTCAATGTAGGCCCCATCATTATTTAAACTAAAAACTACAGCTCAACTAGAATAGACTATTCATCTACCAAAATTAGGATGAACCAAATAACAAGACACATGGGTCAGAGCTGACAAATGCAAGTAATTAATGTGGCAGATCCTGGCTACTTGGATGATGTCTTAGCTGCCCCATTGGGAATTACTTCATATTCTGCAGCAACGTTTGCAGAAGGATTGAGCTCATCCCAAGCCTCAATCCAAGTTACCATGGCATCTGCAAGCTTCTGGAAATATGGATCTATTTTCCCAAGTTCTTCCCTTACCTGCTTTGACAACTCGATGTAGCACTGCTGGACGGAGGTACATTCCTTTGGAAGGGTAGCAGATTGGAAAAATGGAATTATGTCCTCTTGCCAAAATATCCCCTTATACTCTTTCTTCAAATTAACAAAGGGATTACTGGCTTTGCTGTGCCAAATGTATGGCAGCCCTGTTTTCACTCCCAGCCCCAAGTGGTCACAGATCACCTTGACACACCATCCGGCCCACATATCGTCATAGCGACCAATAGGCTGGCCATCACCCATCAAGCCAAAATACATTGCAGGGCCAATCAAGTCCCGATTAAAGGCCAAATTCATCCCACACATGGGGAAAAGAGTACCCTTTGGAATTGTCAAAACTGCATCAACATACCTGCTGTTGCGTTCCAAGGGCTTGACAAGCTGAGTGGGGGCATCATAGTCAGGAATATTCATCCAGAGGCCATGAGAAACTGCAGTGGGTGTTCCATGGCGAAGGCTGAAGGGGTATCCACGAACAAAATCTGCTCCTTCTCTGTATGGATCATACAATGTATTGAAAAAGAATGGGGTTGAAGGGGAGAGCAAATTCATAATGTGCTGGCGGAGAGCATTGATGTCGTTGCCAGAGGGATCCTTGGCAACAAAGCAATCATCATCAATTGTGAAGATGTATTTCTTCTTGGAGACCATGTAACCGAAACAACGGCAGGCGCTGTCCTTGAAGGAGATGCAGGAGGCCTTGGGGCCGAGGATCCTGTTGATATCGTTTCTGTTGTAGAGTTCGTAATCGAAGCCCTCAGGCACGCTGATGGTCTTAGATGGATCCCCATCCTGCACAATGATGAGATGATAGGGCTCAAAGAATGGCCTCCACATCTCCAGAAAATCCAAGTTCCGAATCGTGGGTATCACTATGTCCAGCTCGTCCTTCAGGATGGGAGTGGCAGCACTAGGACCTGCCATTTTTGGATGGATGGAAGCTGAGCTAAAGTGCCAAAACCGGAAAGATGAAAGAAAATGAAACCTACACAACTGAGCCTTCCACAATGAGAAATAACTCTTCACTCTCAGATCTGATTTGGTTAAGTTGTCTACACATCTATATATAGTATATGGAGGAGCAGAACAAAGCAGAATATTTGTTATATGGGGAATCGCGCTCTTCCCGAATTTCCGGAAAAAGGTCCTCGCAGTTGAGCTTTGCCAGCTGCCTTCTTTAGACGGAAGGGTGCCACATCTCGTCTAATGGGTGCCAACGTCCCAGATCTTAACGGGTGCCTATACTTAACGGCACTTTTTAGAAAAGGGTGAGGCACAGGTACTCAAATCACCCCGGTATTTTGGTGATAGGCGACGGAAACGTTTTTGGTGAGGCACAGTTTCATTTTTTTTGGTTATTTTTTTGGAATTTCGACAATCTGGGTCGTTTTAAAATGGGCCAAAACCCTTAGGAGCACAGTTCAATGACATAATTCTCTAGTAAATGGGGTGGAACTACGATTCCGCTGGTTTTTATAACCGGATCTAGGGAACAAATGCCGAAAAGGCGAGGTGATTTGAGTGACAGTTATCCCACGGCATAACCCACTAACAACATTGGATTGTATTTATTGATAACCTTATAAAATGGGATTTTACCAATATTCTACCTTAGTGATTGCCCTATATCATCATGGTCATCATGTCTTTTTCTCACGTGTTACAATGACATTGATTTACCTATTTTTATTATTTTATTTAGTTATAATGGGGTGTTTATTGATGGGCTTATAAGATGAGATTTTACCAATACTCCATGTTAATGATTGTCCTATATCATAAGTGTCATTTTTTCAAGTGTTGCAATGAGATTCAATGGTAGCGAGGTAGTATGGTAGAGATGTTGTCAAGTTTCTAACAAAATAAAAAATAATTTAAAAAATTCATTATCGGCATATAAAATAAAATAAAAATAAAACCAAATAAAAAGTAGGCTCATAAAATAAAAAAATTAAAGCCAAATAAAAGGTTATTAAAAAATCCATGTTGGCTTATAAAATAAAATAAAATAAAAAGCATAGATCAATCTTAAACATGGATCTATCAAGCAATTACACCTCAAGAAATTGGATCCCTCTGGCTTCTTGATAGATAGGGGTTTGAGATGGATCTATCCTTGTATATAAACAAGTTTAAAATTCGCACGTCATCAGATTAGATTGTTAAATTGACAAGTAAGTTGAAAAATTGATTGTCTTAGCTTATTAAACAATGAATTTGAAATTTAAATGTATATTGTATTAGGAAGAGAAGTGTTGTCAATTGGTATTTACTATTGGCCTATGTGATTCAAAGGAACCTATACCAATCATAGGGTAGCCACCTAGGACTATTATTCATTCCTTTTGTTGAACTCCATATTTACACTCTATACTCTATCTTTTTCATTGTCATTGTAACACAAGAGAGATAGTATAAAGCCGAATAGTAAAAAAATATTGAAATTTCCATTACCCCATGGTTTTAACTACCTATAACAACGTTTCCATGTAAAAATCATGTTCTATTGTTATTGTTGTTTTCTTCTATTTTTAATAAATATTTTACTATAGTTTGGTATCAGAGCCTAAAAACTCTCGCCTAAAAACTCTCAGGCATAGGATTTTCTATGAGTGCAAGTTGCAACAATGACCAAGGGTTTAACCAAGTTCAAGAATGAGAACTTTGATGGAAATAATTTATTCTTATAGAGGATGAAGGTGGAGGATTTGTTGGTTCAGAATGACCAAGACCTAGCCTTGAAAGCGGTTGCACAAAAACAGAGCAGCATGATAGATGGGGACTGGATAAAGCTAGACAAAAATGTATTTTCTACAATTCACCATTGGCTAGCATAATTTGTCTTTTTCAATGTTGCTGAAGAAAAGACCGCATAATCCCTTTGGAGAAACTTGGGAAGTTGGATGAGACTAAATCGACAATAAACAAGGTTTTCTTCAAAAACCAATTTTTCATTTGAGGATGAAGAAGTGTTCAACTGTGGCAGATCATTTGGATGGGTTTAATATCCTGATCAACAAAGTGCTCTTGGTTGGTGTAAAGGTGGAGGATGAGGATAGAATGATCATTTTACTCTATTTCCTCCCAGATACCTGGGATCATATGGAAGTGACTATCACCAACTCATCATTGGGAACTCTAAAATTTGATATTGTGGTAGCTACTTTACTAGGAGAAGAGTTGAGGCAAAAACCATCTCTATATCCCTCTACCAATGAATCCCTATCTATGAGAGCGAGATCTAGCGAAAGAGGCCAACAAGGGAGATCATAGTCCAAATCCTATTCTAGAGGATACAAGGAAAGGAGGTGTTGGAATTGTGGGAAACCATGGAACTTGAGGAAATATTGTTGCTATCTGAAGAAGGAAAAGGAGGATGAAAATATATATCAACTATCAATTGAATCTAGTATAGTAGATTCAAAAGAGATGACAACATGTGAGGCTTTCAGTCTCATTAACAACATATCTCTATTATATCTTAGCTTTTGAACTTAGGTGCATCTTTCCACATGTCTCCACATAGAGGCTGGTTTGTCAATTAAGAGTCATATAGTGGTCGAATGGTCTACTTGGGTGATGATCATTATTTATAAATTGTGGGAATAGGGGACATTAAGATTAAGCTAGACAATGGCAGAGAAAGGAAGTTGTGTGATGTGCGCCATATACCATATCTATAGATGAATTCGCTCTCAATCAAGATGATGGATACGATGGGGTATTCTACTACCTTTGGTGATAGTTGATGAAAAATTACCAAAGGATCCCTTGATATAGGTGGCCACCTACCTATTCCCCTATCATTTGGTAGTTTTTTAATGGATTTTTGTGTCCAAAACTTTCGTGACCATTTTGAGGCCCTAAACGATGTTTCTTGGCAATGCCATAGTTCAGACATAGCCAAAGACAAGTATGGACAGTAAAAATGTGTACTTCTCGGCTATACCTTACCAACATGATACCGAGTGCCCTAAATAGATATCGTATGCAAAATTTATGCCCTCGAGAAGTTAACACCTCAATTAACCACCTCGGGGTCCACAAACCATTTTACGGTTCATCTCCTAGGGTTAGGTTTTTGTATATTTAGGTTTTTTTCCCTCATATTTATGATAAAAATGATCTCGCTCTCCTTTTGTAACAAATTTTCATGAATGAGAATAGCCACCACATCTCTTCTCAGAGATAAAGCTACCACCATTCTAGTTGCTTTTATTTTATAGTATGATTAGTTTCATTCATTTAATAGAATCCGAGTTTACTATAGCATTGTGTTCATTGCAATATATTTGTGTATGAGGTTCTATATATGATCTTTCATTTCGTTCTCACATAAATCCATATCAATGGTATTAGAGCAGTCTACTCTTTCGTTATTTCTTTGTGAAAGTCCCCGACGAGGTTGGGATATAGACAGTTGGGTCTTGAAATAGTTGAGCTTGAGAATTACCACCCTTGACATCCCAAGCTACCTCACATGATTGAGGAAAAAAGAGAAGAAGGAGTGGGAGATCCTATCAAGTTGTTTCTTGAGGAATCCCTTACATAATAGAAGAGGAATGAGATGATGTAAAAAATTTCCCAAATCCTTCGACGGATGCCGACAAAAAAGGAGGGATCATCAAGCAGACACTTCATATGAGCCACACCCTTCAAGGTACAAGTTAACTTTTATATGGCTTTATTTGAAGGCCCGATCGATACCGATTGTTGGCCCGGTTTTGCAACCAGGCTTAGTGCTATGGGCACTTGCTAACTAGTAGCAGCAGTTTCAATAGAATTAAACAAGAAACTAATCTAAACAAAACTAATCATGGATCTATGCAAGAATATAAGCAAATAATGGAAATATTTTAAAAACAAGAACAAGAAAACATTAAAGAATTTTTGTATTGATAATGGGGCAAGCAAATGCTTGCAAGTACAATACCTCCAAGTGATGAAGGTTTGTTGAATGGCTCCAATGGTGAGCAGCTCCAATCTCCAATGGGTCCTTTCTCCAAGGCTTGCTACAATGGCCAAATACTCAAGGGAGATTTTGGCAGCATGAGGATAGGAATATGGATGGATGTGAAATGAGGAGCCCCTACCACCTTTTTATAGGTTTTGGTGGTGGGAAATACCATTTGTAGTTTTGTGGAAACCAAATGGTATTGACCAACATGGTTTAGGTACTTTTCCCTCCTTTTTCCTTTTTTGAATAAAAATAATTTTTTAATTCCCTTTTTAATATTTTTGGGAATTTGGACCCTTTTTGAGGGTTTTTTATGCTTTTTTGGGAAAAATAATCTTTTTTAATGGAAAAAGGGGTGTACTCAGGTCTTTTGGTGACCTTTTGTTGGTTTCAGAGGCTCTGATGGTGAAAAAGTGGATAAATGGGTCATGTGAATAGGGAAATGAGCTAGTGAGCACTTTTTGGGTGTTAACAGATTGCCCCCTGATGTGTGAGGGCAGGAGCTCATCGTATGGCCGATAGACATCATAGTTCATTTGTCTTTTTCTGGGGTTTTAGGGGAGAGAAGAGACCGGTTGGAGACTGGAGCCACGGCCCTTGGAAGCTGCAAAAACAAAAAATATTACATGGCCTCAATATGAATGAGGTATAATCTCTGATAAAGGATGAGGCGGGCATTCCCATGCTCGTATCAAGACATATACAAAACAATTAGTCCCAAGAAGGGGGATCTAATACGTAAAGAAATATACTGGTACATCATAATGGTCCAGAGGGGACATTATTGTGGGATATACTCATGATCATGGATGATCTCAATAACTGATACACTGGAATAACTGTTGAACTGCTGAAACTGAAGGTGTCCAACATCTGTATGGACTCAATGACCGTGAGCCATCTGGAATACTGTCACCATACGCAACCCGGATATCTATAGAAACAATGTAACTGGTTGTATCCATAGGTAGACTCTCAAATGTGGAGGAGTCAGGTGGTATCCGGGGTCTTCGACTAATAACTGAACGGACCAATACCCTGTGCGAGTCTCAACGATGCGATCAAGGTGTTGAAGTCGAGCATGGGAGAAACAACCATTCGGAGAGGCACTGAGGATTCCTCTCGAAATGATTCGTAGGCACTCATCATAAATGGTAATGAGTCCAAGACACAGGGACCTCTAGGTCTATCCTCTGGAATCAATGTGGTTGTCGTCGACAGAGGGAGACCAGCAACTAACAAGGCAATGATGTTTCCTTGATAGGAGCACGAGGTGTAGAACTGAAGTGATGTAGTACTGATGGTAGGGCTGACACACTTGTGGGGATGGGAAATAACTGGGTCAAAAAATGGGTAGACTCAAACTTCCTTTGTTCAGAGCATGATGACATGGTTGACCTGGCAGCGTAGGGAACTGACTTGTAGGTGTGGGGATCATTGCTTTGACTGATTGGTATATATTGACTCTGGGGGGGGAGGACGAGCTGAGAGGTGTCTTCCAGGAATTATGAAGGTGACATACTGCAGAATACTCTGAACAAAGGCGACCGAAATGGGCAAGCTGCCTAATGAGTAGATATGATCTGTTGTGGCGCCAAGAGGCACCATTGATTCCTTCTTCGTAATTTTAATGAGCTCCAAGAAGGGATAAAAGTGTGCTTCGAAATGGTACGGTCCTGTGGATTTTGCGAGCCCAGGACGGCTCATGCTCATGGTTGCTTTCATGTTTAGAGAGTCTGAAAGCGGTAAGTGGACTCTATTGGTGTTTCTTTTTCGTAAGTTTAGTCTCCAAGGCCCGAAAAAGCATAAAATGATGCGGATGGAGAACTCTTCTAGCCGATGTGACTAGAGTATACCTTTTTCGTAATTAGTCTACGAGGTCCGGAAAATGGGTAAACTTATACCAGGTAGACGCCCTTTAAGATACGTTTAGCGAGCATGAAAGGAAGCAAGATTGCTTGGCGATCTTTTCATTGTTTTAGGAGTCAGAAAAGAGCTTAACAGAAACTCCCTAAGTGCCTTTTTCGTAAAAAAGGGATTGCTCGGCCCGAAAAAGGGGTAAAATTATACCGAACAAACATGGATTGATGAGGTCGAGAAAAGGTCTCAAGCGTCGTCATCAGTGCGGAAAACTGGATCCGGTGATCTAAGGATTGTCGAAAACGGAGAACGGTCGATGTGGCACGCAAAACGAGGTTATGTGGGGGGCAGAAAAAATGCCCTGAAAATTAGGACGTGACAGCAAGTAATGTTCTCAAGCATCATCACGAGCGCGGAAAACTGAATCCGGCGATATAAGGCACATCGAAAATGGAGAACGACCGATGTGGCACGCAAACCGAGGCGACGAGGGGGGCATGGGAAAAAATGCCCAAAAAATGGACGTGACAGCGAGGAATGTTCTCAAGCATCATCACGAGCGCGGAAAACTGAATCCGACGATATAAGGCACATCGAAAACGGAGAACGGCCGACGTGGCACGCAAACCGAGGCGACGAGGGGGGCATGGGAAAAAAATGCCCGAAAAATCTAAAGGTGAGAGCGAGAAATGATCTCAAGCGTCATCACGAGCGTGGAAATATGAATCCGGCGGTGCAAATGGTGCGAAAAACGGAGGTCATAAGGACTTCGGAATGGTCAAAGGAAATAACTAGGTTAAAAAATGGCTACCAATAAAGGTGATCCCACCAAGCGAAGGATGCAGTGGTGGGGAGAAATGATGACCCGTGGGGGAAAAATACTAGGTGTATCAAATCAACTGAAATATACAAGTGACACGTGACCTCAAAAATGGTTGAGATCACGAATATGAAAAAGTGAGCAGGGTTAATGACCTGCCCCCATGCTATGTGCATGGGGTTTGTGATTGTGGATCACATATGTGTTGGTTTGAACGATGGGCTCATTGAGGTGTTGAGATAGAGATGATGGGGAAGGTTCAAAATGATTGATCATGCCCCCTATCCCCGGGGTCGAGGTAATCTATTATGCCCCCTAACTCAGAGCTGTCAATGTGGTGCAGATGTTGTCTCAGAGAGAGATCAATAGGGCATTGAGCAACTGCTGGCGGGGTGTTATACCATGAGGCTGTGGGTCGTGGTGGCATACTGAAGTGATGATATGATGATGGGGGATTCCCTTTGTGGGGTGGATGCCCCCAGTATCTCCGACGAGGATCACGATGATGATGAGTAGGCAAGGTTTTGGGCCTGCCCCCATGTTGTGGACATGTGGTTTCCTGGTCGATTTGAAAGGGTTGAACCTGTGTGTCAAAGGGATCAATGGAAGGGGCCGACCGGACAGAGGGGTATCCAGTGGAGATCGTATAAATGGCGGGGTCAAGGCCAAGCATTTCGGTATCTGACCAAGTAAAGACATCGCGGAACTCTTGAAAGAGATTTTTGTACGCCTGAGTTTCTGCTTGAGTGCAAGATGCGCCCAGCGAGATGAGCTCAGGTTTCCCTTGTGTCGTGGAAATGTCTATCTGTGTAGTGGGGGAAGTGTTCGACATGTTCCCTTCTTCAAAGGCATCTGGTGCTGGGATGGGGTCCTTTAACCAATCGACTTTGGTGGGTATGAAATCTTTCGATTCAACCGATAGCTGGTTGGATGCAGTGGATGTAGATGCTTCCGGGAGGAAGTACGAGCGATGATGCATATCATCCCAAGGGTAGTCGGGTGCAGTGAGTGTCTCCAAAATTTGCTCATCAGTATTGAAGTAGTCAGACCATAAATCAAGGGGTTCTGGTTTGAAAGTTGTTGAAATCATATATATTGTATTGACTTCTTCTGACGAGGATGATGGCGGGGGGTGGATCTCCTCGATTAGGGTAGGAGATATCTCCAAATCAACATTGTTTAACTCGTATAATGTTGCTCTATAGTCAGGGAGATCAGGACAATGGTGGGAGTAGTGGCCGTAAACACTGCATATGGCACAAGGATGGTTGGTGCGCAGTGATCTGTCGCGAGGATGAGGAGGCGGCTCAAGTCTAACGACTGGGATGCCGGCGTCATCGTCCAACATATTCATATGCTCTTGGAGAGCTGGTAACTGTGGGCATTGATGAGTTGGATGGCCTATCTCATTGCACAACGAGCATTTAGGGGGAGCTCGAAACACCAGTGGGGGTTTAACCGCCTTAGGAGGTGGTATAGCAGTGTATGGTTATGGACCTCTGCCCCCAATGGGCTTGATAAGAGGGGGAGGATTCGTTGACGACGAAGGAATATTGAGACTGGGAGGAGGTTTCGTTGACGACGAAGGGATTGCGACACCAGGAGGAGGTTGATTTGTGGTAACAATAGGTTGTACCGGTTGGAGAATGACGTTTGGTGTCGGCGGTGGAACGGGAGGCGAAATATACCACACGGGTAATCCCAATGTTAACCCGGGTAGACTAAGGGTAGCCATAACCGGGGAGCTTACTACACCCGAAGGAGGAAATAGAAAGGGGATTGTGTGGATGGGTGTAACCCCAATGTGACTAGGGATCAATGGTGTTTGACTACCGGATGTTTGTGCATTCTGTGAAAGAGTACAGAGGTTTGCGACGTGAGTCTCGGGTGACGGTGGTAGAATGGCCTGGAATGTAGAGGTCATTGGTGTATCCGAGTAAATTCCGGGTCCCACAGACGAAACAAAGGAGGTAGTTGCACTAGAAGCTGGTTGTTCAATCATGGGAAGAACGTTTTCGGGTGCTGCAGGGGCATTGGGATCATAGTATGTGAGTTGGTCGATTTTGACCACGCGTCCCTCATGGGGGAACATCATGGTGCGGAAAACGGAGGAGGCGACCGCTTTCATGGCGTACATGTAACTACGACCCAGTAAAAGGTTATAATCGAGCTGGGCGTTAATGACCTCTATGTCGATGAGCACAGTTTTCCCACCCAATTGGACAGGAACCTTGGGTAGTAGACCTTGAGGTTGAGCTGACCGACCGTCATAGGCCCGCAATGCAGTGGTGGATTGCTGGAGAGTAGGGGATCCCAACTTCTGCCAAACAAATGTGGACATGACGCATGTGGAGGCACCCTCGTCGATGATACATCGATGGATGACAAGATTGCGAATAGAAACAGAAACTTGGACTGCTATGGTGGAAGGCAGACGTGGTTCGGACTGGTCCAAATCAAAGGTCATCAATTTCGAATCATTTGGGTCAATTGACCCAATGGCGGAAAGTAAAGTCTTGCGCTGCGTAGGACAGTTTTTTAAGACTTCTAACGCAGACATGGCTGCGGGAGATTGAGCTAGGTCATCTACGATGTTGTAATTTGACGCAGCCCGTGCATTGGGGTTGTTGTTGATACGGCGGAGTGGGAAACGAGGTGCTTTAGAGGCTCCATCGAGTAGAAGAGGTGGTATCCGTAACGTCTGATCAGTGGGATATGCGTTAGTATCCTTATCGGCGGGGGGGGGCTTCGGGGGTAGGGCCATACTGGTTCCGACGGGTTTGGATATTAACATCGGCAGTGGACATCATCAATAAGTGGTGAGTGCCTGAATCAAACATGGGTTGATCAGGAGCGGCGTAAGTGATTTGTTGTGTTTGCACGTTGCCCTGTGGGGGGGCTAACGGCTGAGTGTTCACCACTCCTTGTGTTGGGAAAGGGTTTTGTAGCACCAACGGCTGTTGTTGAGGTGGTGGAGGGTTGGGTGGCAGCTGAGGAGCCGCCTGCCCTTGACGATGGGCGTCATCTGTCCATAGTTGTCGAGCTCGCTCCAGATGTGGGCAAGCGTGGGTATAGTGGCCATAGACACCACAAATGGAACAAGGATAGTTTGTTCGTAAATTAGCATTTTTGGCTTGCTTAGGTGGCCGATCAGGATTCTGATGAGCAGGCGCCGCGTTATTGTTTTGCGGAGGATGGGTAGGTTGTGGAGCTTGGTTATGGTTTTGGTTGTTTCCACGGTTACATCCTCTTCCGCGGTTTGGTTGCCCACCTTGGTTGCGTTGGTTATTTTGGTATTGGGGCTGATGTTGTTGTGCGTACACATGCCCTTGAGCATTGGGGGGATTCTGGGGAGCCGCAGGTGCGGGAGCAGGTTGCGGTGGGTAGTATGCAGGTGGAGCTGGAGGTGGTCCAGTTGCCTGTTGGGGTTGTTGGTACCCCTGAGCTATTGGATGTGGTAGATTAGCTGGTGCAGTTTGCTGTGGGTACTGCAACGGTTGTGGTGAGAACTGAATGGGGTTCTGTGTAGTAGGTTGAGCATAGTATGTAGGAGGTACATACGCTGATGGCGCTTGCCCATAACAATGTTGTGGACAAGAGGGTCCATGAATGTGATGGGTCTGGTTTGTTGGAGCATAAGAAGTTGTTGCTCCGGAACTGGATGTAGCCCTAGAGAGGTCTGGGGTGGGCATGGTGCTCACCATGCTGAAAGGTTTAGGTTGCGGGGTGATTTGGCCAATGATGCCATCAGTGGCATGTGATGCCCCCGGTGCATCACCATGTGAAGAGTCACCTCGTGGGGCGTCAGGTATGATTGTGTATAGATAACCCGATTGGGCATAGATGAGATCAAACTGTTGGGCTTTGAGGATGGCCTCTTCTTCAGACTGGGGTCTTTCAGATGCCACATCCTTCGCAATAAGAGGGAGGAGGGATTTTAGAAACCAATCTAAAAAGATACGGTCGTCTAATTTAATTTTGCAGAGGCTTCTGCGTCGACGCCACTCATGAATATGGTCAGTGGTGTGGGTGGCCGTGGTTTGTCTGCAGGACAATAGGATCTCAACGCCCGCATCATAGCAGACAGGTAACTGAAAAAACTGGAGGAAGGTCGAGGCAAGGGAGGTAAAGGTGGCATGCGTCCCATGGGGCTGCTCGATATACCACTTGGCTGCAGAGCCAGTGAAGGTGCGTTGTAAGAGCCGAAGGCGGATTGAGTCGTCCACTATGGAGTTGGAGGAACACCATAAATGGAAGGACATGATATGGTTCTGGGGGTCTTCCCCTGCCTTACCCTCAAACTTAGGGATGTCAGAGGGAAGTTTAGTGGGCATATGGGGCCACGCAGGATCATGTCTGATGGGGTCATTTGTTAGCCTAGCTAAGTCTGGCAGGTTCAGACTCGCCATGTATGGTAGGCTAGCAGGTGTGGTAACTGGAGCGGGGACATGCCTAGCCATTGTGGTATGGTGTAGGGGTCCAGTAGTGCCTAAAGGTATGTTAGGTATGGAGGGTATGTGCCCTTCAATAGGTGTAGTCTGGTATGGGCCAGCGCCTCCAAGTGCAACATGGGTTACACTGGGGTTAGGAATAGCAGTGGGGATTCCTGGGATAGGGTTTGTGGAAACCAGAGGGGGTGTGACCCCTATGTTGGGTATACCCATGACAGGTGGTGGTCCTGTGTTGGGTATTCCTAAATGTGGAGTGTTACCCATGTTGGGCATACCCAGGGGGGTGGTAGTTTCCATGGATGGCACCACCACAGAAGGGTCTGTAGATGTCTCTCCTATGGTGCTTGTAAACAATGGATCAAATGGTGTTCCAGCCATAATGGTGGTTGGTGGTAACTCTGTGGGTTTTTCGGATTCTACCTCCAAATCCAAAGTGAAGTGAGGTGTGTCAGAATCGGATGACTGTGTAGTTGATTGACGATGTGTCGAATCAAGGGATAAGGCTCTGCGTCCGTGACGTGGAGAGCCAAGTGGACTAAACTCTGGGAGTTCGCCCTGTAGACGACGAGAGCGTCTAAAATTCTCAATGGTGAGAACTAAGGTTTTATGTAAAAATTTGTTTAAGTATCAGGTGGTGATATATTTAAAAAAGACTCAAAAACCCTAATGCAACCAAGGGTGCAAGAAGGGGAGTGAAAAAAAAAGAAGGCTCTCAGGCCAAAAATCAATCCTCAAAAAAGGCACTTATTCTAGCAGTTGTGCTACAATAAGTGGAGGAATGCAACAAGTGGTCAGAGTACCAACATGCAAACGGCTTCTATAAAAAATAGGTGTAACTAGACCAAGGGTGGGTTGAATCATGCAAACACCTAATCTAAAAGTATTGTGACTCAAACAGACGATATCCTCTGCAAGGTGATGAAATCCAAGTCAGACAATATGAATGTTGAGACAACGGCTAGATATCCCCCTACCGGGAGGGACACCGGGTAATCAATCCTAAAGACAGGCTACTAGGATACTCCGTTCATGACGCGTCGAGAAAAGGTAAATCTGTCGTTTGGTCCTTTGATCGCAATATCCCAATACAGGGATATCCCGAGAACTGCGAATGGTAGCCCTTCGGTTACTGAATGGATTTCGGTATTCCACTCAGGCTTCCGGAACCATCCTCGCGACTTCAACCCTCCTAAGGGAGAGGCCTTCCCACAAACCGGTTGTGACCGCGCCAAAAAGTACTAAGAGATTTTAGCTCCCTAATTGGACAACTTCTATGTCTCTGATGTAAGAACTGAGGGGTGTTATTGGAACACCTATCCCCCCAATACTACCTAGCTACAAGAATTCTTTTAGTGTTCCCCAAGTGGGGTTAAAAGTGTGTTCAAATTAAGGTACGTTTTAAGGCTTAGTTCAATTAAGTGATCGTGTGAGTGCACGTGAGGTGTTGTAAACTGAACTTGAAAAAGTTAAATGCTTTACAGGAAATTTTCAAAAAATAAAGGATTTTTCGAAAATAAAAAGCAAATATTTGTGACTTTTTTCACTAAAAGGAATTTAAATGCTTTTCAAAAAATAACTCAAAAAACAATGGATTTTTTGGATTTATGAAAGCAAATAATAGACTTCTTTTAAAAGGAATAAATGGATTTCTTCGTTCAAGAAAATTGCTAAGGGCAAGATTTTAAAGAAGTAAACAGGAAAAAATTTGAATCTAGATGAAAATGCAAAATGAGTCTTTCTTTCACTTTCTTGAAATTTTTTTAAAAAGATTTCTTGATATGCACTTTTAAATAGTAAATTTTTTTTCAAAGCTGTCAAATATGCAGAATTTAATACTGTAAAAAATGTGCTATGGGCAGAAAGTACAGTAAATTTTTTTTCAAAATCGGGATGGCCGAATGAAAAACTCAGCCGCGCGGGTTTTGACAGAAAAGCCGTGATGGACCGCGCGGGTTTTGGTCGCACAGTCGCGCTGGACCGTGCGGGTTTTGGCCGCACAGTCGCGATGGACCGCGCGGGTTTTAGCTGCACAGTCGCGATGGGCAGCGCGGAAATTGGTCGCGAAGCCGCGGTGTGCAGCGCGGAAAAACGCAGAAAAGTCGCGATGGACCGCGCGACTGTCTGGTAAAAATCCGCGATGGACCGCGCGGAAAAACGCAGAAAAGTCGCGATGGACCGCGCGACTGTCTGGCAAAAAGCCACGAGGCGGAAGCCGTGCACGGAAACCGAGAAACGAACCCGAAAATCAGGAATTTCGCGCTGTTAATGGGGCCAAAACTCAGAGCAGCAATGGATCTGCTGTCTAAGATGGCAGATCTATGGATCTAAAGGTTAAAAACTCATAAAAAACTAAGATTAAAGGCAAAAATAGAGATCTATAGTTCAAACCAAAGCGGAGTCGCCAAAAACTGTAGGCCCGGTTTTGCAACCAGGCTTAGTGCTATGGGCACCTGCTAACTAGTAGCAGCAGTTTCAATAGAATTAAACAAGAAACTAATCTAAACAAAACTAATCATGGATCTATGCAAGAATATAAGCAAATAATGGAAATATTTTAAAAACAAGAACAAGAAAACATTAAAGAATTTTTGTATTGATAATGGGGCAAGCAAATGCTTGCAAGTACAATACCTCCAAGTGATGAAGGTTTGTTGAATGGCTCCAATGGTGAGCAGCTCCAATCTCCAATGGGTCCTTTCTCCAAGGCTTGCTACAATGGCCAAATACTCAAGGGAGATTTTGGCAGCATGAGGATAGGAATATGGATGGATGTGAAATGAGGAGCCCCTACCACCTTTTTATAGGTTTTGGTGGTGGGAAATACCATTTGTGGTTTTGTGGAAACCAAATGGTATTGACCAACATGGTTTAGGTACTTTTCCCTCCTTTTTCCTTTTTTGAATAAAAATAATTTTTTAATTCCCTTTTTAATATTTTTGGGAATTTGGACCCTTTTTGAGGGTTTTTTATGCTTTTTTGGGAAAAATAATCTTTTTTAATGGAAAAAGGGGTGTACTCAGGTCTTTTGGTGACCTTTTGTTGGTTTCAGAGGCTCTGATGGTGAAAAAGTGGATAAATGGGTCATGTGAATAGGGAAATGAGCTAGTGAGCACTTTTTGGGTGTTAACACCGATGAACTAGATAAACTATTGAGTCCACTAGAAGGGTATTTCTCTGTCCAAAAATTTTCTGACAAGGGAAAGATCACCTCTGCGATCCTTAATGCTATCCCTGATTCATTCAATAGTTGGCATTGTTTTCGAATGCTAAAATCAAATGCGACAAGTCATCCACTTCAACACAACTTCGACAAGTTCCAGACTCGACACTACTTTGACAAACTCAACAAACTTCGACAAGTTCAACGACCTCAACAATCTCACGACGTTGACATGCAGCATAGACTTGCAACTTGCATCTATCGAACTTCGACAGATTGTCTCTATGTCTTCCAGTCGACTGTATTGGTTGAACTTTCGAAACCGTTCTAACTTCTCTTGTAACTGAACGTAACAGGTAGGCACCCAAGTGTATGAGCACTCTATATAAGCATGCAAACTATTGTAATATACGAGTTTTGATGATATTTACATCCAGTAATAGAGAAATCAGTTCGCATTTCCTACATATTGTCTCTAAATGTATGTTTATGTACGTAGTGTATTCCTGCTTTACTTATTCTATTTATTATGCTTCCACCATAACAGAGCCGACTCATTCAGTCTAAGTGTTGTCCCCCTCGTGCACCTGGGAGTGTGCAGATCATTGGTATTAGAGCAGTTGACTTGATTCAGAGCTTAAGTTTTGCATAGACACTTCCATCGAAGTTACCTGAGATATGCCGGTTCAAACATGCTCGCAAAATCAGCAATCCAAGCAGACGCTACCTCCAGAGATGGCAAAAGAAATAGGTGATAGACATGCAGTCGACGAGACACAGCAACTCATAGAGCAAGCGCTGGATCGACAATGAATTGAGATGTTCGCCTAGTTCCATGAGATTCACATGCAATTTGCTTCGACTTCAGGATTATTTCCGACGAGAACTAACTCCGAAAAAATCAGCCTCTTCAAAGTGCAAATGAATTTGGACATATCGAATCTAGAAGGAAAGATTGACGCGGAATCCGTCGACAATTGGGTACACCGATTGGAATCATATTACTCTGTGAATCAACTCTCAAAAGTCGACAAGGTCACCATTGCATCCTTAAACATGTCAAAATCTGTGCATTGCTGGTGGGATAAACTCTCGACAAAGATGGAGAAAAGCGGAGACCCCATAGACACGTGGGAGAAATTTGTCGGATACATCCGAATGGAGCTTTACCAGCCCAAGTACCTCGAGTATCAGTATAATAAGTGGCAACAGCTAAGGAAATGGAAAGACCAGTCCGTACAGATTTACACCGACGAGTTCTATCGAATCATGGCTAGACTTGGCGTTCAAGAAGAAGAAAAATTGTTTGTTCTGAAGTATGTCAGTGGATTATCCCAGTACATTCAACAAGAGATGGATTTTCTGACTTTCAATACGCTCATGGATGCATTCCACCATGCCACCAAACTCGAAACCACACAGAAGGGAAAAGAACACTTTGCGACTAAACCGAGATGAGGAAGACCACCCGATAAGAAGGCACCAGTTGACTTCGACAAGTCGAAATCTTCTCAGCCAACTCCGCCAAAGCTAGATCACGGCAAAACGCCTTTTCACAAAAGGGAATGTAGCAAACAACCCCCTAACGGGAAATGGTGCGATTACCACCACTCATCTTGGCATGATATGTCTGAATGCAAAGCTCAGAAGACCTTTTTGGAAAAAGTGTCGACATCCGACGCGTTCGACAAGACTGTGGTAGAATCTGACCCAGAAGTAACGACCATTTTGACATTGAAATCGACAGCTCTAGCAGCCTCGACTATCGTCGGTGAAGAGGAGCGAGAGCGCCTGTTCCATACACATATATGGGTTCAAAACAATCCATTGCATCTGATTGTGGACAACGGAATCTAGAAGAACTTTGTTTCTGAAGAACTTGTTAAGAAACTAGGTCTTGTTACCACTCTGGATCCTGAGCCTTACAACGTCGGTTGGATAAAGGATGGACAAGAGCTAAGGATCACTTGACAATGCAAGCTCGCCTACTTCATAAATCATTTTGAAGATGAATTACTTTGCGATGTGGCACCACTCTTCGTAGTCGACGCCCTATTTGGGAAGCCTTACCTATGGGATCACCATGGAAGTTACCAGTCACGACCGCAGAAGGTGATTGTCAGAATTCAGAATCAATGGTACAGCATACCAGAACGACGACCTACACCAACGTTTGCAATGATATCTGCTAAACAGATGAAGAATCTCATCAATCATGCTCAGAAGTTCGCATCGATTATGATAAAACCGTAACATTCTAGGAAGACTACAGCAATCAGTCGAGTCACTGACCAGTGCAGCTCCCGACAGAAGCAACAGATCGACAATATTCTTGATGAGTACTAGAACCTATTCCAAGTTCCAAACGGAGTACCTCGACATTTCCAGGTAAAACACTCTATTGAACTTGCTCTTGGTTCTTCATTACCTAACGCATCTGTCTACAAAAGATCCATTCTCGAAAATGAAGAGATTCGTAGACAAATCCAAGATTTGATCAACAAAGGTCATATCTGACCCAGATCCTCCCCTTGTGGAATTCCAGTCATCCTCGTTGCAAAGAAAGACGGGACTTGGCGCATGTGCATCGACTACAAGGCCCTCAACAAAATTTCGGTGAAGAATAGATACCCTTTGTCGTGGATAGATGAGCTCATCGACTGTCTGAAAGGTTCTAAATTCTTTACTAAGCTTGACCTCAAATCGGGATATCATCAGATTCCAATCGAGCCCTCAGATGTATGGAAAATTGATTTCAAGACCAAGGAAGGATTGTTTGAATGGTTAGTCATGCCTTTCATCTTAACCAATGCACCTGTGACCTTCATGCAATATATGAATAACATTCTGCGACCTTTCATTGTAAAATGGGCCATTGTCTATCTCGATGACATATTGATTTTCGTTCGATCATGGGAATAACATGTCAGGCAGATTCAACAAGTCCTCGACACTCTCTAGCAACATCGAATCTACTTGAACATGGACAAGTGTTCCTTTGCGATGAACAATATCAAATATTTGGGGTTTGTAATTGAGTATGCAGGCATTCATGTCGACCAAGACAAAGTACAAATTCTCAAATATTAGACCATTCCTCAAAGCATTCAAGACCTAAGAAGTTTTCTTGTTTTGGCGAATTTCTATCAACGATTCATACTCGGCTTCAGTCACATGGCCTGGCCCTTGAATCAGTTGACGAAAGGAAATGGGAAAACTGTCTTCAAATGGACACCGACACAACAAGCAGCTTTCGAACAACTCAAACACAAGCTCTACACTGCACCAGTACTTGTGTTACCTGATTTGAATCAGTCCTTTGAGATTGAGACAGATGCATCGGACTATGCCTTGGGTGCAGTGATCACTCAGTCTGGTCACCATGTCGCTTTTCATTCCGAAAATTTTAACGACACTGTTAGAATATATTCGACGTATGAAAAAGAATTGTACGCCATTGTGAAAGCTCTTAAGCAATGGAGGAATTACATCCTTTGCAAGGAAACAATCATCCTCACTGACCAAAAGCCTCTACAGTTCACCCTGACCCATTCAAAACCACAAACAACTCGACAACTCAAGTGGATTAATTACCTACAACAATTATAGTTGGTAATTAAGTATCAGAAAGGTAAAGCTAACGTCGTCACCGATTGTCTAAGCCGACCACCCATTACTCTCCTTTTTATAGTGATGATTATGCAGGGATATGACACCACTACTTGGCCTCAGTTGTATCAGGAAGACATCTCATTTTCTCTAGTCTACCGACAACTTCAGACTGACAAGTCGTCGACCTCCGACTATTTCCTGAAAGATACCTTGCTATGGAAGCATCAACAACATCTCATTTGGGACACGCACTACAGCAAGACTGTAGGACACTTTGGAGTAGCAAAGACCCTTTTTATTATCGAGAATTCTTTCTTTTGGCCTTCACTTAAAACCAACGTCAACAAGTACATTCGATCATGCGTGGTTTGTACCATTGCTAAATCGCCTAATCGTCGACAAAGATTGTACACACCTTTGTCAGTTCCTAGTCGACCATGGGAATCTATTTCTATGGACTAATTGACGGGATATCCTACTACGAAACATCATCATGACACGATCTTAGTAGTAGTCAACAGATTTTCGAAGATGGCCATTCGCATTCCGTGCAAGAAGACTATGACAACGAAACAAACCGCTCATCTCTTCTTTGAACATGTTTGGAAACACTATGGTTTACCAACAACCATCATTTCCGACCGAGATGTCAAAATTGTCAGCATATTTTGGAAGACTCTTTGGCAATAGGTAGACACCAGACTCTCATTGTCTATAGCTTTCCATCCTTAGACAGACGGACAGACGGAAGTTGTGAATCGCTTGGTAGTATTGTTGCTTCGCATGTACAACCACAAGCATCGACGAACATGAGATGATAGTCTTCCATAAATACAACACAACTACAATCATGCTCAACACAGATCTATTGGAAATAGTCCATTTGAGATCTGTTACGTATTTCAACCCTCAGCGCCTATCGACTTGATCAGCTCCTCGACATAGTCGAACGACACCGGCCATAACCGATGAGAAGTTGACAAAGCATTGAAGTTTCGAGATCAAATCTACGACATCCAACAACAAGCACATGACATGTTGCAATGAGAAAATGCGAAAGCTAAGGCCCGACGCGATAAGCATCATATCCCTCATTCATTTCAAATTGGGAATAAGGTATGGTTACATCTCAAGAAGGAACGCTTCATTGGACCATACAAGAAGTTGAAACCTTTGTGATATGGTCCATACAATATTATTCAGCGGATTGGAGAGAACTCTTTCCAGCTCGACATTCCTTCATGTCTAGGTTTACATCCAGTATTCAACGTGGATCTACTTCGACCATACCATGCACCACTGTTGGAACAGAATGACTTGCGAACAGCAGAACCTGAAGACATCCATCCATATGTTCAGGAGCCTCTTCCTTGCGACACCATTGTGGGACGACAAGTACGTTGTACAAGGATGGACACAATTCCCTTGTTTCATGTTTCCAAATTCGGACAGCTCCCATCCCAAGGAAAATGGCACTCTGCTACTGAACTGACCAACAAGTTTCCTCACCTGACCGAGCAAACAATGGGGAGCATTGTTTCTTAAGGAAGGAGGTCTTATCCATTCAGCAGTTGGAATTGTTGTCGAAAGCTAACATCAACTGTGACAAGTCATCAACTTCGACACTACTTCGACAAGTTTCGCACTCAACACAACTTCGACAAAATCAACAATTTTCGACAAGTTCAGCGACCTCAACAGTATCGCGACATCGACTTGCGACTTGCGACTGTCGAACTTCAACAGATTGTCTCTTTGTCTTCCAGCCGACTATAACAGTTGAACTTCTGAAACCGTTCTAACTTCTCTTATAACTGAACGTAATGGGAAAGCACCCAAGTGTTTCATCACTCTACATAAGCATGTAAAATATTGTAATATACGAATTTTGATGATCTTTACATCCAATAATAGAGAAATCAGCTCGCATTTCCTGCATATTGTCTGTGAATGTATGTTTATGTGCATAGTGTATTCCTGCTTTGTTTGTTCTATTTCTTATGCTTCCGCCATAACAAAGCCGACTCATTCAGTCGACCTGTTGTCCCCCTCGTGCACTTAGGAACGTACGGATCAATCCCCCATGTCAAAAATTGGTGGGAAACTTATTATGAGAAAAATTTAACAGAGGATTATGGAATATCTGAGAACAATCCCACTAGGGCCTCTTTTATAGATGTCGTTAACGAACAATATTACCCTATGGAAAACTATGATGGCCAATACATGAGATGGAACACACTACGTTAAGAGAGGGACCAAACAGTGCTAGAGTTCACAAATACTTTCCATACTTGTGCACCAAGCTGGGTATCAGAGACTCCGAGTGACATATGGTTCTGAAATACCGTTGGGAGATACATAGGTAAATCCAAACCGAAATGGAGTTTATGTACATCTCATCAATGGGAGCCTCTTATCGGTACATAGTCAAGATCGAGCGAAATTTCAAGCAAAAGAACAAGTGGGAGTTTGGGTTTGCGAATCCACTACCAAAGCAAGGCAAGGGTAACTTTATCTTGCAGAACAAAAGACCTAATAAGGAAAACCATCCCTAGTAAAACTAGTCCAAGCTACAAGCAAATAAGGGGAACGAGAATACAAAGAAGGACATCGGGAAATGGTTCAAGTTCCATAAGATCCCCTGGCACAATACTGATGAATGTTGCTCATGGAATTCATTGATGGAGGAGAAAAAATATTCAAATTCATATCTTGGTTCCAACTTTGATCCATAACCTATTGTCACAGTTGCAGATAGGGGGAAGCATATCATTGATGTGGAACCCAGCTTCACCAACGTTACCACAAAGATCCAACCCGAGATTCCATAGGAGTTGGAGGAATGTGAGTGCCTCTTCCACTCGCAGATGTGAGAAAAATGTGTACTTCTCGGATAAACATTTCCAACGGGATACTGAGCACCCTAAATGGATATCATATGAAAAATTTATGCCCCCAAGAAGTTGACACCTCAACTAACCACCTCGAGACCCACAAACCTTTTTACAGTTCATCTCCTAGGTTTTTTTTGGATGTTTAGGGTTTTTTCCCTCATACTTATGATAAAAATTCCCTTGGAATCCTTTTGTAATTAACTTGTCACAAATAAGCGTAGTCGCCACATCTCTTCTAAGAGATAAAGTTACCATCATTCTAGCTGCTTTTATTGTACAGTCTTTTTTGTTTCATTCATTTAATAGAATCTGATTTTACTATATCATTATGTTCGTTGCAACATATGTGTGTATGCAATTCTATATATGTTCTTTCATTTTTTTCTCACATAAATTCGGATTAGTGGTATCAGAGTTGTTTTCTCTTTCCTAATTTATCCATGCATGTCCCTAACGATGTAGGGATATAAAAATTTGGGTCTTGAATTAGTTGATCTTACAAAAGACCTCCCTAGGAGGCCCAAGCCACACTCCATGGATAAGAAAAAGAGAGAAGACAAAGAAGGAGATCCTATCATGTTGTTTCTCAAGGAATACCTCGAGTGAAAAAAGGAATGAGATGATGGACAATTTCACCCAAATCCTTCCATGAATGTTGACAACAATGGAGGAATCATAAAACAACCACTTCGGAGTAGCCACACCCTTCAAGGTACATGTTAACTTTGATATCCCTTTATTTGAAGGCCATATCGATGTCGAAATTAAAAAAATCCCTCAACCTCCTTTTGTAATCAGCTTGTCACGAATGAGCCTAGCCTCCACATATTTTCTCAGAGATAAAGCTACCACCATTCTAGCTGCTTTTATTTTACAATATGTTCAATTTCATTCATTAAATAGAATCTGAGTTTACTATATCATTGTGTTCATTAAAATACATTTGTGTATGTGGTTTGTTGGGCCTGGCCCAAGTAAGGTATTTTTGACAAAACAGTTTTGGAAATGCAAAGTTGTGCGCAGTTCAGATGAATACTTTTTGGCAAGACAGTTTTTGAGGATTTGCGATGTGAGCGCAGCAGCAGGATGGGAACCGCGCAGTTGAGGACCGGTTCCGTGAAGTAGTAGCGCCGCGATGTGCCAGCAGGGCACCTGTTTTGGGTAATGAATGAAGGTAACGTCGGATGGGTGAAAGCGACCTATTTTTGGTTAAGATACTCCATGATTACCAAGCAGGCGGGTAAGGAGTAAGGAGAAAGGAAAGCGACCAGTCACAAGTGCAAAGGAAGCGCGACGTGAACCGGCCGGATAAGGTCGTTAGAGAAGGAATGGCCCGGTGAAAGCGACAGTCGGCATGTGGTCGAAAGGGCACGCTGAAAGCGACCTGACCACTCGCAGAGGATGGCCACGACGGAAGAGTCGCTATCAACGCCTAAGAGTCTGGTTAGGGGAAAACCGCGATAGTTTTGGGAAACCTTAGGGTTTTTTCCTATGCATTGTAAAGACATGACCTACGGGCATGATCTATAAGAAGGCACATTTTGTAAGGGAAAAGGTTGAATGTTAATGTTTAAATATAATTGTTGAATCTGAGTGATACTGTGTTGTATTGTTGAAATCCATTGTAAAGGCTCTGCAAGTTGCGTGCGCAAAGGCCTATTGAGAGAGAAGAGAGTCTGTAGTTGAGTGCGCAGACTGGAATTGTTGTACCCTTCCCAAGATAATATAAAAACACTTCCTGTGGACATATCTCCCATCCTGGGGGTGAACCACGTTAAATTCCATGTTGTGTGATTGTTTACATATTTGCACCTGTTTATTTGCTTACAATGAATGCTTAAGATATTTCTTATCAGTTGATGTGTTTTACTTTTATATGTATTCGCCATAAAGAATGAGATGGGAATAATATGTTAAGTAACACATATATGGATGAATGTTAGATGCACAAGTATTTCTAAGTCTGTGAATGCATAAGTCAGTTGGATAATCACTTAAGTGAGTGGAGTTCGCGTCGTGTGACACCCTAGAAGCGCAACACCAGAAGTGCGTAGTATATTGTGTGTTGTCATATTGCATAAGCCATAAGATAAATAACCTAAGACAATTGATGAATGGATAGGGAATCCTAAGTAGAGTCACTGAAATTGGTTAAGTCTGCACAGGAAGCGTAGTTATCAGTTGCGTTGTCCTGTCGACGAAAGTACCTGCTACATCGCACAGTACTTGGATGCGCGATAGAATAAGTGTTGACCGCAAAGGAGCTAAGCTTCACGTCGTCTTCAGTTCGCAGCGCGAGTCCCACAGCACATTGTTCATCAGATCTGTTTACACACTCATCACTTGGTTGTGGAAACCATATTCCACAGCCCCCCATAACTTTGCTTCGGGTGAGACCTCAGTCTATTCGCATATTGTTGCCGAAAGGGCCGGTGAAAAGGGGTTTTGTTGGTTTCTTGAACCGCAAAGAACCTGGGTCTTTATAGAAAACCTCAAGACAGTTATGTAAGCCAACATGGTTCTATACATGCTGTTAGTACTGATATTTTTCAGTCTCTAAAGCATATATATCGATTACCAAAGGTGAATTGGTATAATGTTCTTATCCCTTAGGATCTAAAGAAATCAATAATAATCTGAGCACGAGTTGCAATGCGATCAACTAGAAGCTGGCGATCAGGGGCCCTATAAAGAGCACTTAGTGTTGGGAATGTTGATCCCTCAGATAAAAAAAAATACGATGGTCAGGATATCAGGCGCACCTATAAAGTGGAAGTGATTTAAAGAAAGAAAGTGAATGAGTTAATCTGGAGCAACGTCGATCAGATTGAGTATGGATGTGATCTAAAGCATGCCAATAAACTGATCCCCTCTAAAAATTAAGATGAAGGCGTGTTGTCCTCAAAACCACTGAGGACATGTGTCGGGATTTGATTGACCATAACTCCTCAAGAGCCTTTTTCCTAAACCGCCTCACATCCAAGCCTTACCACTATAGGAAATCAAAAGTGGTATCCACCAATGACAAGACATAAATTGTATCATGGCTAATCCTATCCCCATCTGCCATCTATCAAGTGGGGTCCCAGTGCCATTTTATCCTAGCATAATTATTCGTAAAATCCAAAGTGGTCCATTGTACCCTGAAAAGAATAAAAAAGGCACTTTCCCTTCATTTTAAAAAATCATTTGTTTGATTAGAGCGTGCTCCCGAAAACCCATTGTAACAGACTACCAGTTGCATGAAGTAGACAAGTCCACATCAGGATCTGAGCCGATCTAAGTCAACTCTCGTCCATCATCTGGGTAATTTTACTAGTTACTATTCCTCTTCTTTTTTGCTCATACCATTGCATATTATAGAATCTCAAACCCCTAAAACTCTATTCCTTTTACCCTAACAACCGGTGAACCTACCGAACTAAAATCCACCCAAAATGGACTCTAAATTACCTAAAGTTAAGCTCCCAAAACCTCGATTCTTAGGTGAGGAGCATGTATATGACCACGAGGTTGACGCCTTCGATACAATAATCACTAATTCAACCCTACATGAGACTATCAGAGAAGCTAAATCCCTAATTATGGCAGGCCAAGACAAATGCAACCTTTGGAATTCAAATTTCTCCCGATTCGTCTTCCCTAGGTCAGTGGTTTTTCCTGAGTTTGTAACCTAGTGTTCAAAGAATTATTCTCCCACCAAAACATAAATTATGTCCTCGGATATGTTGAGAACCCTCTACTACATTATTCCAGATTCCTTAAAACAAATGTTTTGTATTCTTGAATCATTAGCTCCTCACCCATTTAATGAAAAATCCTTATCAAATGCCTTCCAGAACCTTGGGCCATTTGGACACTATCAGTTATTGTCCCAACATTTAGAGATTGGCATGGAAATACCTATCGTTCGCCCTCCTTACAGTACTGTTTTTGCTCTGAGAGTTCCAAGAGATCTATTTCACTCATTTGTACTATTGTATGACTAGAAAATGACAATTCTATAGATGAAGTTATTTTGGGACTATTACTTAAGCTGACTACATAACCTAGAAAAAAAACTGTCATTTTGATCTCTGTAGTTCCTTATAAGAGGTCATACATGAACAATTGGAAAAATTTCCTTCTATTGAGTGGTTTAGGTACCCATCCTATCTGTTCTTTACATTCTTCTACAAAAATTATGAAAGTTTCAATCACTTAGGGTTGAAGGCTAATGATAAAGATGGAGATCAAGTCCCAGTTTATGAATGGTATGAACTAGTCCTGAGAAGGAAGATAATTCCAATTTCTTTGATTTAATAGAAAATGTGATGAGTATAGAATACAATTTGATTTTTGGCAGTTCTCCTCCCAGGATGCTGCCAAAAAAAAGAAACATTTGCAATTTACAGCTGATATTCAGACAGGATATTGGTTCCTCTATGAATATCATACATTAATAAGAGTATATGGTTATTAAGAGCATACATTAATTTTCTTGACTCCAAGGATTTTTTCCATGGAGTATGTGAGACAAAAACTTGCTTCCGATGAGCTTCACTTTATACACTTTAGGAAACACAGAACCTTTTTGCTTCCAAAATAGATAGGACCTCTCATAACAAGAGAGTTAAATGCTTCACAATATGTAGAGGGATATTTAAATCAATTAAACCTTGAGAAGGTTGAATAGGCAGCCTATGATACACATCATATTATTTCAAAGCAGTGAATGGAAAACAAGAATTTAGGCTACATATGTGAGGCTATGCCTATTTAGGATATGATAGCAAATAAGGATACATGGGAATAAGTCCAAGAAGTTATGAAAGAAATTGAAGAGCAGGCCCAAAGGAAGAACAAATAGTAGGGAATAAAAGAACAACTGAAGAATCCCAATAGATGGATATTGATGGGAAATCCCAGGAGAAGAAGAGAGATTGATATCAGTTGCTGACCATCAACAATATCATTTTAGGTTTTCCATAATTGAGCCTAAGGTACCTAATCCTGTAAAACTTAATTGACTGGAGAGCTGAGGAACATACTGTGTATTTTAAGGAGTTTGGGAAGCTTGATAAGCTTGACTTCTATAATCAATCCAGTGACATGATATGCGTTGAGGTATTTGTTGGTTATGGAGCCTTATTTTCCTGATTCATAGGTCGTGTTTCAGTTGTGTCTGGATCCCATCCTGTGACGGGTGGTGTGGGGGGCCTTGCCATCCCCACTACAGTTTCCATGGGGGGTCTAGGGGGGGCATAAACTATCTTGGTATCCTCCACTGATGGGGGTTCATGGGCAGCACCCCGTAGCGATAATTTTGGAAAAAAATTTCTTGTATTAAAATGTTGTAATTTCATAGTCATAACTTGGTCAATAATGGTTGATTTACGGGCACATGGTATTGGGTATCTCATGGTAATCCCTCTTTAAAAGGAAGGCATTGTAATACGACTGTATATTGTAGTATTGTAAAGATCTTTATGATTGTGTGATAGAAACTTTGAGAGTGTGAAGAGGAAATTGCAGCGGATGTGTTGCGGGTTGTATCCCTTCATTTGTTGAATGGTATAATAAAAAGGACTGGCAATTTCTCCATGGACATAGCCCAGATTGGGTGAACCATGTATATTGGTGTCTCTCGTGTATTGTGTTTATGTAATTTATATTTGCATCTTGTTTATTCTTATTGCTTTGCGATCCTATTTTTCTAACAATTGGTATCTGAAAAAAAGAGAGAAGAAAGGGCTCAGGTAATCGCAGCAAGTCTACGAAGGGCAGATCCAATTCCAGACCGGGGAAGATAGAGTGTTGGAACTGTGGAAAGAAATGACATATGAAGAAAGACTATAGATCTCTAAAGAAGAAAGGAGATGGACATTAGGAAACTACTCAGGAAGAAAATGTAGCAAGTGATGTGTTACAAGATGCTTAGGTTCTTGCATTAGATAATACTGGTGATTTTTGGGTAGTAGATCCAGGGGCTTCATATCATGCTACACCCCATAAGAAATTTATTTATTATTATGTTCAAGGTGATTTGGGACATGTTTTATTGGGTGATGATGAACCATGTAAAATTGTTGGAATGGGTAAGGTACTGATAAAGTTAAAGAATGGAGGTGAATGGATATTAAACAATGTAAGGCATATTCCTTCTATGAAAATAAATTTGATCTCAATTGGGTACTTGGGAGATGGTGGTTGTTTATCTTCATTTGGATAGATGTGGTGGAAGATCACTAAATGATCAATGGCTATAACAAAAAGAGACATGATAGGTATGTTGTATTTATGTCCTCATAATATTGATTGTTCTATCTCTTTAGCTTCCACAGGAATAGATACAACATTGTGGCATCATAGGCTTGGCCACATGAGTGAGAAGGGGATGTAGATTATCCACTCAAAGAAGTTGTTGCCAGATCTGAAGTAGGTAAGTTTGGAATTATGTGAGAACTGTATTTAGGGAAAATAGAAGAGAATCATATTTATCAGGGTTGGGAAACAAATGAAGAGTGAAAATTTAGATCGTGTGCATAGAGATGTATGGGGACTAGCTCAGGTACAATATCTTGGTGGATCTCATTATTATGTTACTTTTATTGGTGATGCAAATAGAAAAACTTGGTTTTATTTCATTAGACAGAAATCTGATGTGTTTGTTACTTTTAAGAATTAGAAAGCTTTGGTTGAGATTGAGACAGGAAAAATGTTGAAGTGTCTCATATCTGATAATGGAGGTGAATACTACAGCAAGAAGTTTGATAGTTACTGTTCATACCATGGTATTCGTAGAGAGAAGATAGTCCCATGAACACCACAAGGAAATGGTGTGTTAGAAAGGATGAATAGAACAGTCATGGAGAATGCAAGGTGTATGAGATTGCATGAAGGGTTTCCCTTACAGTTTTCGACAAATTTGTAGATAATATTGTTTACTTAATAAACAAAGGGCCTTCAAGCGCTTTGGATGGTGGTATTCCAGATGAGGTATGGAAAGATAAAAAGGTAAACCATTAATTTCTGAGAACTTTTGGTTGTGAATCATTTGTCCATATTGATAAAGAAAATAGAACAAAGCTTGAGGCTAAATTCAAGAAGTGTACCTTTAATATTGGATACAGGGTTGATGATTTTGGTTATCACTTATGGGATTATGAAAATAACAAAATCATTAGGAGTAGAGATGTCGTAGTGAATGAAAATGTCATGAATAAATATCAGTTGCGGAGAAAGAAACAGGAAAAGGAAAACACAGAGTACACAGGGCTTGATGAAATCAAAGAAAATGAAGTTCGAAAGGTGTCATAAAATCAAGAACAATAGCAGGTACCTCAAACTCCTGCAAGTGTTACAAGAGATACCAGGTCAAGTAGAGCCCCTGAATGATACTCTCCTTCAATGTGTTATTTAGTGATGACTGACTATGGTGAACCAGAATGTTGTGAAGAAGCAATCCAGGTGGAAACTAGAAAGAAGTGGGAGCAAGGCATGAATGAGGAGATGGGCTCATTGGAAGAAACCAGACTTGGGATTTGGTTCAGTTTCCTGTAGGTAAAATAGCATTGTAGAATAAATAGGTTTATAGATTGAAGGAAGAAGATGGAGGCAAGAAGCGGTACAAGGATTAACTTGTTGTAAAGGGGTTTGCACAAAAGAAAGGTATAGATTTTGATGAAATATTTTCTCCTGTTGTTAAAATGACTTCAATTAGGACTATTGTAATTCTAGTGGCGATAGAAGATTTACATATCGAATAGTTAGATGTAAAAACATCATTTATCTATGGGGATTTGGAGGAAGATCTTTATATGCAGTATCCACAGGGGTATGAGATCAAAGGGGAGGAGAATTCGGTATGCAGGTTGAAGAAGATTTTGTATGGCCTAAAGCAAGCTCTAAGGAAATGGTATTTAAAATTTGATAGGTTTATGACAGAACAAGGTTATAGTAGATTTCATTCTGACCGGTGTGTTTATTTCAAGAGGCTAGATAATGGAAGATATATTATCTTGTTATTGTATGTGGATGGCATGCTTGGTGTAGGG
The DNA here is from genome assembly GCA_027924585.1 of Larix kaempferi. Taxonomy (NCBI): domain Eukaryota; kingdom Viridiplantae; phylum Streptophyta; class Pinopsida; order Pinales; family Pinaceae; genus Larix; species Larix kaempferi. The sequence continues at coordinate 19,542,714 of BSBM01000931.1, read as the reverse complement.
TCTAACATGCAGGATATAAATGTGCTCAAAAGGAAGTTAACTAATTCATTTGCAATGAAGGATTTGAGTGTTACAAAGCAAATCCTTGGTATGAGAATACAAGAGACAAGAAAGATCCAAAATTGACATTGTCTCAAGGTGAGTACATAGAAAGGTGTTGGAGAGGTTTAGAATGCATTATGCAAAACCATTTAGTACATAGGAAGAGATAGACTACATGTCCAAGGTTATTTATTCATCAGCAGTTGGAAGCTTGATGTGTGTCAGGGTGTGCACAAGACCAGATATTGCACATGCAGTAGGATTTGTGAGCAGGTATAAGAACAATCTAGGTCAAGAACATTGGAAGGAAGTATAGTGGATTCTCAGGTATTTGAGAGGTACTACCACTCATGCATTATGTTTTGGAGGTTCAGACACTATTTTGCAGGGATATGTTGATGCAGATATAGCAGGTGATAAAGATAGTAGGAGTAGCACCACATGGTATGTTTTTACTGTAGGTGGAACATCAGTAGGTTGGCTTTTGAATCTGCAAAAGGTTGTTGCACTTTCAACAATGGAAGCAGAGTATGTTGTTGCTATAGGGGCTAGTAAATAGATGATTTGGTTACAGGGGTTCATGAAGGAATTGGGTAATAAGCAGGAGAATAACAGGTTGTATAGTGACATCCAGAGTGCCATTCATCTTGCAAAGAAATCAACCTTCCATTCTAAGACTAAACATATACATATCAAGTACCATTTCATACGGTCTATTTTGGAAGATGAATTGTTGAAGCTGGAAAAGATACACACTAGCAAGAATCCTGCTGACATGTTTGATGACCCCCTATTTTGATCATCTTTCACCATTATCTAGTCTATATATTTATATTGAAAATCAAGCATCTCAGTGCATTTTGTATTTTATTGTCATCTTTTTGGAAGCTTTTGACCCTAATATTTCTTAACATCATGTTGATCTCTAGGCAAGATAATAATCATATTATTACAGTTATTTCTATATTATCTCAAAGGATTCAAGTGTTATTCTTGAATTAATATCTGCACGTCATTATCGTTCATGGGTTTTAACCGTCACAGTCGATTCAGGAGTAGATATGGGGCATTGAAAAATTTCATGAGTTAACAATCCACATGACCGATATGGATGAGCAATACATGAACAAATGAGTGTGGGATGGGATTAGTGGCCTCATGGTGCGGTTAGGTGGAATCGTTACCATGTTAGCTAGAATCATGAGAGTGTGATTCCCACATGATGAGCACTTGTCATGTCCCTCATTCTCCTATGATGTAGAGACAAAATTGATAGAGGTGAACTCTGGGGGAATTGATCAAGGTTTTTCAATGACTAGGTGTGTGAGGAAAATTGTTTCCAATGCATCCGAAAATCGGGGGAGTTTAGGATAATTATGCGTGTAGTGTCCAAACCGTGAATAAATTGTGCACACATGAGTAATGCGCAATGTTTTGGTCTTGGGTTGGTATTGGTCACCAACGCGGTAGCTCTCATGGGTAGAATTGATGGGTGTGTTGAGCAAATCCCTTAGCTCTAAGAATGTGGGGAAAGGTTATTTCATTCCCTAACCTACCACACAAAGCACATGGTTTTTTTTTCCTCTAAGGGTAGGGGGATCTCAACTTTTGTTACATGATTCCCCTAGCATTGGGTTTGTTTGTGTCTAGTGATGGTGTTGTCATAGGACCGGGATTGGTCTTGAGGGTGCTACTGATGGTACGCCTTCAAGTGAAATTGAAATTGGATAATGTCTTTGGCACCATTTATGGATATTCCAATGTTAAATACCAAATAAATATTTCCAAAGTAATCCCTGACAATGTGAGTGTAGCCATAACGGAGGTTGCTTGTACTCGTAAAGGGGGGAAACAATAATCTAGGGTACTTGAATCACATGTTGTACCTAGGGAGGGATAACCTCTTAAGTATGGTGATAAGTTTATGGTTTAGATATCGATCCATAGGGGACTTGTGCCTTGTCTTCTGATGTGAAGATAGTGAAAATGAGACTCTTCATGGATGTTGGGATAATTGGTGGAGGGACATAATATGCCCCCAATAATACAAAGTATTTTTAAATGCCAAGACCCATATGTGCATATGATGAGCGATTGTCTAATCACACAATGGGTAGGATGTTATCAATGTTTGAATTAGGGAGAGGCTCACAGTGTGTAAGATGGTTGGGGGTGGCTCTCTTCACATTGTGGGGAATCATCATGATGTGGAATACCGATAAGGAAAAAACCTTCATGGCATACATGTAGCTACATACCAAGAGGATGTTGTAATTGAGCTTAGCATTAACTACCTCAATATCCAAGAGTACCATTTTTCCTCCCAAACCAGTGGGGACATTCTGGTAAAAACCTCGTGGTTTTGATGGCCTCCAATCATAAGCACAAGGGATTATAGATGAGGGGACTGAGTTTGGTGAACCAAGATGCTTCCAAACATGTGTTGACATCACACAAGTAGATTCTCTTTCATTGACTATGCATCAATGAATGATTATGTTCTTGATAGCAACTAGAATTTGAAAGGTGACTAATTGGGGTAGGCATGGTTCACTATTGTCAAGGTAAAAGGTCATTAATCGCGAATCGAATGGGTCGATTTATCCTAATGTAGATAGTAGTGCCTTTTTCTGGGAAGGGAGATACGAGAGGACTTCTAATGTTGACATGGCAACAAGTGATTGAGCCAAATCATCTACAATGATGTTATTGTGTGAAAATTTCATATAGGGGTTATGAGCAACACATTGTAGCGGTGGATTTGGGAATTGAGGGATCTAGTCATTACTAGGGAAAGGTATCTACAAAGGCCCAATGGTGGTAGCGGGTACCTCCTCCCTATATGGAGGGTCAAGTGTTCCATAACTTTTATTATGGGTTTGAAGATTGATATCAACCATGTTCATGTAAATGTTTTGGTAGGTTCAGTTACCCAAGGAATGAGGTTCTTGCTGATGAAAAAATGCTCCTTGGTTGGTGAACGGTTGTTGTAACAAAACTTGTTGTGGTTGTGGTACAGTGATTGGTTGAGGAATTTTGTCCTAAGGTTGGAATTATTTCCTTGCTTGGTGGGATTATTGCTCCCCTCATTCTGATTTCTTGTGTTTTGGTTTTGATGGGAAGGGGGATCTCCCCCATGCTCTTGTTGATAGTTATGTCGATTCTTTCCTTTCTTCTTCCCTTGATTATGAGAACTAGGTGAATTAGCTACATTCAACTGCTCAAGCTGTTGATCTTGTTTTGAAAGAAAATTTTGTACTAGATTAAAACCAACATGATTCATTGGGTGAGTACCAAGTGGACCAAAAAATGGAAATATGGATTGTAGACGGGGGTGCGGAGATATGGACTAGGTGCTCCATATGAAGTGGATGTAGGAGCTTTTGGTTCCATTTGAGGTGGTGGATCAAGTTGCGCTTGAATTGAATTAGAAAACATAGGGTTGTATGGTCCATATTCCATTTGTCCAAATGGAATATTTTGAGCCTGGGGGAGGACCAATGTTGGAGGTGACGACGGATACTTTTGTGCCACATTTTATGGCATAGAGGATTGTGATTGGGGAACATTTCCCTTATGATAAATAGATCCAATAGTCCCACTATGGAGTGTGATCTGCTTGGAGGATCTTTGTTCAATGAAAAATTCTTAGGGGCATCGAGGATGATCGTATACAAATACCTAGATTGAGCATAAATCAAATCAAAATGTTGGGCCTTGAGAATGGTCTCTTTTTTTTTTTGAGCATAGTGATTGCCACATATTTGGAAATCATTGGAAGGAGTGATTTAAGGAACCAATCCAATAAGAATTCGACTTGGATGTCTACTTTGCATAGGGTCTTTCACCTACGCCATTCATGGATATGATCCATGATGTGAGTAGAAGTATTTTCCTGAAATTATGTGATAATCTCTAGCATTGTATCAGGGCGTATGGGTAATTGGAAATGTGTGAGAAAGATAGCGGCTATAGACTCAAAAGTGGAATAAGTTGCAGATGGTAGATTGACATATCATTTAGCCATTGTACCTATAAGGGCTCTTTGAAATAGTAAAAAACGAGTGGTGTCCTTGACAATACTGTTGGATGACCACCATAGGTGAAATGACATCACATGGTTTGTTGGATCGTCTCCTTCTTTTCCCTCAAATTTTGGAATATCCAAGGGTATCTTGGGGGGCATGCATGGCCAACTTGGGTCATGTAAAATGGGTTCATTTATCAACGTGGATACTAGGATATTTAGACTTGTCATAAATGGAAGTGATGAACCCACCATTTTCTTCTATCCTCCTCCAAGAGGTTGAGGTGGTGGTATCTGTGTGCTACCTCTTCTAAGGGGTGGAGGTAGTGGGGGGGTGTCTGTGGGGGTGGTGGAGGGGGGTGTGTGAGTGGAGGAGAGTCAAGCAACGTATGTCCAAGCAAATTTGATCCTATCACAGCTACATGGGTATGCTCTCGGTTTGATGATCTCCCTCATAGTTTATGGGCAAGTAATGTGGGAACACCTCCTTGAATAGGAGGGATTCCTTGCAACCTAAGAGAATATCTATGATCTCTTTATTCCACTATGGTTGTGGTTTTGTGATCCAATGAGAGTGAGGATGAATGGATTTAAACACAATTGCATAGATGCAAAAATAGGATAACCGCGATAGAAAATGCAATATGGCGCAAGTGTAGGAGTATGTTTCAAGTTTGTGCAAATGATTGCAAGAGTTGGTTCTTTTTAATTACGTTAGATGATCTTGTGTAATAAAAATAAATAAAATCTGCATTCCCTAATTTAATTAATGTTCTTCCTATCAAATAGTCACTAGGCCTTCCAATAGTTCTCGTGTTGGTGGTTATGAACCCATCGAAGATGACTAGTGAAGGCACAAAGCATAAGTTATAACTAAGGGCATGAAATCTAAATAGCCAATGAAATCTAACTTAGGTGCAAATGCATCCTAGAATGGTGCCTGGTGATATCTCAGTTTTTGGCCACTAAGATACCTGCATCAAGTGTGGATAATTGGTTCAACATAGAACAGTAGAGTGTCACATCCACAAAGATTTGGGTGGTTCAATGTGCCAAACAAAAACAACTCTACCTTGGTTTTGATGTCATTTCACATTTGTGCCTTCTTATCTGGGTTTGATCACACTTGCTTTAGCATGATTTGATAAGTCCCATAAAATTCAACAATAACTATTGTTTCAAAAATGTAGAAGATTTGTGGGAATTATTTGGATTCCTAGCCCAATCAAACCTAAACTAACTAAAATATTATTTTGTGACCTCTTTGATGGAGGATTTTAGTTGGTTTGAGAATTACAATGTTGACTTTTATCATGGTCCAAATTTGAATTAAAGGTGTGACAAGGGAGGTATTTCAAAATTCCTTATCTTTCTAATTCCTCTAGATCACTCATGAGTGCAAGATTAATAGAATACTTGATTTGAAAGAGTTGATAGGGCCCTTGGTGCGTGCTTCAAATGGGAGATACACACATGTGTTTGTAAGAAAAATATAGTGAAATTTGCAAACTAACTGAAGAGAATAATGAAGAGATGTGAACGTTGATGTTCACATCCTAATTAAACTCTAAGTGTAAATTGATGTTCACATCAAGACAACTATTACAAGCTTATGAAATAAATTGAATGGTGATTGAATGCGAGTGCAAGGCAAAGAGCATACTTGGAGCAAGAGGAGTCTTTAGGTCACTTGTTTGTGTGAAGGAGTGAACTAAAGTAACTTTGCATTTGAAATCAAAGAGATAAGCAAGAATTAATGAGAGCTAAACTAATGTAAGTTATCCCAATTGGCTAGACTAACAATCTATATGAGCAACAAGTTTGTAATTGAACTAAGAGGTCCCTTGAAAACCTCAAAGTATTTAGCCTAATAGCATCTAAAAAATGACTTTTGACTCCCTATTTGAGTTATGTAGTTTAGTCACTAAAGAAATAAAAAGAACTTATGAATTTTTAGTTAATTTGTTGTTCATTGATTATCCCTTGAAACTACATTTGTGATGCAACTTACCTAAAAAAACCAAAAAAGTTTTTCACAGTGTGGGTTTTTGACCCACATGTACGTAGTTGCGTGGGTAGAGAGTTACACAGGATGCATGGAATTAATATGTTCGTAAATAAAAAAAAAGGTCACGTAACATCGTGACTGTCAAAGAGAAATCCACGCAGGAATAGTGCGAAATAGATGCTGCGAACTGCGCTGCCACTAAAATTGGTGGAATTGGGCCTTGAGCCTGCAAATCCTTAGCATTGAGTGGATGAACAACAAGTGCATGAACCTGAAAGACACCCCAAATAACTTATCATGTAATTGAAATCCTATATATGATTGCACCGAGAGGTTCATTTTACATCCCACTAGGGGGTGGATGTATAACACCTTCCGTGCTCATCCTAAAGATGACACGTGTCTTTTTTGAAAAAAAATAGAATATTATAAAAAATGAAATGCGGGTTCAAATTAGATTTAAAACATTTAGGATGTCATATATAAAAGTACAGAAATTAGATAAATTAAAACCAGAAACATTGCATTACACACTTGAATAATGCCCATAGTGCAAATGTTGAGGAAGTGTTTGCACCTCAAAGAGATTTGATCCCTCTCGGTGGTTAGTAGATCCCCTTTTAAATGGATCTATGCTGGTGAAATAAAAAAAAAGTGTGGTGGATTCTCTAAAACACTATTGAGGGAAAATTGTCACAAGGGTGAGTGCTCTTCCCTCGATCCTTGAAGGTTGCAACCATGAAACATGTGTTATATGAAGGTTAGTGTTCCAAACATCAAATAAAAAATCAAGACTCAAACAAAGAAATAAAAACAAAATGGGCAAGTGCTAAGAAAAATAAAAGAGAAAGAGTGATTAACCAAATAATGATTTCCCAATGGTAAAGCTTGTTGTAGGATCCAATGGAAGCCAACAAAATCCCTTATGGAGGGTCCCTTTTTGTCCACAAAAATGCTTTATAAAAAACTTAGTACAATGGAGAAAACTCTTGCTTCTTGGAGAAAGAAAGCAAGGGATATTTGTATGCCAACTAGTGGTAAGAAATGGGTTGAAAGATGAGCTCTCACACCAATCCTTGCTGGATAACTTTGGTCTTAATTTATCTCCATAGAATGCATGCCCATGGCTTCCTTTATAGGCCAAAGGAGGCAAAGAAACATCTATATCCCAATGTGAATACGCTTGCTCATGAAGTGGTTTTCCAAGCACATGAAGGGGCCATTTAAATGATCCCAAGCATGTGAGACGTGCAATTCAAATTTTTTGAGCCAAGAGTGTTGTTATGAGCCTTAAATGCACTATGAGGTAGGTGGTCCCTCTGCTGGGACAATGACATGACTTTCGAATAATAACCCGCACAGATCAACGCAAAGTTACTGTGTATAAAGTCGTGCTATCAGCATGGTTTCGTGAGAAAAGGTCGTGCAATTGTCCATAGGGAATGACTTTATCATTATAAGGCCCAATTTCCATTGTGAATTTGATGAGGTTGTCTTTGATGAGTTTCATGTTGTGTGTTGATGATGTCCTGTAATATTAGCCGAAATGTCGCATGTGTGTGATATTTAGGCGTTACTAGCGATCCAAATTCCAATTTCTTCTCATATCTTGAATACATGAATCATTCTTGAAGTGGGATGTGTTCAACACAAACCATTTATTACGTAGCTTGTGTATTTCAAAACTACAAGAGATAAAACCAATAATTGGTTGGCAATCAAATCAGGTGAATTATTCCAACACTTAAATTTGTCTTTTGCCCTTATGTTTCAAGAAAAAGAATCTGTTTGGATGTAATATCTATTGCTATAATATTCAAGTCCCCCTTATATGTTTTTAGAAGTTTGACCATGTGAAACCAAAATTTAGGTGAGTCCTTGAAATGGAACATATTGGTTAATAAAGGTCGGCATTTTGGATTTAAGATCATTCAAGGTATAAGGCCGTCCTCTTCATCCATCTCTACGTTGTTGAAGTCAGCACAAGGCTCTTTGGTCCAACGAAGAGTTCTTCATGCCATTTGATGAAAACAACCAAGGTGATTTTACAAATCCAAGGGTCATGGGCTATCCTTTCATGACAATGCTTCTCTTCTCCAAAACAACCCCTGGTGCAGTACAACCTACAAAATCCATTAGCAATGTGTGCTTTTCTAGATAAACCATGTTGATTAGCTCCATGATCCATGATCAATATCTCCTTGTGTGATTTCAAAAATGGTAGTGTGGCCATGTAAATGCCCCTCTACACTCTTATGATAGGCATGAAAAGTCACAACCTTAGGCACACACAAACTCCACTAAAGACAAAAACATAGATGTCATAGTGGGAGCAATATATTAAGACCTACCTCAAAACCTCTTTGCAATCTCTTATTATTTTGTTTTTTAATATTTTATTGTGACATCTAAATACCAAAATACAATTTCCATCAATTCTCCTATAGCATCTTCTTTCCTTTGACACTTAAAAATAAAATTATGTACAACACTACTACAAATTGAGCTCTACACACTATCAATAATATTCCAATTATGTTAAGGCCCTCAATTTTGATACATACACATTAATTTTAATCTTTTGTTTATTTTATTAATTTAAAAAGTATATGAAATTATCTATAAAATATGTGAGATCAATAAAGTAGTGGATGAAAAATACTTGTCTTAGAATGCGCAATCCACAAAGATGATAGGCCTAATTTTCAAAACATTCATAATAAAATCAAATTCCATAACTTATTAACCCATAAGAATCTAAGGGAATTTTGAACTTTGTTCAAACTTCAAATATAATAAATCTAATTTTCAAAACATTTATAATAAAATCAAATTCCATAACTTATTAATCCATAAAAATTGAAGAGAACTCTAAAGTTTTATTTTTGAGTTATTTCATCATAAAAACAACATGAGAAATCAAAGTAATTAAATTAACTTTATTGTTCTAATAGTTGGAATAAATGGATAGTAATTATCATCAACATCATCATCAAATTACTATATCTAAAGCCTAAAACAAGAAAGGGGCACCTTATCCACAATCATGATAATTTCTCATGACATGTTAATGTTAATGGAAAATTGAAAAATAAGAATCACATAACCTCACTTATAGATATTTGCTTGAATACCATATAATAAGATGAAATGTAGGATATTGTATTAGATTTTTTAATATTATTTTTATTTATAAAATTTTTGTTTAATTATTTTTCAAGAAGAAAAAACTTTAACTTGTTATTCATTTTTGAAGGGGAATCAAAGTTATATTGCCATTACACTTCCATGCATGTAGTTTCATATGTAATTTTTTTCTGTTTAACTATGTAAAAGTTGAGTTTCTTACTATTGATCTTATTTTAATGTAAAATATAATGAAGATGTTTGTTAGTGTCCCACTTTAATACCTAAATAATGAAATTTCTAGATAAAAAGGTGTACAAATGCAGAGCACATTTTGTACTAGTGTAAAATTATTTCTGCAAAGACAAATATGATAGTTTTATATGCTTTTTAAATTTTAAAAAAAAAACAAAAAACTTAAAATAGATGAGTTAGTATAATAATTAAGGTCATTAAAAAAATTGAAATAATATTGTTAGTGTGCATAATTGAGATTGTACATTTTAATATAAAAAACGCAATAATATTGTTTATATTAAATTTTTTATTAGTTTGTAGTTGTGGTTTAGTGGTTAAATTATAATTCCCTATTAAGAATCCATATTCACTTAAAATTATAAATTTATCAAATTTAACAAATTTGACATGTAAAGTTTTTTTGGCAAGGAGTTTTTTCTCATAAAAGCTTTGTAGTTTTTATTTATCTCAATATATAAAAAAATGTAATTTTTCATTTAATTTTTATCTTCAAAATTCAATATTAAAAAATACATCTAAATAAAGTTAGCCTATCAAGGATTGTTGTTACTAAAGATAAATGATAAAATTGACAAAACCATACCTCCATTTTCATATAGAGTAAAGTCAATAAGTGGACAAATTTACTCTTCAACTGTCATTTTAATATTCAGTTTTGATCTATTCATTTTTTCCGATTTTTGACTATTTGTGATGTCTTAAAGTGTGTTAAAACTTTTGATCTATTCATTTTTTCCGATTTTTGACTATTTGTGATGTCTTAAAGTGTGTTAAAACTATCATAGGCAAACTCCATAATCCAAGTTCTCATATTAATCATAAGTGGTAAACTATAACATCCAATAAAATTTCTAATAAAATTTTGGGAGAGCTTCTATCTAAAAAGGACTGAATTTGTCTACTTAACTTCATTTTCATATCGACCATAAATCATAAATACAGAATGTCACATACCCCAATTTTGTAAAAATTATGTAATTATTTCATTATATTCCTGAGACATTATGTTAAATTTAATGCTAAGTAAGAATTGATGACTCAGCAGAGTCACTAGAAATGGAATGTAATTCAAAATATTTTATTATTAATAAATAAATTATAAAGACAACAGCATGGGAGAGCTGTTAAAAAGAGGTTACTGGTCAAACTGGTGGATGGAACTAGGTGGAAAGGCAAAAGACAAGTGGCAGCATCCTCAAACACTTCTTAAGTTGCAGGTGGCAACTTCCCTATATTTGGGGTCATGATTCCCCAAGGAAGTGGAATTAGAGCAGGTGGCTCATTAATGACAGTTAACCCAACAAAGACCTAGGCAATCTTTTAAATAGTACTCAATGAACAGAGGTGGGGGTTCGAATTGGTTCTGGAGGGAGAATGCATTCAGGTGAATGTTATTCAGGAATCACATTGAGGAAGAGGGAAATACAGTAAGGAAGTTGTTTGAGAGGAATGTTGTAGTAACTTGAGTCCAGTATAGTTGTTTGGGCTGAATGAATTATTTTGCTGCACCTAGTTCCATCCAGGGAGACCAGAGCAAGCTCAGGGGTCCTGAGAAGTGTTGTCTGGGCACTCTCCAGGAGTTGGTAGGGAGGAACAGCCTCCCATTGTTGTTGTTGTCCACAGAAACAGGTTCTGCCATTTATTTCCTTATGTTGTCAAGTCTGAATAAATGTATGATGAGTTTATTTCTATATGTCTGAAGAGTAATTAGTTAGTAAAATAGTATATCAGAGTAGCAGTAGATAGATCTTGTAGAGTTATTGTGTTTCAGCATTCCTTAATATCATTATTATCTTACGGATAAGGTATTTTTAATGTATGCTATACAATAGTAATATTGTAAGCAATAGTTTATTATTGTAATTTTTAAACCTAGTTTAATTATAATAGTTAAATAGATAAGTAGGGTTTAAGTATACAGTAATTATTCTCTGGAAACATAAACTCGTTTAAACAATCATAGGAACAGAAATAAACATAACCACATAAATTATAGTAATGATACTATTATAGATAACATTGTAGAAGAGTTGTAGCTATATTTTTAGAATAGCTATATCAGGGTACAAACCCTAGTCAAAGATAACCTATCATAACCTATTAATTAAGTCAATACACAAACCCTAATTACAAATTTAACCAGTCATTTCATAGCAACTAAATCATTGTACAGAAACCCTAACAGAAAATTATCACAAGGAATTATTAACAGTTGAAATAACCTAGCTATTAATTTAAAACAGTAGGGTTAGCAGTTTAGTATCTAGCTCAATATCGAGCTTAAACATTATCGTAATATCTTTCACTTGACTCTCAATTAACAACAGAGTCGAAATCGAAATGACAGAAAGAACAACTAAACCACATGACAACTGTAAGATTCAGTTTGAACCCTATCATTACAGATTAACAAGTAAAAATAAATACTGAGAATTAAGACCATGTTTTCACCTACAGCCGCGACACAAATTCACAGAATACGTGTTTAAAAAAAAACTAAAAATTACTTACTACTGTACTTAGCTTTGAATAAAAATAAACGCAGACAAGAAAACCAACCAATATACAGGAAACACTTTATATTAAGTTAAATTTCAAAACTCTGGGTGTTAACCCTAAACCTTTTAAAAAGTGTTGTAACGAACCATAAAACCACGAGGTCGTAACCTCACCTACAGAACAGGCTCACAGCCTTCGTTCTCTTCATTTTTACAATACAAGTCTTCTGTAGAAAACCTAAGTGCGAAAAGGAGGATGAATAGCTACATTACCGACCGAAGCCGTAACATCGAAATACAACACAGGGTTACACCCATAATATTTCATTTAATTATACAGTTAAAAGATTTAGCAAGGCTGCCGTAATCACTGTGGCTTTTCAGTCAAACCAAAACCCTAACCATACAGACAACCATCAAGGAGGATATGCCATGGTGAGAACCAGGCTTACCCGGTAGAGCTAATCGTTGAAGCTCGTGCCATCCATACCTGTAAAGAGAAGCAAGAACCTGCAACGACAATTTTTGTGTCAGTTACAAACGTATCTATTTCAAAACCATTTCTTTAACTAGAAAAAAATGAAGGAGCAGTTCTGTATCTTACCAGTGTTTGGAAGGAAGTTTTTAACACTGTAATTAGCCTGATAACCACGAGCTGAATGAATGTAAACCCTACCCTTATCACCAAAAGAACGAGCTGATAGAAACAAAGGGCAACTACCACATGGAAGCTCTTAACAGAATCGAGTCGGGAGATGTATTCACGCCGTGACAGGGTTAGAACTGGTAACAAAAGGGATAAACCCTAGGTCATAACAAACTCACAATTGCCAACAACAAAAACAAATGACTCCCAAGCGATACAATGGGCAAGCACAAAGCACTGTAGCTGCGTGGGAGCTGTTACCAACAGCATTTTAGCAAAACTCAGACAGAAGGGTTCGCAAAGTGACCAAGCCCGAAGGCAAAGGGAAATGACAGAGTAGGGTTAGTCAACAGATTTATATCACCAAATGCGTGGCTCTGGAATGACCACGTATCACTTTAAATATTTTCCATGCAGTGGGTCGTCGTTCTATAGTTCTACAACGAGATTCCCATCATATGTTTGCCAAATAAAAATGATAACATGGATATTCCCTTAGGGTCGTGACACCATAGTTTAAAACTGCTTTATATAATCCATGATTCAAAACAATGCCATCGAACTTTGCATAGTGAATAATATCACTTTGCCCTACAAATCAATAAATCATGCATTTGTCAATAGTGTTCAAAGATTTCGATGAGAATCTCATCTTTTGTTGCCAAATAAAAATCATAGTAAGGGTAATAGAAATATTGCATGGTGATCATAATGGTTGCAATATCATAGCTTACCTACCATCCTTTTAACAAGCAAAACATTTCAATAATGCCTTTAATTCTTGCCTAGTATCGATCCAAACTTGAATTATTAAACCATTGCATTATAAACATCATTTAAAAATTCAGTCTTGAAGTATTCTAGACGCAAAGAAAATGTATTTGCATTAGAAAAGTTATAAAGATAAGGGTGCAATGTAAGCTTTATGTGGTTCATAAAAACCTATCACGACATTGCCAATCACCATAATCTCATGTGCTAAGACATAGATCTTTTCCTTAAGTCTATGAGTAATGAAATGATATTGGATTTAGCGGTTACAATTATGCTACCATAATGCTAATTGCGATAGCTGTACATAGATGGTATAGGACTAGCCAGTCCTTCTTTAGGTGACTTCCACTTGTAGGATTCCAGTTACATAGTTCTTAATCTTGGAGCAGTTCTGTATCTTACCAGTGTTTGGAAGGAAGTTTTTAACACTGTAATTAGCCTGATAACCACGAGCTGAATGAATGTAAACCCTACCCTTATCACCAAAAGAACGAGCTGATAGAAACAAAGGGCAACTACCACATGGAAGCTCTTAACAGAATCGAGTCGGGAGATGTATTCATGCTGTGACAGGGTTAGAACTGGTAACAAAAGGGATAAACCCTAGGTCATAACAAACTCATAATTGCCAACAACAAAAACAAATGACTCCCAAGCGATACAATGGGCAAGCACAAAGCACTGTAGCTGCATGGGACCTGTTACCAACAGCATTTCAGCAAAACTCAGACAGAAGGGTTCGCAGAGTGACCAAGCCCGAAGGCAAAGGGAAATGACAGAGTAGGGTTAGTCAACAGATTTATATCACCAAATGCGTGGCTCTGGAATGACCACGTATCACTTTAAATATTTTCCATGCAGTGGGTCGTCGTTCTATAGTTCTACAACGAGATTCCCATCATATGTTTGCCAAATAAAAATGATAACATGGATATTCCCCTAGGGTCGTGACACCATAGTTTAAAACTGCTTTATATAATCCATGATTCAAAACAATGCCATCGAACTTTGCATAGTGAATAATATCACTTTGCCCTACAAATCAATAAATCATGCATTTGTCAATAGTGTTCAAAGATTTCGATGAGAATCTCATCTTTTGTTGCCAAATAAAAATCATAGTAAGGGTAATAGAAATATTGCATGGTGATCATAATGGTTGCAATATCATAGCTTACCTACCATCCTTTTAACAAGCAAAACATTTCAATAATGCCTTTAATTCTTGCCTAGTATCGATCCAAACTTGAATTATTAAACCATTGCATTATAAACATCATTTAAAAATTCAGTCTTGAAGTATTCTAGACGCAAAGAAAATGTATTTGCATTAGAAAAGTTATAAAGATAAGGGTGCAATGTAAGCTTTATGTGGTTCATAAAAACCTATCACGACATTGCCAATCACCATAATCTCATGTGCTAAGACATAGATCTTTTCCTTAAGTCTATGAGTAATGAAATGATATTGGATTTAGCGGTTACAATTATGCTACCATAATGCTAATTGCGATAGCTGTAGACAGATGGTATAGGACTAGCCAGTCCTTCTTTAGGTGACTTCCACTTGTAGGATTCCAGTTACATAGTTCTTAATCTTGGATCCGAGTTACTCTAGACTATTTCACTTATTGTTACGATACAATCACAATCATTTAATTGTTTCAAATTCCTTATAACAAGTAGATGAGTTTACTCAAGATAGCTTATAATTCCTAAACCATTGACATAAGAATAAATTATCAACCTGTACAAATCCTGAGATGTTAAGAGGAGACTCGTAACTGATAGAATATCTTGCAAATGCTAAAAACAAGCAAATTATATTTTGATCGCTCCAGATCCTGTATTATTGCAGTTGCAAATCAAAACATTTTCTAACTTAAAAACTCGATATAATACGATAACTGAGCGAGTAAAAATTTGTCTGAGTATGGTCACCCAATTGTATTCCACAGTGCTAATTATGAAACATATTTGCAATACAGTAATATCATCAAAGAACAATTATTCCACAGAGTTGTTTAATTCATTGATTCTCCAGAAACATAGCTATCATATTAATTAGTCCTTTCTAACTCTCTATAAGTACGATTATAAGAAGATCACAGGAAAGGTTCTACCTTTAAAACACTTGATAATCTGGTTAGCATGCTTAGACTTTTTACGGAATGAATTGGTATAGCTAACTGATTTATAATACTTTAAAGATTTAAATGTAGCGACCCGCACATTACCTGTATATCTGTAAGAGAAAGACAATTTGATGCATTAGCTCGGAAGCTAAGTAAGCCCAGTCTGCTATGGCAATTTTCCCCTTGTGGTTGAAAAACAGAAAACAATCAGCAACGGTAAAGAAACTCATATCAAAATCTAATTATAACAACAGATCATTCAGACACATTTATGATCACTTCAACTAATCAAACAGATCAATGAATGTATTTATTAATATTACTTGTTATTTTAAAAATTTTAAAAATTTTAAAATTTTCGGAAATTTTGGGTCATGACACAGAAACTCAATTCTCAATTCTCATATGTAGGAAAAAAAACCCAAAAAACACATAAAATAACAATGGATTTTATATAAAAGGATTCAACATTTAATGATGCCTGGTATGACAATCGCATCTTAACTCTTCATTGAATCTCATGGCCATTCATTCAACCTTCATAATTCTCATGACACTCCTTGTTCAACTGAAACATGTAAATGTAAAACTATTACGTTAAAACTAAAACATGTTAGTAAACTTGTTACCCTTTTTATTGTAGTGTTTCCTCTTGTCCAATGCCCAATCAAGATATTTTAGTGCTAAACTTTTTAAGCCTTGTCAACCACAAACTATTGAATGGATCAGATGATAAATGAAATACAAACATTACCAAAGTGGATGGATTGCAATTCTCTGAATTTGAAACGAAACAAATGATTAGAACAAAAGAAAATACTCGATCCTACTGCATGCAGATTCTCAAAAACATTTGAAACCCATCAAATGTTTCTCCGGATTTCAATGTAAGCCCTACTGTTATCAGCTGAATAAAAAACAGATCTGTTAGTGCTAAAGTTAACCCTCAACTGCAAGAGAGCTAAGCTTAACACATCTTAAGCTCTTAAGCTCTAAGGTTTGGATAAAATCTGAATGAGTTTGGTTTTTAACAACAGACGAGGAAATTGAAAGGGTAGATGAATGATTAAGCCTAAAACATAGACCTATAAAAATATGAAAGAAAAGGTAAACAAGGATGATATGAAAACATGTGTCTACAGATAGTAGCAATGTATGAACCAGTTTAAGAATAGTTTATATAACCACAAACAGTTGATTATATAAACTGATAAATATTCTTCAGACAGAAAAACATTTTGCAAAAAGAAATACAAATATTGGTATCCGTAATAAGAAACTAGGATACTAGGATAGAAACACTATCTTTCATAAGAGTTATTACAGATATAAACAACATTTGCATGAATAGAAGTAAAAAATTGACTCATAAAAGATTTCTCATCCTTCATACACTTCCAAAATATACTAACAGGTTATAAAAAAACTCAGACTAATAAATCAACCCTTACAATCACACACACAGTCTCTCAGGCTGGAACCTCCTCTCTCGGATTACATTTCTTCTTAAATTTATATCGAACTATTTCTTCTTTTAATCTTGAGCAATCTCCTTTGGACACCTATCCATAGATGTTGAGCGCTTATATACAAAAATAAGAGTATCCCTCAGGTTCCCATGAATTTGAAACGCTTTTACTTTCTCTGGTGTTGAAATCTTCTCATCATATTTAGTCTTTGATAACACTGGAAGACAAATGTATGCATGAACTTATACAGTTGATTTTGGCTGAGGGTGAAACACGGAGGACTTTAAGTAACCAAAATCGCAAGTCTTGACAGGGAACAAGACTTTCAGCTTAAGATTTCAATGGCAAACTCCCTCCAGCAACATAATCTATCCATATATATCTCAACATTCCATAAGCTATAATCGTAACTCCATATATTGATCATGTGATCACTGCTCCATTTTACAAGGCGTTTTGAGCTTTATTTAAGAAAGCGACATCTCCAGCTTTACATCCTTTGCGACCTTCAAAGACATCTCCAGCTTTATTTAAGAAAGCGACATCTCCAGGGTACTTAGCACCGAATTTAAACCATTTGGGCGTTTGGTCTTGACTGTGGATTTCAATGACATTTGAGCTCGGGCCTTTATGACATGGTGCATTCCAAATTCTCTAGGTGTGCTCGTGGCGTTGAATGAAACCCTTGATTGATTACTCCTTTGACATCCCTCGATCCTTTGCTTGGAATGTTAAGCTTGTTAATTGGAAATGATATAAACAGAGCTAATGACATCCCTAGATTTCAAACAATAATATACCCTTTGCAATTGTTTACACTGCCATTTTTATCCTTTTCTACACATAGTTTTATCGCAATCAGCGTTCCTAGACCGGGAAATACTAGCCTGAAATTTTGAATAGAGAATTGACAATAAGACTTGGTTACAAGCTTTCTGTCTGTGTGTCTACTTTCCACAAATCGTTCATTAACTTCCAACGCATGGACAATTGTACATAAGCTTACTCCAACACCTGCAGGCTTACTTCATCATTCAGCTCTTGCCAATTCATTTAAATGCTCATGATGAAACCATTCTGTGCGCTGCCAGAAACTTAAAATTTTCATGGGACTTATCTGGTACCAACAAGATCCATGCAAATACTCGATGCATGCAGATTCTCAAAAATAATCCATCGAATGTTTGCTCAAAAATAATTGAACCCCGTCGAATGTTTGTCCGGATGTCAATTTAGGCCCTGTTATTATCTAACTGAAAAAAACAAAGTAAATACTACAGCTCGACTAGAATAGACTATTCATCTACCAAAATTAGGATGAACTAAATTACAAGAGACATGGTTCAGAGCTGACAAATGCAAGTAATTAATATGGCAAATCCTGACTACTTGGCTGATGTCTTAGCTGCTGCATATTTGTCCGGATGTCAATTTAGGCCCTGTTATTATCTAACTGAATAAAAAAACAAACTAAATACTACAGCTCGACTAGAATAGACTATTCATCTACCAAAATTAGGATGAACTAAATTACAAGAGACATGGTTCAGAGCTGACAAATGCAAGTAATTAATGTGGCAAATCCTGGCTACTTGGCTGATGTCTTAGCTGCTTCATTGCGAGTCACTTCAGATTCCGCAGCAATGTGGGACCAAAGTTTCTTTTTTGATATCATACATGCCTTCGCATTTCTTTTAGATTCCATTATCAAACATTTATTTTGTGAAACATTTAAATTAAGCAATTTGAACTGTCTGCAATTTTTTGCACTCCCAAAAAACTTAATTTCAAAACATATCCATTCAAACATTCAATCCATGCATGCTACTGCAATCATATTCTCAAAATAATTGCACCCCATCGAATGTTTCTCCAGAAGTCAATGTAAGCTTTTCTGTTAACTAACTGAATAACCAGATACCAATGTAAGCTCTACTGTTAACTAACTGAATAAAAAACAGATCCATGCAAATACTCGATCCAAGCAAGTTCTACTGTTAACTAACTGAATAACCAGATGCCAATGTAAGCTCTACTGTTAACTAACCGAATAAAAAACAGTTAACTAACTGAATAAAAAACAGATCCATGCAAATACTCGATCCAAGCATGTACTGCATGCAGATTCCCAAAAATAATTGAACCCCATCGAATGATTCTCTGGATGTCAATGTAGGCCCCATCATTATTTAAACTAAAAACTACAGCTCAACTAGAATAGACTATTCATCTACCAAAATTAGGATGAACCAAATAACAAGACACATGGGTCAGAGCTGACAAATGCAAGTAATTAATGTGGCAGATCCTGGCTACTTGGCTGATGTCTTAGCTGCCCCATTGGGAATTACTTCATATTCTGCAGCAACGTTTGCAGAAGGATTGAGCTCATCCCAAGCCTCAATCCAAGTGACCATGGCATCTGCAAGCTTCTGGAAATATGGATCTATTTTCCCAAGTTCTTCCCTTACCTGCTTTGACAACTCGATGTAGCACTGCTGGACGGAGGTACATTCCTTTGGAAGGGTAGCAGATTGGAAAAATGGAATTATGTCCTCTTGCCAAAATATGCCCTTATACTCTTTCTTCAAATTAACAAAGGGATTACTGGCTTTGCTGTGCCAAATGTATGGCAGCCCTGTTTTCACTCCCAGCCCCAAGTGGTCACAGATCACCTTGACACACCATCCGGCCCACATATCGTCATAGCGACCAATAGGCTGGCCATCACCCATCAAGCCAAAATACATTGCAGGGCCAATCAAGTCCCGATTAAAGGCCAAATTCATCCCACACATGGGGAAAAGAGTACCCTTTGGAATTGTCAAAACTGCATCAACATACCTGCTGTTGCGTTCCAAGGGCTTGACAAGCTGAGTGGGGGCATCATAGTCAGGAATATTCATCCAGAGGCCATGAGAAACTGCAGTGGGTGTTCCATGGCGAAGGCTGAAGGGGTATCCACGAACAAAATCTGCTCCTTCTCTGTATGGATCATACAATGTATTGAAAAAGAATGGGGTTGAAGGCGAGAGCAAATTCATAATGTGCTGGCGGAGAGCATTGATGTCGTTGCCAGAGGGATCCTTGGCAACAAAGCAATCATCATCAATTGTGAAGATGTATTTCTTCTTGGAGACCATGTAACCGAAACAACGGCAGGCGCTGTCCTTGAAGGAGATGCAGGAGGCCTTGGGGCCGAGGATCCTGTTGATATCGTTTCTGTTGTAGAGTTCGTAATCGAAGCCCTCAGGCACGCTGATGGTCTTAGATGGATCCCCATCCTGCACAATGATGAGATGATAGGGCTCAAAGAATGGCCTCCACATCTCCAGAAAATCCAAGTTCCGAATCGTGGGTATCACTATGTCCAGCTCGTCCTTCAGGATGGGAGTGGCAGCACTAGGACCTGCCATTTTTGGATGGATGGAAGCTGAGCTAAAGTGCCAAAACCGGAAAGATGAAAGAAAATGAAACCTACACAACTGAGCCTTCCACAATGAGAAATAACTCTTCACTCTCAGATCTGATTTGGTTAAGTTGTCTACACATCTATATATAGTATATGGAGGAGCAGAACAAAGCAGAATATTTGTTATATGGGGAATCGCGCTCTTCCCGAATTTCCGGAAAAAGGTCCTCGCAGTTGAGCTTTGCCAGCTCCCTTCTTTAGACGGAAGGGTGCCAACTGCCACATCTCGTCTAATGGGTGCCAACGTCCCAGATCTTAACGGGTGCCAACGTCCCAGATCTTAACGTAAGCCTATACTTAACGGCACTTTTTAGAAAAGGGTGAGCAATAACCCACGGGGTGTGATAACAGGTACTCAAATCACCCCGGTATTTGGGTGACAGGCGATGGAAACGTTTTTGGTGAGGCACAGTTTCATTTTTTTTGGGTTATTTTTTTGGAATTTAGACAATCTGGGTCGTTTTAAAATGGGCCAAAACCCCTAGGAGCACAGTTCAATGACAGAATTCCCTAGTAAATGGGGTGGAACTACGATTCTGCTGGTTTTTATAACCGAATCTAGGGAACAAATGCCGAAAAGGCGAGGTGATTTGAGTGCCAGTTATCCCACGTCATAACCCACTAACAACATTGGATTGTATTTATTGATAACCTTATAAAATGGGATTTTACCAATATTCTACGTTAGTGATTGCCCTATATCATCATGGTCATCATGTCTTTTTCTCAAGTGTTACAATGACATTGATTTACCTATTTTTATTATTTTATTTAGTTATAATGGGATGTTTATTGATGGGCTTATAAGATGAGATTTTACCAATACTCCATGTTAATGATTGTCCTATATCATAAGTGTCATTTTTTCAAGTGTTGCAATGAGATCGAATGGTAGACAGGTAGTATGGTAGAGATGTTGTCAAGTTTCTAACAAAATAAAAAATAATTTAAAAAATTCATTATCGACATATAAAATAAAATAAAAATAAAACCAAATAAAAAGTAGGCTCATAAAATAAAAAATTAAAGCCAAATAAAAAGTTATTAAAAAATCCATGTTGGCTTATAAAATAAAATAAAATAAAAAGCATAGATCAATCTTAAACATGGATCTATCAAGCAATTACACCTCAAGAAATTGGATCCCTCTGGCTTCTTGATAGATAGGGGTTTGAGATGGATCTATGCTTGTATATAAACAATTTTAAAATTAGCACCTCATCAGATTAGATTGTTAAATTGACAAGTAAGTTGAAAAATTGATTGTCTTAGCTTATTAAACAATGAATTTGAAATTTAAATGTATATTGTATTAGGAAGAGAAGTGTTGTCAATGGGTATTTACTATTGGCCTATGTGATTCAAAGGAACCTATACCAAGCATAGGGTAGCCACCTAGGACTATTATTCATTCCTTTTGTTGAACTCCATATTTACACTCTATACTCTATCTTTTTCATTGTCATTGTAACACAAGAGAGATAGTATAAAGCCGAATGGTAAAAAAATATTGAAATTGCCATTACCTCATGGTTTTAACTACCTATAACAACGTTTCCATGTAAAAATCATGTTCTATTGTTATTGTTGTTTTCTTCTATTTTTAATAAATATTTTACTATAGTTTGGTATCAGAGCCTAAAAACTCTCAGGCATAGGATTTTCTATGAGTGCGAGTTGCAACAATGACCAAGGGTTTAACCAAGTTCAAGAATGAGAACTTTGATGGAAATAATTTATTCTTATAGAGGATGAAGGTGGAGGATTTGTTGGTTCAGAATAACCAAGACCTAGCCTTGAAAGCGGTTGCACAAAAACAGAGCAGCATGATAGATGGGGATTGGATAAAGCTAGACAAAAATGTATTTTCTACAATTCAGCATTGGCTAGCATAATTTGTCTTTTTCAATGTTGCTGAAGAAAAGACTGCATAATCCCTTTGGAGAAACTTGGGAAGTTGGATGAGACTAAATCGACAATAAACAAGGTTTTCTTCAAAAACCAACTTTTTCATCTAAGGATGAAGAAGTGTTCAACTGTGGCAGATCATTTGGATGGGTTTAATATCCTGATCAACAAAGTGCTCTTGGTTGGTGTAAAGATGGAGGATGAGGATAGAATGATCATTTTACTCTATTTCCTCCCAGATACCTGGGATCATATGGAAGTGACTATCACCAACTCATCATTGGGAACTCTAAAATTTTATATTGTGGTAGATACTTTACTAGGAGAAGAGTTGAGGCAAAAACCATCTCTATATCCATCTACCAATGAATCCCTATCTATTAGAGCGAGATCTAGCGAAAGGGGCCAACAAGGGAGATCATAGTCCAAATCCAATTCTAGGGGACACAAGGAAGGGAGGTGTTGGAATTGTGGGAAACCATGGAACTTGAGGAAATATTGTTGCTATCTGAAGAAGGAAAAGGAGGATGAAAATATATATCAACTATCAATTGAATCTAGTATAGTAGATTCAAAAGAGAAGACAACGTGTGAGGCTTTCAATCTCATTAACAACATATCTCTATTATATCTTAGCTTTTGAACTTAGGTGCATCTTTCCACATGTCTCCACATAGAGGCTGGTTTGTCAATTAAGAGTCATATATTGGTCGAATGGTCTACTTGGGTGATGATCATTCTTTATAAATTGTGGGAATAGGGGACATTAAGATTAAGCTAGACAATGGTAGAGAAAGGAAGTTGTGTGATGTGCGCCATATACCATATCTACAGATGAATTCGCTCTCAATCAATATGATGTATAAGATGGGGTATTCTACTACCTTTGGTGATAGTTGATGAAAAATTACCAAAGGATCCCTTGATATAGGTGGATATAGGTGGCCACCTACCTATTCCCCTATCATTTGGTAGTTTTTTAATGGATTTTTGTGTCCAAAACTTTCGGGGCCATTTTGAGGCCCTAAACGATGTATCTTGGCAATGCCATAGTTCAGACATAGCCAAAGACAAGTATGGACAGTAAAAATGTGTACTTCCCGGCTATACCTTACCGACATGATACCGAGTGCCCTAAATAGATATCGTATGCAAAATTTATGCCCTTGAGAAGTTAACACCTCAATTAACCACCTCGGGGTCCACAAACCATTTTACGGTTCATCTCCTAGGGTTAGGTTATTGTATATTTAGGTTTTTTTCCCTCATATTTATGATAAAAATGATCTCGCTCTCCTTTTGTAACAAATTTTCATGAATGAGAATAGCCACCACATCTCTTCTCAGAGATAAAGCTACCACCATTCTAGTTGCTTTTATTTTATAGTATGATTAGTTTCATTCATTTAATAGAATCCGAGTTTACTATAGCATTGTGTTCATTGCAATATATTTGTGTATGAGGTTCTATATATGATCTTTCATTTCGTTCTCACATAAATCCATATCAGTGGTATTAGAGCAGTCTACTCTTTCGTTATTTCTCTGTGCAAGTCCCCGACGAGGTTGGGATATAGACAGTTGGGTCTTGAAATAGTTGAGGTTGAGAAATACCACCCTTGACATCCCAAGCTACCTCACATGATTGAGGAAAAAAGAGAAGAAGGAGTGGGAGATCCTATCAAGTTGTTTCTTGAGGAATCCCTTACATAATAGAAGAGGAATGAGATGATGTAAAAAATTTCCCAAATCCTTCGACGGATGCCGACAAAAAATGAGGGATCATCAAGTAGACACTTCATATGAGCCACACCCTTCAAGGTACAAGTTAACTTTGATATGTCTTTATTTGAAGGCCAGATCGATACCGATGGCCTAGATAAACTATTGAGTCCACTAGAAGGGTATTTCTCTGTCCAAAAATTTTCTGACAAGGGAAAGATCACCTATGTGATCCTTAATGCTATCCCTGATTCATTCAATAGTTTGCATTGTTTTCGAATGCTAACATCAAATGCGACAAGTCATCCACTTCGACACAACTTCGACAAGTTCCAGACTCGACATGACTTTGACAAACTCAACAAACTTCGACAAGTTCAACGACCTCAACAATCTCACGACGTTGACATGCAGCATAGACTTGCGACTTGCATCTATCGAACTTCGACAGATTGTCTCTATGTCTTCCAGTCGACTGTATTGGTTGAACTTTCGAAACCGTTCTAACTTCTCTTGTAACTGAACGTAACAGGTAGGCACCCAAGTGTATGAGCACTCTATATAAGCATGCAAACTATTGTAATATACGAGTTTTGATGATATTTACATCCAGTAATAAAGAAATCAGTTCGCATTTCCTGCATATTGTCTATAAATGTATGTTTATGTACGTAGTGTATTCCTGCTTTACTTATTCTATTTATTATGCTTCCGCCATAACAGAGCCAACTCATTCAGTCTAACTGTTGTCCCCCTCGTGCACCTGGGAGCGTGCAGATCATTGGTATTAGAGCAGTTGGCTTGATTTAGAGCTTAAGTTTTGCGTAGACACTTCCATCGAAGTTACCTGACTTATGCCGGTTCAAACATGCTCACAAAATCAGCAATCCAAGCAGACACTACCTCCAGAGATGGCAAAAGAAACAGGTGATAGACATGCAGTCAACGAGACACAGCAACTCATAGAGCAAGCGTTGGATCGACAACGAATTGAGATGTTCGCCTAGTTCAATGAGATTCACACGCAATTTGCTTCGACTTCAGGATGATTTTCGACGAGAACTAACTCCGAAAAAATCAGCCCCTTCAAAGTGCAAATGAATTTGGACATATCGAATCTAGAAGGAAAGATTGACACGGAATCTGTCGACAATTGGGTACACCGATTGGAATCATATTACTCTGTGAATCAACTCTCAAAAGTTGACAAGGTCACCATTGCATCCTTAAACATGTCAAAAACTGTGCATTGCTGGTGGGATAAACTCTCGACAAAGATGGAGAAAAGCGGAGACCCCATAAACATGTGGGAGAAATTTGTCGGATACATCCGAATGGAGTTTTACCAGCCCAAGTACCTCGAGTATCAGTATAATAAGTGGCAACAGCTAAGGAAATGGAAAGACCAGTCCGTACAGAGTTACACCGACGAGTTCTATCGAATCATGGCTAGACTTGGCGTTCAAGAAGAAGAAAAATTGTTTGTTCTGAAGTATGTCAGTGGATTATCCCAGTACATTCAACAAGAGATGGATTTTCTGACTTTCAATACGCTCATGGATGCATTCCACCATGCCACCAAACTCGAAACCACACAGAAGGGAAAAGAACACTTCGCGACTAAACCGAGATGAGGAAGACCACCCGATAAGAAGGCACCAGCTGACTTCGACAAGTCGAAATCTTCTCAGCCAACTCCACCAAAGCTAGATCACGGCAAAACGCCTTTTCACAAAAGGGAATGTAGCAAACAACCCCCTAACGGGAAATGGTGCGATTACCACCACTCATCTTGGCATGATATGTCTGAATGCAAAGCTCGGAATACCTTTTTGGAAAAAGTGTCGACATCCGACGCGTTCGACAAGACTGTGGTAGAATCTGACCTAGAAGCAACGACCATTTTGACATTGAAATCGACAGCTCTAGCAGCCTCGACTATCGTCGATGAAGAGGAGCGAGAGCGCCTGTTCCATACACATATATGGGTTCAAAACAATCCATTGCATCTGATTGTGGACAACGGAATCTAGAAGAACTTTGTTTCTGAAGAACTTGTGAAGAAACTAGGTCTTGTTACCACTCTGCATCCTGAGCCTTACAAAATCGGTTGGATGAAGGATGGACAAGAGCTAAGGATCACTTGACAATGCAAGCTCGCCTACTTCATAAATCATTTTGAAGATGAATTACTTTGCGATGTGGCACCACTCTTCGTAGTCAACGCCCTATTTGGGAAGCCTTACCTATGGGATCACCATGGAAGTTACCAGTCACGACCGCAGAAGGTGATTGTCAGAATTCAGAATCAACGGTACAGCATACCAGAACGACGACCTACACCAACGGTTGCAATGATATCTGCTAAACAGATGAAGAATCTCATCAATCATGCTCAGAAGTTCGCATCGATTATGATAAAACCATAACATTCTAGGAAGACTACAGCAATCAGTCGAGTCACTGACCAGTGCAGCTCCCGATAGAAGCAGCAGATCGACAATATTCTTGATGAATACTAGAACCTATTCCAAGTTCCAAATGGAGTACCTCGACATTTCCAAGTAAAACACTCTATTGAACTTGCTCTTGGTTCTTCATTACCTAACGCATCTGTCTACAAAAGATCCATTCTCAAAAATGAAGAGATTCGTAGACAAATCCAAGATTTGATCAACAAAGGTCATATCTGACCCAGATCCTCCCCTTGTGGAATTCCAGTCATCCTCGTTGCAAAGAAAGACGGGACTTGGCGCATGTGCATCGACTACAAGGCCCTCAACAAAATTTCGGTGAAGAATAGATACCCTCTGTCATGGATAGATGAGCTCATCGACTGTCTGAAAGGTTCTAAATTCTTTACTAAGCTTGACCTCAAGTCGTGATATCATCAGATTCCAATCGAGCCCTCAGATGTATGGAATATTGATTTCAAGACCAAGGAAGGATTGTTTGAATGGTTAGTCATGCCTTTCATCTTAACCAATGCACCTGTGACCTTCATGCAATATATGAATAACATTCTGCGACCTTTCATTGTAAAATGGGCCATTGTCTATCTCAATGACATATTGATTTTCATTCGATCATGGGAATAACATGTCAGGCAGCTTCAACAAGTCCTCGACACTCTCCAGCAACATCGAATCTACTTGAACATGGACAAGTGTTCCTTTGCGATGAACAATATCAAATATTTGGGGTTTGTAATTCAGTCTGCAGGCATTCATGTCGACCGAGACAAAGTACAAATTATCAAATATTAGACCATTCCTCAAAGCATTCAAGAACTAAGAAGTTTTCTTGGTTTGGCGAATTTCTATCGACGATTCATACTCGGCTTCAGTCACATGGCCTGGCCCTTGAATCAGTAGACGAAAGGAAATGGGAAAACTGTCTTCAAATGGACACCGACACAACAAGCAGCTTTCGAACAACTCAAACACAAGCTCTACACTGCACCAGTACTTGTGTTACCTGATTTGAATCAGTCCTTTGAGATTGAGATGGATGCATCAGACTATGCCTTGGGCGCAATGATCACTCAGTCTGGTCACCATGTCGCTTTTCATTCCGAAAATTTTAACGACACTGTTAGAATATATTCGACGTATGAAAAAGAATTGTACGCCATTGTGCAAGCTCTTAAGCAATGGAGGCATTACATCCTTGGCAAGGAAACAGTCATCCTCACTGACCAAAAGCCTCTACAATTCACCCTGACCCATTCAAAACCACAAACAACTCGAAAACTCAAGTGGATTAATTACCTACAACAATTCTAGTTGGTAATTAAGTATCGGAAAGGTAAAGCTAACGTCGTCGTCGATTGTCTAAGCCGACCACCCATTACTCTCCTTTTTATAGTGATGATTATGCAGGGATATGACACCACTACTTGGCCTCAGTTGTATCAGGAAGACATCTAATTTTCTCTAGTCTACCGACAACTTCAGACTGACAAGTCGTCGACCTCCGACTATTTCCTGAAAGATACCTTGCTATGGAAGCATCAACAACAGCTCATTTGGGACATGCACTACAGCAAGACTGTAGGACACTTTGGAGTAGCAAAGACCCTTTTTATTATCGAGAATTCTTTCTTTTGGCCTTCACTTAAAACCAACGTCAACAAGTACATTCGATCATGCGTGGTTTGTACCATTGCTAAATCGCCTAATCGCAGACAAAGATTGTACACACCTTTGTCAGTTCCTAGTCGACCATGGGAATCTATTTCTATGGACTAATTGACAGGATATCCTACTACGAAACATCATCATGACACGATCTTAGTAGTAGTCGACAGATTTTCGAAGATGGCCATTCGCATTCCATGCAAGAAGACTATGACAACGCAACAAACCGCTCATCTCTTCTTTGAACATGTTTGGAAACACTATGGTTTACCAACAACCATCATTTCCGACCGAGATGTCAAAATTGTCAGCATATTTTGGAAGACTCTTTGGCAGTAGGTAGACACAAGACTCTGATTGTCTATAGCTTTCCATTCTTAGACAGACGAACAGACGGAAGTTGTGAATCGCTTGGTAGTATTGTTGCTTCGCATGTACAACCACAAGCATCGACGAACATGAGATGATAGTCTTCCATAAATACAACACAACTACAATCATGCTCAACACAGATCTATTAGAAAGAGTCCATTTGAGATCTGTTACGTATTTCAACCCTCAGCGCCTATTGAATTGATCAGCTCCTCGACATAGTCGAACGACACCGACCATAACCGATGAGAAGTTGACAAAGCATTGAAGTTTCGAGATCAAATCTACGACATCCAGCAACAAGCACATGACATGTTGCAACGAGAAAACGCGAAAGCTAAGTCCCGACGCGATAAGCATCATATCCCTCATTCATTTCAAATTGGGAATAAGGTATGGTTACATCTCAAGAAGGAACGCTTCACTGGACCATACAAGAAGTTGAAATCTTTTTGATATGGTCCATACAATATTATTCAGCGGATTGGAGAAAACTCTTTCCAGTTCGACATTCCTTCATGTCTAGGTTTACATCCAGTA
This sequence comes from Larix kaempferi, assembly GCA_027924585.1. Classification (NCBI taxonomy): domain Eukaryota; kingdom Viridiplantae; phylum Streptophyta; class Pinopsida; order Pinales; family Pinaceae; genus Larix; species Larix kaempferi. The sequence goes on along the minus strand of BSBM01000931.1, from coordinate 19,513,578 downwards.
TTCAACGTGGATCTACTTCGACCATACCATGCACCACTGTTGGAACAGAATGACTTGCGAACAGCAGAACCCGAAGACATCCATCCATATGTTCAGGAGCCTCTTCCTTACGACACCATTGTGGGATGACAAGTACGTTGTACAAGGACGGACACAATTCCCTTGTTTCATGTTTCCAAAGTCAGACAGCTCCCATCCCAAGGAAAATGGTACTCTGCTACTGAACTGACCAACAAGTTTCCTCACCTGACCGAGCAAACAATGGGGACCATTCTTTCTTAAGGAAGGAGGTATTATCCATTCAGCAGTTGGCATTTTTGTCGAATGCTAACATCAACTGTGACAAGTCATCGACTTCGACACAACTTCGACAAGTTTCGAACTCAACACGACTTCGACAAACTCAACAATTTTCGACAAGTTCAACGACCTCAACAGTATCGCGACATCGACTTGCAGCATCGACTTGCGACTTGCGACTTGTGAACTTCAACAGATTGTCTCTTTGTCTTCCAGTCGACTGTAACGGTTGAACTTCTGAAACCGTTCTAACTTCTCTTATAACTGAACGTAATGGGAAAGCACCCAAGTGTCTCATCACTCTACATAAGCATGTAAAATATTGTAATATACGAATTTTGATGATCTTTACATCCAATAATAGAAAAATCAGCTCGCATTTCCTGCATATTGTCTGTGAATGTATGTTTATGTGCATAGTGTATTCCTGCTTTGTTTATTCTATTTCTTATGCTTCCGCCATAACAAAGCTGACTCATTCAGTCGACCTGTTGTCCCCCTCGTGCACCTAGGCACGTATGGATCAATCCCCCATGTCAAAAATTGGTGGGAAACTTATTATGAGAAAAATTTAACAGAGGATTCTGGAATATCTGAGAACAATCCCACTAGGGCCTCTTTTATAGATGTCGTTAAGGAACAATATTACCCTATGGAAAACTATGATGGCCAATACATGAGATGGAACACATTACGTTAAGAGAGGGACCAAACAATGCTAGAGTTCACAAATACTTTCCATACTTGTGCACCAAGCTGGGTATCAGAGACTCCGAGTGACATATGGTTCTGAAATACCGTTGGGAGATACATAGGTAAATCCAAACCGAAATGGAGTTTATGTACATCTCATCAATGGGAGCCTCTTATCGGTACATCGTCAAGATCGAGTGAAATTTCAAGCAAAAGAACAAGTGGGAGTTTGGGTTTGCGAATCCACTACGAAAGCAAGGCAAGGGTAACCTTATCTTGCAGAACAAAAGACCTAATAAGGAAAACCATCCCTAGTAAAACTAGTCCAAGCTATAAGCAAATAAGGGGAACGAGAATACAAAGAAGGACATCGGGAAATGGTTCAAGTTCCATAAGAGCCCCTGGCACAATACTGATGAATGTTGCTCATGGAATTCATTGATGGCCGAGAAAAAATATTCAAATTCATATCTTGGTTCCAACTTTGATCCATAACCTATTGTCACAGTTGCAGATAGGGGGAAGCATATCATTGATGTGGAACCCAGCTTCACCAACGTTACCACAAATATCCAACCCGAGATTCCATAGGATTTGGAGGAATGTGAGTGCCTCTTCCACTCGCAGATGTGAGAAAAATGTGTACTTCTCGGATAAACATTTCCAACGGGATACTGAGCACCCTAAATGGATATCATATGAAAAATTTATGCCCCCAAGAAGTTGACACCTCAACTAACCACCTCGAGACCCACAAACCTTTTTACAGTTCATCTCCTAGGTTTTTTTTGGATGTTTAGGGTTTTTTCCCTCATACTTATGATAAAAATTCCCTTGGAATCCTTTTGTAATTAACTTGTCACAAATGAGCGTAGTCGCCACATCTCTTCTAAGAGATAAAGTTACCATCATTCTAGCTGCTTTTATTTTACAGTCTTTTTTGTTTCATTCATTTAATAGAATCTGATTTTACTGTATCATTATGTTCGTTGCAACATACGTGTGTATGCAATTCTATATATGCTCTTTCATTTTTTTCTCACATAAATTCGGATTAGTGGTATCAGAGTTGTTTTCTCTTTCCTAATTTATCCATGCATGTCCCTACCGATGTAGGGATATAAAAATTTGGGTCTTGAATTAGTTGATCTTACAAAAGACCTCCCTCGGAGGCCCAAGCCACACTCCATGGATAAGAAAAAGAGAGAAGACAGAGAAGGAGATCCTATCATGTTGTTTCTCAAGGAATACCTCGAGTGAAAAAGGAATGAGATGATGGACAATTTCACCCAAATCCTTCCACAGATGTTGACAACAATGGAGGGATCATCAAACAACCACTTCGGAGTAGCCACACCCTTCAAGGTACATGTTAACTTTGATATCCCTTTATTTGAAGGCCATATCGATGTCGAAATAAAAAAAATCCTCAACCTCCTTTTGTAATCAGCTTGTCACGAATGAGCCTCGCCTCCACATATTTTCTCAGAGATAAAGCTACCACCATTCTAGTTGCTTTTATTTTACAATATGTCCAGTTTCATTCATTAAATAGAATCTGAGTTTACTATATCATTGTGTTCGTTAAAATACACTTGTGTATGTGGTTTGTTGGGCCTAGCCCAAGTAAGGCATTTTTGACAAAACAGTTTTTGAAATGCAAAGTTGTGCGCAGTTCAGATGAAGACTTTTTGGCAAGACAGTTTTTGAGGAGTTGCGATGTGAGCGCAGTGGCAGGATGGGAACCGCGCAGTTGAGGACCGGTTCCGTGAAGTAGTAGCGCCGCGATGTGCCAGCAGGGCACCTGTTTTGGGTAATGAATGAAGGTAACGTCGGATGGGTGAAAGCGACCTATTTTTGGTTAAGATACTCCATGATTACCAAGCAGGCGGGTAAGGAGTAAGGAGAAAGGAAAGCGACCAGTCACACGTGCAGAGGAAGCGCGACGTGAACCGGTCGGATAAGGTCATTAGAGAAGGAATGGCTGGGTGAAAGCGACAGTCGGCATGGGGTCGAAAGGGCACGCTGAAAGCGACCTGACCACGCGCAGAGGATGGCCACGACAGAAGAGTCGCTATCAGCGCCTAACAGTCTGGTTAGGGGAAAACCGCGACAGTTTTGGGAAACCTTAGGGTTTTTGCCTATGCATTGTAAATACATGACCTATGGGCATGATCTATAAGAAGGAACATTTTGTAAGGGAAAGGGTTGAATGTTAATGTTTAAATATAATTGTTGAATCTGAGTGATACTGTGTTGTATTGTATTGTTGAAATCCATTGTAAAGGCTCTGCAAGCTGCGTGCGCAAAGGCCTATTGAGAGAGAAGAGAGTCTGCAGTTGAGTGCGCAGATTGGAACTGTTGTAACCTTCCCAAGATAATATAACAACAGTTCATGTGTACATATCTCCCATCCTGGGGGTGAACCACGTTAAATTCCATGTTGTGTGATTGTTTACAGATTTGCACCTGTTTATTTTCCTACAATGAATGCTTAAGATCTTTCTTATCAGTTGATGTGTTTTACTTTTATATGTATTCGCCATAAAGAATGAGATGGGAATAATATGTTAAGTAACACATATATGGATGAATGTTAGATGCACAAGTATTTCTAAGTCTGTGAATGCATAAGTCAGCTGGATAATCACTTAGGTGAGTGGAGTTCGCGCCGTGCGACTCCCTGGAAGCGCAACACCGGATGTGCGTAGTATATTGTGTGTTGTCATATTGCATAAACCATAAGATAAATAACCTAAGACAATTGATGAATGGATAGGGAATCCTAAGTAGAGTCACTGAAATTGGTTAAGTCTGCACAGGAAGCGTAGTTATCAGTTGCGTTGTCCTGTCGACGAAAGTCCATGCTACATCGCACAGTCCTTGGATGCACGATAGAATAAGTGTTGACCGCAAAGGAGCTAAGCTTCAAGTCGTCTTCAATTCGCAGCGCGAGTCCCACAGCACATTGTTCATCAGATCTGTTTACACACTCATCACTTGGTTGTTGAAACCATATTCCACAGCCCCCCCATAACTTTGCTTCGGGTGAGACCTCAGTCTATTCGCATATTGTTGCCGAAAGGGCCGGTGAAAAGGGGTTTTGTTGGTTTCTTGAACCGCGAAGAACCTGGGTCTTTATAGAAAACCTCAAGACAGTTATGTAAGCCAACATGGTTCTATACATGCTGTTAGTACTGATATTTTTCAGTCTCTAAAGCATAGATACCGATTCCCAAAGGTGAATTGGTATAATGTTCTTATCCCTTAGTATCTAAAGAAATCAATAATAATCTGAGCACGAGTTGCAATGCGATCAACTAGAAGCTGGCAATCAGGGTCCCTATAAAGAGCACTTAGTGTTGGGAATGTTGATCCCTCGGATAAAAAAAAATACGATGGTCAGGATATCAGGCGCACCTATAAAGTGGAAGTGATTTAAAGAAAGAAAGTGAATGAGTTAATCTGGAGCAACGTCGATCAGATTGAGTACGGATGTGATCTAAAGCATGCCAATAAACTGATCCCCTCTAAAAATTGAGATGAAGGCGTGTTGTCCTCAAAACCACTGAGGACATGTGTCGGGATTTGATTGACCATAACTCCTCAAGAGCCTTTTTCCTAAACCGCCTCACATCCAAGCCTTACCACTCTAGGAAATCAAAAGTGGTATCCACCTATGACAAGACATAAGTTGTATCATGGCTAATCCTATCCCCATCTGCCATCTATCAAGTTGGGTCCCAGTGCCATTTTATCCTCGCATAATTATTCGTAAAATCCAAAGTGGTCCATTGTACCCTGAAAAGAATAAAAAAGGCACTTTCCCTTCATTTTAAAAAATCATTTGTTTGATTAGAGCGTGCTCCCGAAAACCCATTGTACCAGACTACCGGTTGCATGAAGTAGACAAGTCCACATCAAGATCTGAGCCAATCTAAGTCAGCTCTCGTCCATCATCTGGGTAATTTTACTAGTTACTATTCCTCTTCTTTTTTGCTCATACCATTGCATATTACAGAATCTCAAACCCCTAAAACTCTATTCCTTTTACCCTAACAACCGGTGAACCTACCGAACTAAAATCCACCCAAAATGGACTCTAAATTACCTAAAGTTAAGCTCCCAAAACCTCGATTCTTAGGTGAGGAGCATGTATATGACCACGAGGTTGAAGCCTTCGATACAATAATCACTAATTCAAACCTACATGAGACTATAAGAGAAGCTAAATCCCTAATTATGGCAGGCCAAGACAAATGAAACCTTTGGAATTCAAACTTCTCCCGATCCGTCTTCCCTAGGTCAGTGGTTTTTCCTGAGTTTGTAACCTAGTGTTCAAAGAATTATTCTCCCACCAAAACAGAAATTATGTCCTCGGATATGTTGAGAACCCTCTACTACATTATTCCAGATTCCTTAAAACAAATGTTTTGTATTCTTGAATCATTAGCTCCTCACCCATTTAATGAAAAATCCTTATCAAATGCCTTCCAAAACCTTGGGCCATTTGGACACTATCAGTTATTGTCCCAACATTTAGAGCTTGGCATGGAAATACCTATCATTCGCCCTCCTTACAGTACTATTTTTGCTCTAAGAGTTCCAAGAGATCTATTTCACTCATTTGTACTATTGTATGACTAGAAAATGACAATTCTATAGATGAAGTTATTTTGGGAGTATTACTTAAGCTGACTACATAACTTAGAAAAAAAATTGTCATTTTGATCTCTGTAGTTCCTTATAAGAGGTCATACATGAACAATTGGAAGAATTTCCTTCTATTGAGTGGTTTAGGTACCCATCCTATATGTTCTTTATGTTCTTCTACAAAAATTATGAAAGTTTCAATCACTTAGGGTTGAAGGCTACTGATAAAGATGGAGATCAAGTCCCAGTTTATGAATGGTATGAACTTTTTTTTTTTTTTTTTCCTTGGAAAAAGTCATAATTTTATTTCAAATATATTGAACAAAATTACATTCTGCACATGTATTAGAATCACTGAGATTCCTACATTATCGCATATCATCAATTCATGTTTCTGACTAGTCTAATGTCCCATACAAATTCAATACTTTGCTGTCCATACAGCACTCATATATCCGATTACATATATCAAAAAAAGTCTCAATATGAAATAGTTCCTATCAGAAGATTCTGTCCAAACATCCCTACAGCACCAAACAGAAATATATAATCCACAGGAGCCAATGCTCCATCCCGGTCCACCAAAGCCTCGTTAACAGGCCAGTGATATTATCAATATACAAAATACAAAAACCAAAAACAAACTGTTATGAAGACTGATATATCAGAAGCCAAATGCTCCCTCCCGGTCCTCCAAGGCCTCGTTGAAAGGCCTATGATAATAACTGTATGATCCAGCAGTAGAGTGTGATGTGATCCTCCAGGTTCCGAAATTCAGACGTTGCTGCGACGCTTCTTTGGAAAGAAGGTCGGCCATGCCATTTCTCTCCCTGTAGACATGAGTGAATGTTATAAGATTAAAATGCCGCTTTAACCGTAAAACATCTTCCAGTATAGGTGAGAGAACCATCACATTACATTGTGTATTCTCATTGGCCCAGTCAATAACAATCAGTGAGTCTCCAAAAATCTGTAGTGAAAGGCATCCCTGTTCTAGTGCAAATAACAGCAATAGTCTAAGTGACATGATTTCTGCGTAGTTGTTTGTGCCGCTACCCAATCCAGCCACAATGTGGAAATAATGTGATTCAGATTTGTGAAAAACGACCCCCCCACCGCACACCGATTGATGGTCAAGTGATGCGCCATCGAAAAAAGCCCACGGTATGGATTTATCAATCGTTTCAGCGATCACAGGACGTGTTCTAATCGCTTTGGGATTAGTTTTGTAATGTAAAATGATAGCCACAGCTTGAGCCACAACTTGCTCCATCGGGACTCTACAGTCCTGAAAAATGATCCTGTTTCGTGTGATCCAAATGCCCCATGCAAAAATACATGGGGCTGCACATATGTTTGATTTCTGTTGATCAGACCACCAATCATGGAATGCGTCAATAACACTCTCTCCCCACCAGCGCGCATTTAGATCCAAATAGTTGCATATATTTGTCCAAACCGCCTGAGAGAACCGGCAGTGAACAAAAAGATGTGTGATAGTCTCATCTGCCTCCCTACAAAGTGGACAAAAACCCGGGCCCTGTATAAATCGTCTCTTCAGTATGTCCCAGGTAGGTGCCTTTTGTTCCAAAATCGCCCAGAAAAGTATTTTTGCTTTACCCGGGCATTTAAACTTCCACAGGGTTTTCCACCACCACACCACTGCCCTATTATGCATCTCCACATTAAGCTGAGTGTATCCAATTTTTGGTGTGTATTTCCCTGAGGGATGGTGATCCCAGAGAAGTTCATCAGGCCGATTTGTCAGACGAATATTGGTGAATCTTAAGGTTCGGATGTAATCCTCCCAAGCTCCGATCAATTCTGCAGGAACCTCAAGACGCTGGGCAGAGAGCCACCCCTGGTGCCAGAGAGTGGATAATCCCGGTTGGGCTATATCAGCCAGGAAATGACAGCCTCTAGCTACCAGAAAGGTCCTTAAGTCCACCGGCAGGGTATGTCCCCCTCTACTTCCTACCCAAGGATCCAGTCCGATACGAAGTAATTGCCCATTTCCAATTCTCCAGACTAATCCCGATCCCACCAAATGAAAATGCTGAACCACCGCTTTCCAAACCACGGAGCAATTTGCCCTCGTCTTATTGCCCAGCCTAATCCAATCAAGTAGGGTTAAGGGAGCAATGTATTTGTGATAGACCACACTAGTCCAGAGGCTCCGTGTATGAATAATTCGCCATGCAACCTTTGCTCCCAACGCTTTTGCAAATAGAAAGATATTCTTTAATCCCCACCCTCCCAGTGCTTTGGGGATCGCGATCAATTCCCATCTAGCCCACACCAAGGCTCGGTTCGCTCCCTTACCCTTCCAGAGGAAGGCAAAAACCAACCGACGAATCTGCTCCAGGACTCCTTTGGGAATCCAGGCAAGTGACATCCAATAAACCGGAATTGCTTCCAAAACTGATTTGACCAGAACCAGTCTCCCAGCCCGCAAGAGCCATTTATGGCTCCATCCATGTAGTCTCTGCTCCAATTTGGCAATTAACCAGTGCCAATCTGCCTTCAAATATGCATTAGGTTTTAATTGAAATCCAAGGTACTTTAAGCCATCATCAATATCCATAGTCCGATAGGGAAGTCTGATGGCTAATCTGTGAATCTCCTGCTCATTTAAATGCGAGCATGTGATGGTTGATTTATCAATATTCACTAGCATACCCGCGGCTTCTTGCAGTAAATTGAGTCCTTCGACCACCTTATCAATATCCTGCCTCGAGCCATCACAAAATATGAGAATATCGTCAACAAATAGGAGATGGGTAATATACAATACCTGAGAAATGGAGATGCCACGAAAGGAGCCATCAGCTTTTGCTTTCAGGATAAAACGACTGAGGCCTTTAGCAACAAGGAGAAATAACAGCGGTGAAAGTGGGCAACCTTGTCGTAGCCCCCTGCCAGCATGGAAGAATGGACTAGCAGAACCATTAATCAATACTGCAAAACTCACCATGGTGATGCAGGCCATAATCCATCGAATAAATTCATAGCAGAAGCCCAGGTGTGTGAGAAGCATCCGGATATAGATCCAGCTAACCCTGTCAAATGCTTTAGAGAGTTCAATCTTAATCATTGCACCCTTCTGCTTCTGCACCTTCAGAGTGTGTATACCTTCTTGTGCAACTCCAATGGCCTCATGAATTTGACGACCTTCCAAGAATCCAAATTGTTCACATGAAATATGCTGAGACAGGATATTCTTTAGTCTCCTCGCCATTACCTTAGAGATGATCTTATATATGCAATTGCAGAGTGAAATAGGTCCGAATTCATCAAAACTATCAGGCTTGTTCGATTTGGGTATGAGAGCAATAAAGGTCGAGTTAAAGGGACCATGAACGAAACCAGCCTTTCTTGATTCTTCCACCACATCCAACAGTTCCTCCCCAAAGAAATCAGAGAATCCCAAGAAAAATTCAATAGGCCAGCCATCAGGCCCCGGGCTTTTATCTTTCTGGAAGGATTGCATTACCTGCGAGAGCTCAATCGGCATCACCTCCTCCATCAAAAGTTTGTTCTCTTCCTCCCCCACAAAACGTGGAAAGAGCTGAGCCATCCTGATAACCTCAGCTATAGAGGCCCCAGGTTGAGCGGTGAATAAGTCTTCGAAGTGTCGAACACCCATCTCAGCCAAACCATCAAAGCTGGAGACCCGATCCCCTTCAGGTGAAGATAATTCCCAGATGGAGTTTGTGAATTTTCTCCCCTTTGCATATGCTTGAAAAAATTTTGTGTTCTCATCCCCACATTGTAACCAAATCGCACTGCTTTTCATTCTCCACATCTCTTCTCGCTCACACAGTAGCACATTCCTGCTACTTTCCCAGTCCAACAGCTCACCTTTCTGCAGTTCATCCAGATATCCCATACCCTGACAATGTAGAAGTCTATCAATATTCATCTCAGCAGCCCTCAGATTCTGGTCATCTTTTACCCTTTTTTCAGTGGCCCAGAGAATAGTGGCCTCTTTTATACGCTTGAGATTAAGTTGAAAGTGTGCGCCCGCATGCTCCTGTGACTCCAAAGGTCGATGAACCCACAGATTCTGAACTAATTTAATATAATCCTCCTCCTTCAACCAGCTAGGATTGAACTTGAAAGGACTAGAGGGTTTGTTTCTACTGCCTCTTATCTCCAGTAGAATGGGACAGTGGTCGGAAACCCCCCCAGACCCCACCCATTGCTTTACAACATCAACCCCCAGTACCAACACATCAGCCACCAGGAACCGATCCAGTCTTTTGGCCACCCTTTGATCCCCTGTTCTCTTATTCCTCTAGGTAGGGGTTAACTTGTTTGGCAGTATGTCAAGTAGATCCTTCCCGGCGAAAGCTTGTATGAAAAAGTTAGCTAATGGATCCGGAGCAGCCCTAGGCCCCAAAACTTCAAAAGATCCCAGAGAAAGGTTGAGATCCCCACCCAAGATCACATCCCTTCCGTCAAAGAGATCCATGCTTAGCAAAGAGTCCCAGAATCCAGCCCTATTTAAATAGGGTCCATAGATATTGAGAATCGTTATCATCCGACCAATCTCTGCATCCTATACTTCCAACCCGATACCAGAAGAGATACCCCATGAGCTATCATATCTGCATCTCTTCACCTTCCACCCTGTAGCCAGCCCTCCAGAGCGTCCACGAGCATCCACACCCACGAACTTCCATCCAGGTAGCAAAGTTTCCAGAACCCTAACAACCTCCACACTGCCGCCCAGTGTTTCATGTAAAAGTAAAATATCAGGTTGATTTAGATCCACCAACCTCCGAAGTGACGATTTTTTAATGGGGCTCGCCAACCCACGGCAGTTGAATGACAAAAGTTTCATATGTAACCCCCTTCCAGGGCTTTCGCTGCTCTAAGTGCCCATTCAATAGAGGATTGTGTGCCCATTACCAAATCAACTTTTTACCGGTCTTGTGCTTTAGACAGATGAGATTTTCGTCCCCGACCTTTCCCCACAGTACTAGCAGTCAATTCAGGAAGTCCCCTACCCCCCGATCCATCAGAGATCACCCTATTTCTAAGGGCATATCGGATACTACAACCCACAGAATTGGGAGAGGGTAAATTTGCTACTAAAGGTGGCGTGTATGCACAATTTGTTACAGGTAATATACAAGGAGCAGTGCATAGTGAAACAGAGCTTACGGGAGAATGAGGCTCTAAACATACCCCCCCCAAATCATTAGAGAGCATATAAAGAAATATCAGAAGAGATCTGGTGAGACATACCTGGGGGATTGGAGGATGAACCCCGACGAAATATGGCCTGCTCATGTAGCTTTCTGGAAGCTGCCCGCGTCAGAGGTGTCGTGGTGCCCAAGGTAGTCCCCACAACTATCATCTCCTTTCTCCCAATGATATCCTGTCCCTCGCTCTCCAATGATGCCATAGTTCTCCCTGTTCCCTGCATCCCACACGATGCCACTAGTAGCACCGATACCTGGTCCGCCCCGGTGTCAATATCAGTTGCTAATCCATTAACCCCCACCAACAGTGGGTTCCCCATCTTCGTAGGATCAGAGCAAACATCAGCTACAGGAGTATCCATCGGTCTGCTGCCCCGAAACGGTAACGTGCAATCCGCGACCAGGTGTCCATGAGCGTGGCAGCGATGGCATCGAAACGGCACCCCCACGTAGTCTAAGATTTTTGTGAAATCCCCGTCCTTCGTCTAAACCATGATCTCAGCCGATAGCCCCTGCCTAAGGTCGATTTTGACCAAAATCTTAGCCACCGAGTAAATACCTGTTACAGTATGAGAATAATCCGCACATATATAGTCGCCAAGGAAGTTCCCAATTGCTGCAAAACGAGATTCAGTCCAGAGATGCATGGGGAGCCCTGGTAGCTTCACCCATATTGGTTCTCTGTCTATTTTTTCTGTTTTTGAATCAAAGAAAGGTGACCATCTTTTCAGCACAATGGGGACGCCCAACATCGTCCAATGTCGGCCTAAAATAGCTGCAACCTCTCCAGGACTCGACAGGATAAAGGAGAACCAGCCTTTCGTCAAGATCCTAATCTCTGGTGCAGGAACTATCAAGTCCTTCCAATGCTCGGCCGCCCATCTCTGGAGAAAACTCCGCCCAAGCCTCTTACCACGGACATGTCCAACCACCGCGGTATGAGAGAAGTCCACCGCCTCCTCCATCGAGACATCCACGCCCAACACAAGTTTGTCCTTCCGGCGCCTTTCCTTCACCTTTCTGGCATAACTTTTATGAGAAACAGCCTGTGCAGGAGCCCTAGCTCTTGGACTTAACAGGGATTCATCATCAGGGTATTTCCCCAACCCCAGGAGCCAACGCTGCTTGTCCACAAGTTGAGTAGCCCTGTCCACTGCTGGCCTGTCCCCGATCCTCGACATCTCGGCACTCCACCGACTTAAGCAAATTGCCAACAGAGAATGAAGCCAGTCCACCACCCGACCGCTTGTTGTCACACCCATCCAGGGTTTCGAGCCTATCCTCTCGCGCGGCTTCTGAAGGAATAGGAAAGATTGAGTAAGACCCTAATTGGGGTTGCAGTGTCCTCCCCAGAAGACCGGCCAAGTCTGGCCTATCCCTAAAGCCTGCAGGTGACCGAAAGCTCGCTAAATCCGCCTCTAAACCCTCCAACCCCAGAGATATGACCGGCGAAGTGACTCTGGCAGATGTCGGTGGGGTGAAGAGGTGCCCATCCAAATCCATCTCTCCCACCGGCCCAGATGCAACCCTTGTCCCCCCGCCTGACAAGAAATGGACAGTCGACCCAATCTCCGCCAAATTGATCGCTCCAAGGTCGAAAATCCCTTGATCCCCATCCCCATCCGAGGTGTAGTCCACCTCCTGCACATATCCATTCTCCATACCACTCCAGTGGTTCCTTCACGGCAGGCAATTTCGATCCCCGACCAAGCAAGCAGCCAGAAAAACGGATGGATCCCCAGATTGGGCCCAAACCCCAATCCACCGTTCAAGAAGACCCCACACAAAACGTTGTTAAAAAATAATCCCCGCTCGACCTCGACTCCCTTCACGCGTCCTCCAGGTTCTATAACCACCTACCCACGCCGTCAAAATCCACAACGCTTCAGGATAATGCTGCTGGGACAGCCAGACCCCATAGTAATATACTGCACCACCAAAGCCCAATTAACATTCCGTCAACCCAAGCTGTCCCTAGGGTTTCATGGAGCCCCCGAAAGCGCAATTCGAACGGCATCCAACCAGTCCTTCGATGACCACCCGCTTCAAATTTTTCCTGGTCCAGCCTCGGCACAGTGTATCAGATCCGGTCCTCCAGATTTACGCAGGCCGTCGCCCATACAATGCCCAAAAACCGCCATGTCCATAGTTTCTTGGAGCACCCTGCGTTCGGTCATGCGTTGGTTTCTTGGAGCACATCATTTTTCACCAGGCCAAAACTATTTCCCAAAATGCCTGAATGGTATGAACTAGTCCTGAGAAGGAAGATAATTCCAATTTCTTTGATTTAATAGAAAATGTGATGAGTATAGAATATAATTTGATTTTTGGCAGTTCTCCTCCCAGGATGCTGCCAAAAAAAAGAAACATTTGCAATTTACAGCTGATATTTAGACAGGGTATTGGTTCCTCTATGAATATCATACATTAATAAGAGTATATGGTTTTTAAGAGCATACATTAATTTTCTTGACTCCAAGGATTTTTTCCATGGAGTATGTGAGACAAAAACTTGCTTCCGATGAGCTTCACTTTATACACTTTAGGAAGCACATAACCTTTTTGCTTCCAAAATAGATAGGACCTCTCATAATAAGAGAGTTAAATGCTTCACAATATGTAGAGGGATATTTAAATCAATTAAACCTTGAGAAGGTTGAAAAGGCAGCCTATGATACACATGATATTATTTCAAAGCAGTGAATGGAAAACAAGAATTTAGGCTACATATGTGAGGCTAGGCCTATTTAGGATATGATAGCAAATAAGGACACATGGGAATAAGTCCAAGAAGTTATGAAAGAAATTGAAGAGCAGGCCCAAAGGAAGAACAAATAGTAGGGAAGAAAAGAACAACTGAAGAATCCCAATAGATGTATATTGATGGGACTAAACAGGGCCCACATCCAAAAAGGGCCTGAAAAAAGGCTGAGGAAAATGAACAAACAATAGTAGAGGGAGAATATTCAGTTGAGATCCCAAGGGAGATAACTGAATTAATAGAGAGGCCAACATTTCCAAGAGGTCCTCCTATAAAGTATATCAGTTATCCCTCCCTAGAATTTACTGTCCCACAAAATTTACAAGGATCATCATTAGTAGATCCAATGCCTGTTAAGAGTGATCTTCAATCTGGTAATAGAAATATCAAGGAAAGAGGAATGAAAATGATAAATGAGATCAAAAAGGAAATCCCAGGAGAAGAAGAGAGATTGATATCAGTTACTGACCATCAACAATATCATTTTAGGTTTTCCATAATTGAGCCTAAGGTACCTAATCCTGTAAACTTAATTGACTGGAGAGCTGAGGAACATACTGTGTATTTTAAGGAGTTTGGGAAGCTTGATAAGCTTGACTTCTATAATCAATCCAGTGACATGATATGCGTTGAGGTATTTGTTGGTTATGAAGCCTTATTTTCCTTATTCATAGGTCGTTTTTCAGTTGTGTTTGGATCCCATCCTGTGACGGGGGGTGTGGGGGGGCTTGCCATCCCCACTACAGTTTCCATGGGGGGTCTAGGGGGGGCATAAACTATCTTGGGATCCTCCACTGATGGGGGTTCAGGGGCAGCACCCCGTAGCGATAATTTTGGAAAAAAATTTCTTGTATTAAAATGTTGTAATTTCATAGTCATAACTTGGTCAATAATGGTTGATTTACTGGCACATGGTATTGGGTATCTCATGGTAATCCCTCTTTAAAAGGAAGCCATTGTAATACGACTGTATATTGTAGTATTGTAAAGATCTCTATGATTGTGTGATAGAAACTTTGAGAGTGTGAAGAGGAAATTGCAGCGGATGTGTTGCAGGTTGTATCCCTTCATTTGTTGAATGGTATAATAAAAAGGACTGGCAATTTCTCCATGGACATAGCCCAGATTGGGTGAACCATGTATATTGGTGTCTCTCGTGTATTGTGTTTATGTAATTTATATTTGCATCTTGTTTATTCTTATTGCTTTGCGATCCTATTTTTCTAACAATTTGTATCTGAAAGAAAGAGAGAAGAAAGAGCTCAGGTAATCGCAACAAGTCTACGAAGGGCAGATCCAAGTCCAGACCGGGGAATATAGAGTGTTGGAACTGTGGAAAGAAATGACATATGAAGAAAGACTACAGATCTCTAAAGAAGAAAGGAGATGGACATTAGGAAACTACTTAGGAAGAAAATGTATCAAGTGATGTGTTACAAGATGCTTAGGTTCTTGCATTAGATAATACTGGTGATTTTTGGGTAGTAGATCCAAGGGCTTCATATCATGCTACACCCCATAAGAAATTTATTTATTATTATGTTCAAGGTGATTTGGGACATGTTTTATTGGGTGATGATGAACCATGTAAAATTGTTGGAATGGGTAAGGTACTGATAAAGTTAAAGAATGGAGGTGAATGGATACTAAACAATGTAAGGCATATTCCTTCTATGAAAATAAATTTGATCTCAACTGGGTAGTTGGGAGATGGTGGTTGTTTATCTACATTTGGATAAATGTTGTGGAAGATCACTAAATGATCAATGGCTATAACAAAAGGAGACATGATAGGTATGTTGTATTTATGTCCTCATAATATTGATTGTTCTATCTCTTTAGCTTCCACAGGAATAGATACAACATTGTGGCATCATAGGCTTGGCCACATGAGTGAGAAGGGGATGTAGATTATCCACTCAAAGAAGTTGTTGCCAGATCTGAAGTAGGTAAGTTTGGAATTATGTGAGAACTGTATTTATGGAAAATAGAAGAGAATCATATTTATCAGGGTTGGGAAACAAATGAAGAGTGAAAATTTAGATCGTGTGCATAGAGATGTATGGGGACTAGCTCAGGTACAATATCTTGGTGGATCTCATTATTATGTTACTTTTATTGGTGATGTAAATAGAAAAAATTGGTTTTATTTCATTAGACAGAAATCTGATGTGTTTGTTACTTTTAAGAACTAGAAAGCTTTGGTTGAGAATGAGACGGGAAAAATGTTGAAGTGTCTCATATCTGATAATGGAGGTGAATACTACAGCAAGAAGTTTGATAGTTACTGTTCATACCATGGTATTCGTAGAGAGAAGATAGTCCCATGAACACCACAAGGAAATGGTGTGTTAGAAAGGATGGATAGAACAGTCATGGAGCATGCAAGGTGTATGAGATTGCATGAAGGGTTTCCCTTATAGTTTTCGACAAATTTGTAGATAATATTGTTTATTTAATAAACAAAGGGCCTTCAAGCGCTTTGGATGGTGGTATTCCAAATGAGGTATGGACAGATAAAAAGGTAAACCATTAATTTATGAGAACTTTTGGTTGTGAATCATTTGTCCATATTGATAAAGAAAATAGAACAAAGCTTGAGGCTAAATTCAAGAAATGTACCTTTAATATTGGATACGGGGTTGATGATTTTGGTTATCACTTATGGGATTATGAAAATAACAAAATCATTAGGAGTAGAGATGTCGTATTGAATGAAAATGTCATGTATAAATATAAGTTGCGGAGAAAGAAACAGGAAAAGGAAAACACAGAGTACACAGGGCTTGATGAAATCAAAGAAAATGAAGTTCGAAAGGTGTCATAAAATCAAGAACAATAGCAGGTACCTCAAACTCCTGCAAGTGTTAGAAGATATACCAGGTCAAGTAGAGCCCCTGAACGATACTCTCCTTCAATGTATTATTTATTGATGACTGACTATGGTGAACCAGAATGTTGTGAAGAAGCAATCCAGGTGGAAACTAGAAAGAAGTGGGAGCAAGGCATGAATGAGGAGATGGGCTCATTGGAAGAAACCAGACTTGGGATTTGGTTCAGTTTCCTGTAGGTAAAATAGCATTGCAGAATAAATGGGTTTATAGATCGAAGGAAGAAGATGGAGGCAAGAAGCGGTACAAGGCTTAACTTGTTGTAAAGGGGTTTGCACAAAAGAAAGTTATAGATTTTGATGAAATATTTTCTCCTGTTGTTAAAATGACTTCAATTAGGACTATTGTAAGTCTAGTGGCGATAAAAGATTTACATATCGAATAGTTAGATGTAAAAACATCATTTATCTATGGGGATTTGGAGGAAGATATTTATATGCAGTAGCCACAGGGGTATGAGATCAAAGGGGAGGAGAATTCGGTATGCAGGTTGAAGAAGATTTTGTATGGCCTAAAGCAAACTCTAAGGAAATGGTATTTAAAATTTGATAGGTTTATGACAGAACAAGGTTATAGTAGATTTCATTCTGACCGGTGTGTTTATTTCAAGAGGCTAGATAATGGAAGATATATTATCTTGTTATTGTATGTGGATGGCATGCTTGGTGTAGGGTTTAACATGCAGGATATAAATGTGCTCAAAAGGAAGTTAACTAATTCATTTTCAATGAAGGATTTGAGTGTTACAAAGAAAATCCTTGGTATGAGAATACAAGAGACAAGAAAGATAAAAAATTGACATTGTCTCAAGGTGAGTACATAGAAAGGTGTTGGAGAGGTTTAGAATGCATTATGCAAAACCATTTAGTACATAGGAAGAGATAGACTACATGTCCAAGGTTCTTTATTCATCAACAGTTGGAATCTTGATGTGTGTCAGGGTGTGCACAAGACCAGATATTGCACATGCAGTAGGATTTGTGAGCAGGTATAAGAACAATCTAGGTCAAGAACATTGGAAGGAAGTACAGTGGATTCTCAGGTATTTGAGAGGTACTACCACTCATGCGTTATGTTTTGGAGGTTCAGACACTATTCTGCATGGCTATGTTGATGCAGATATAGCAGGTGATAAAGATAGTAGGAGTAGCACCACATGGTATGTTTTTACTGTAGGTGGAACATCAGTAGGTTGGATTTCGAATCTGCAAAAGGTTATTGCACTTTCAACAACGGAAGCAGAGCATATTGCTTCTATAGAGGCTAGTAAAGAGATGATTTGGTTACATAGGTTCATGGATGAATTGAGTAAGAAGCAGGAGAATAGCAAGTTGTACAGTGACATCCAGAGTGCCATTCATCTTGCAAATAAATCAGCCTTACATTTTAAGACTAAACATATACATCTCAAGTACCATTTCATACGGTCTATTTTAGAAGATGAATTGTTGAAGCTGGAAAAGATACACACTAGCCAGAATCCTACGGACATGTTTGATGACCCCCTATTTTGATCATCTTTCACCATTATCTAGTCTATATATTTATATGGAAAATCAAGCATCTCGGTGCATTTTGGATTTTCTTGTCATCATTTTGGAAGCTTTTGACCCTAATCTCTCTTAACATCATGTTGATCTCTAGGCAAGGTAATAATCATATTATTACAATCTTTCTATATTATCTCAAAGGATTCAAGTGTTATTCCCGAATTAATATCGGAACGTCATTATCATTCATGGGTTTTAACAGTCACGGTCCATTCAAACCTCCATATGGCACTTGATCTGGCAGTGATGTTTCCCGTCATATCTCCAGGAAGAAAAATCCGGGATCGATTTCTGAGCAATATATGAGGAATCTGGTGAAACCGTTCGAAACCCACTTCCCATATATGGTCATTTACCTCTAATTTTGTGGAATTTCTTAACATATCTGGATAAAAATGTGCCCGAACAGATGTACGTTTTCCAGAATTAAGGCTACGGTTGGTTTTATAAAATTAGATCCTGAGCTTTGGGAACTCAGTTCTATCTTTCCCTCAGAGGTATTAATGTATAAATCAAGGTGAGCATAGGGGCAGGGGGTTGATTCTTGTTATCAGGTTGATTTCTCATGTAATTAAAGGATAGAGAGATGATAATGAAACTTTGCATTTTGTACTGGTAATTCGTGTTCTTCACATTAGATGGATGAATAGTTAGATCATAAATTGGATGTCGAAGGATCGTTCTGAATGTCATTGATGTTTTGAATACTGGGTTTGTACTGAGGCATTCTTGGACTAGCTGTCTCAACTGGCAAGGGCCCACGATGAGAGGTAGCCTAGTCCTTATTCTTTCTGTTCGGTAGATTAAGATTTTGTTTCTGGTTAATATAGATTGTTAAACAATGATTCAATTTGATAAAAGTTTCAGAATTCTTCTTAGTGATTTACAAGTAGAATGTTTATTAGTTTGATGCTTCTAGAATAATAATTGTTGTTTAGATCTGTGCACAGAAGCTTAATTAAAATTCATAGGATTTTATTTTCGTTTCATAGAATTCAACTTAGCTTCATAGGGTTTGTTTTACATTGATCATGTTCCTTTAGTTTTACAGAGTATGTTTAGATTATATAGTATGCTGAAAATTCTATAGAGTTTACCTTGATTTGTATAGTGTTTATTTCAAATTGAATAGAGTTTGATTGTAAATAGATTTGATAATAGTTTCCTTCTAGTTTAATATGATTTGAAATAGGAATCTTTTAAATGATAAATAGACTTAGAATTGCTCATAGATTCAACTGATTAAATTAATTTGTAGACAGAGTGATAGATGGAATAACAGTGATTGTTTTACAAATTAACGATTGTATGTTTTAAACAATTACGAATTTCTTAAGAATGGATCAACATGTGAAATAATCAAAATACCTTGCATGAATCAAAACCAATCTGAATCAGTTCAAATAATAATGATGAACGAAATAAGAAAAGAATGAAAGGAACTTGATTTTAATTGGATCAGTTATAATACAGGAAGGTTATACTAATCCGATCTAAGGTTTGATACATTGTTGGGATAGTAATATTTAGAACAAAATTCTGGCAAATAACAAGAAGTATTCATTCTTTTGAAGTTCATGATTTGTTTTGTAGATCTTTTACCTTTGTAGATTATAGATTAAATTGCTCTTTTCATGTAATTAAACTTTGACTGTGTTATATGGATTTTTAGAAAATAATAGTTTAGATCTAGTGTTTAGTATTGGCTTCGTATTTGACCTCTATGTTTGGTACTAGTTTAGAAAACAACTTTTCTTAGAAACAAAAATACTTGGATTTGGTAGATTTTAATATTTCTTTTATTGGTTCCACGTACACCCACAACACCTGATTTAATTGCTCTCATTTTGAAGCCAGTATGGAAATATTCTTTATTGGCTTTATTTAATTTCGAATCTCTTGCATTTGAATTTTTTTAGTAGTTCCAACCACCGACGGAGGAATTAATGACCTAACTCGATATATATGGTCATCCTTTGATGGGTTCCCTCCCAAGAAGATTGGGCTAGTTGCAATTTTTTTGTGTGTTTTTCGACATTAGATTAGGCTAGATCAAGCTAGTTTAGGATTTGACCCCGCACATACAGTGCTTGCACCTCTAAGTATACGAATCACCGGTCGATAATTTAATGTTCAATTATTAGTGTGTATATTTTTACTGACAATGTTGACAAAGGTAGTAACTAGAGAGAATCTGAGTTCCTTCTCGGTTTCAGTTGGCCTTCAAGCATGAAGGTGAAGATGAGAAATTTTCCAAGTCCAAGGTTTAGAGTATAGTCTAGCAGATGCAGTAGCGGTGGAATTGTTGTGATCAATCTCCAAATGGGAGATTGTTGGTTGTGGAGCCTAATCTTCCTAATTCAGAGGTTTTGTTTCAGCCGTGTCTGGATCACATCCCATGACAGGGAGGTGTGGGGGCACTTTCCCCCCACTACAATGTCCATGGGGGGTCTATGGGGGCGAAAATTATCTTGGGAATTCCCCCTAGAGGAGGTTCGAGGACAGCACCCCCATAGCAAAAATTTTATAAAAAAAGACTTCTAAAATGTTGTAATTCCATAGTCATGAATTGGTCAATAATAGGTGATTTACGGGCCCATGGTATTGGGTAGCCTGTGGTATTTTCCCATGGTAATCCCTCTTTAAAAGGAAGGCATTGTAATATGGCTATGTATTGTAGTATTGTAAAGATCTCTATGATTGTGTGAGAGAGACTGTGAGAGAGTGAAGAGGAAATTGCAGCAGATGTGCTGCAAGTTGTATCCCTTCATTTGTTGGATGGTATAATAAAAAGTATTGGCAATTTCTCCGTGCAAGTAGCTCAGATTGGGTGAACCACGTATATTGGTCTCTCTCTTGTATTTCATTTATGTGATTTATATTTTCATATTGTTTATTGTTATTACTTTGTGATCTTGTTTTTCTAACAGTAGTCAAATCCGTGAAAGAAGATAGAAGGCTCAGAATAGCCCTAGAAAAGTTTGAGAAATTTTATAAAATGGAAAAATGGACAACTAGATCTAAGCAAGTAACTATAAATTCATTGGAAGAGAAGTTGGTAGCACTATCAGTTGATCCATTTGATGGAGCCCCAATTAAATCACTCATTGAAAAGAAGGACAATGAAATAGCTACTTTGAAGAAGAGGCTAAAAATGCCCACAATAGTGCATGTTCAATTTGAATATCTAAATTTTAGTTAGCAGGCTTGATGTTTGAAAACGCTCCAAGAAACACCATAACCTCCACGCATTCAGGATCTTAGATCTTCACGCAGAGAGGACTGGAAAGATCGATACCGAGAAGGGATTACATAGGAAATTGCTCTGACCCAAGTTGCAATGGCTGTTGGAGGGGGCTCTGAGGCCCTCCCTCCCTTGCCCGAAATTGCTGCATTCCAGAAGCTAGTGGCTGCCTGTGGGAAACGACCCCAAAGTGAGCAACAATAGAAATTTGTTAAAAGAATGGCCAACATTCCTATTATCGACCTACCATCTGAAGACCCGTGCAGATCAGCGTTGAATCTAGTAGAGGGCTCATAGGGTAGTTCACTGGCCTCTAGCCATCACCTAAAGAAATGGATAATTGGGTGAAAAGAAACTGGAGAACATTGACCCAAGACGACATCAGCAGTCATCTAGTGGGTAAGGGTTTCTTCGTTTTTTTTTTTCCAATGTAGAGGAAAGAAACTTAATTTTCAGGAATGGACCTTATTTTATGGGTCCTCGGGGTCTATATCTGAATAAATGGACACCGGATTTTGATCCGACGTAAGACGTGCCCTCGGTTGTCCCAGTCTGGGTTCGCTTGCCTCACCTACCCTTGCACTGTTGGAACCCCAAATCGTTGAAATCTATAGGGAATATGCTGGGGAATTACATTGACCGGGCAGAGAGGAAGGATCAGTACACTTGCGCCAGAATTTGTGTGGAGGTGGATTTGGAAGTAGGGTTTCCCGAAGTAATAAAACTCACAGTGGCAGATTGGTCGTACATACAAGAGTTAGATTACGAGCAACTACCATTTAAATGTCGATTTTTCCATGGGTATGGACATTTTTCCAGGCACTGCAAAAAGAAGGGAGAGGAGGAAGTAGACAATGCAAGAGGCAATCAATGGACCCCATCCCAGAAGCCAATTGCAGCAAAACAAGCCAGCAGACCAAAAAGCAAAGGAAAGACTATGGGAAATGAAGGCCCGTCCTCTAGCCAGCCACAAGGTGAAGGGATCTCAGGACCACCAAGGATGGAGGCACCCAAAAATAAATTTGGAAATCTCAGAACTTCAGAGGAATCTTTAGTTTCAACTGCAGAAGAGGCTGAACAGCAACCCAACCCAACTGCTGAAGACAAATACCATGAAGATATTGCATCTCTACATGATGGATACCCCATTGGAGTTACAAGTCCTCTCTCATATGCTGAAATGATAAGAAAGAAATCCCCAGAGATATATGGCTCTTCAGAAGATGAGACCTTTGAGAGGCCATCGAAAAGAGTAGGGAGAAAATCTCACCAAGAGACAAGAGCAGAAGAAGTGGAGAGGAAAAAAATGAAAGGAAGTCAATCAACAATTGAGATGTCTATTGGAAGAAATACCAGAAACAGACCTCCCAAGGGAGGAGCTGTACCCCCATCAGCCAGCAAGTAATGCGTTTAGTCTCTTGGAATTGCCGAGGATTGGGGAATCGTTTAAAAGCTGAAGCGGTTAAAAATATGATGAAATCTGAGTTTCCTGATATCCTCATGCTCCAAGAGACTAAAATCGAAGGGGAAGCTCTCCTTCTTCTCAGTAAATTGAATTGGAAAAAGAATGTCGGGAGAGCAATCAGTGCTAGGGGCTCCTCCAGAGGGTTGGCTACTCTGTGGGAGGAGGATAAATTCCATCTCGAAAGTTTGTATGAGACACAACATTGGATATATACCGAACTCAGACACAAAGTGAATAAGATGTTCTTCGATCTTGTCAACTTATATGTACCTGTCCATTAAGCTGAAAAGCGAGAGTGTTGGAAATCTCTCTCTGTCTTCCTTCAGTCAAGATCACCCAAGAATATCATTCTTGCAGGTGACTTCAATCTTGTTTTTTAACCAAAGGAGAAACGTGGTGGAAATTCTAATCGAGATCGGGCCCTTCCTTTGGTCGAGGATATTTTTCAACATTGGGATTTATTAGATATTAAACCAAAAAAATGATTATATACCTGGACCAACAATCACGTTGGGGATCATCACATATCAGCCCGACTGGATAGATTCTGAATTCAGAGTTCTTTTCTGATTGGAAAACATATCATCTCCTCTAAAATTTTGCAAAAATTGACTTCGGACCATAAGCCTATCCTGCTGCAGTTTGAGGAGGAAAAAAATTTGGGACCAATCCCCTTCCGGTTTAATCCTTTATGGGATGAAAGAGATGGTTTTGAGGAAACTGTCCATAATGCATGGAGAACTACTGTTATTGGGTCGCCTAGCTTTGTATGGGAGCAGAAAATGAAGGCTACCAAAGTGGCTTTAAAGAATTGGATAAAAAATCCCACTGTTTCGCCAACAAGCTGTAGAAAACAGTCAACCAATCAGCTGGAAGAATTGCAATTGGAAATGGAAACCAAAGACATCACCCATTTTGCCATTCAAGAGGAACAAGTTGCCCAACGTATTACACTTCAATCTTCCAGGCAGGAGGAAGAATATTGGAGACTCAAATCGAGAAGCCTCTGGCTAAAATCGGGAGATAGAAATACACATTTTTTCCATAAACAATTCAAAGCTCGACTCTCTCGTAATCACTTGGATGAAATTACTGCTTCTGATGGGTCTATCCACAAAGAATTAGCTCATTTAAAAGAGGCAGCAACTTCTCATTTTCATGATCTTTTTACTGAAAAAGGAATGGACATGGAGGAGGAATTTACTTAATTCCTCGCTCATATTCTGAGACTGGTAGGTCAAAATGAGAATGCGGGTCTCTTAAATCCCTTCACAGAAACTGAAATTAGCAATATTATTTGGACAATGGAGCCAGACAAAGCCCCGGGTCTGGATGGCTTTTCCATACATTTTTACAGACTTTGTTGGGAATTAATCAAGGTGGATTTACTCCGTATGATCAGGGGCTTCCTCCAAAAATCCAAGGTCGGAGGTAGCATTAACTCTACATTTTTGGCTTTAATCCCTAAAGAATCAAATCCTGGAACCTTTGATAGATTTAGGCCTATCTCGCTGTGCAATGCATCTTATAAAATCCTGTCAAAGATTATTGCCAATAGAATCAAGCCATTGTTGGGTAATCTCAGCTCCTCTAATCAGGGTGGGTTTGTGAAAGGTAGGAATATCTTGGATAATGTGACCATAGTGCAGGAAACCATTCACTCCAGCCACCAACGCAAAGAATAAGGGATGATTATTAAGCTCGACATGGCGAATGCCTTCGACCGAGTAAGACACTCCTTCTTGTTTCAAGTTCTTCTATCTTTTGGATTTAGCCCCGATTTTGTAAAGTTGATCAAAGCTTGTATAGGTAGGCCTTTGATAGCTCCTTTATTGAATGGTAGGCCTGCCATTTACTTCCAATGTTCTTGGGGTATAAGGAAGGGCTGCCCTCTGTCCCCATTCTTATACATTTTGATGGTAGACTCCCTCAGCAGAAAGTTGAATGCAGAGAAGGCTGTAGGAACAGTTCTAGGTATAAGAGTGACGAAAGATCTTGACCCCATTAATCATTCCTTATTCACAGACGATTCTCTCCTTCTGGGAGGAGCCTCTGTCAAAATCGCAAGGGTCTTCAATGATGTTTCACAAAGGTTCTGCAGAGTTTCTGGATCCCTTCTCAATAAGAGGAAATGTGCAGTGTATGGCTGGAATGTGAATCATGCTACCATTCAGCGTATTGCTCAGTATCTAGGCTATGCTGGATTTGCAGATTGGGATACTATTAAATATCTGGGCCTCCCATTAACCCTGGGCATAACCAAGGCCACTCATTGGCTCGAGATTATAAGCAAAATTAAATCCAGAATTACAGCCTGAGGAGGGCAGTGGCTAAGCAAAACTGGGAAACTAATTCTCATTAAATTAGTCATTTCCTCTCTGCCTCTCTATCAAGCAGTGTTTTTATTGGCTCCTAAAATGATCGCTGAGCAGGTGGCAAAGCTCATGAGAACCTTCCTGTGGCAAGGTGGAAATGGGAATCATAAAAAGTTTCATTTAGTGTGCTGTGAAGTGGTGAAAAATCGTTTACTGAAGGAGGTCTGCAAGTCAGAGATCCAGGGATTTCGAACTTGTCTCTTGGTGGCAAGATGCTGTGGAATATTTTCTCAAATCCCAATCATCCGGTCAGCCTAGTTCTAATCAAAAAATACCTACACGATGTCTTAGAATCTAGTATGGATGAAGCAACAGCCAACAAAGGCACCACGATGTGGAAATTATGCAGTTGCGGTTGGGAGTTTTTTAAAAAATATCTCTACCGTATACCAGGTAATGGAAGACATATTTCACTTTGGAATGATAAAATAATGGGACGACCTCCTCTCAGGTAGCATGAGGAATTTCACGAGCTATGCAGCTGGCTCACCCAACATGGCATCTTCAAGCTCGCGGATATCTCAAATTGGGATCATGATGGAAATTGGCATGAATGGAACCTGCCCAGGCCGCCAGATAGGATGATCGAGCAAGTGAACTCGCTGTTGGCAGCTCTTTCTGGATTAGCCCCAGTGCATATAAGATCAAAGGATAAATGGGGCTGGGGAATGACGGGAGAATACACAGGAGCTCTTGGATTTGTTGCTCTTCAGACGCAACACTCTCAGTCTCACTCAAATGCTAACTAGAAGCAGGTATGGGATTCATTTGGTATACCTAAAATTAATTTTTTCAGCTGGGTTCTACTGCACAAAAGAATATTGACAGGTGAGAACCTTGCAAAGCGGGGAATATTAGGGCCGCACAGATGTTCACTCTGTCATTTAGCCGAGGAAACAATCGACCATGTGTTCATTGATTTTCCATTCATGCAGGAGGTGTGGCAGCTAGCTTTGCAAGGTCTCAGCGTTCAAACTCCAGCTCAGTGCAATGTTGTCTTCTTATTTTCCACTTGGATAGAACGTTATCCTCGAGTGATTAAGAGTAAATCTTTATGGTCCAAGATTTGGCAAGCATTCCCTAAATACCTCTATTGGGAAGTGTGGCTAGCCAGAAATGAAGGCATCTTCCAAAACAAATTGAGTACCCCAGCAGTTGTTGTTGCTAAAGCCAAGGCGTTGCTTTTGGAAACTGTAGAAAATCATCCCCTTAATCATAATTACAAGCTTCTTCCTGCAGAAATCAGTTGGATTGGTGATCCAATGCAGTGTACTAGGAAAAAGATTTATGTTCTTCCTATTACTAACCCTGAGTGGAGGCTACGTCATAAGGATTCTGAGTTCTGTCAGTGGTGGAAGAATCAAAGTAAAGACACTATTTTTTTCGATGGGGCAGCTAAAGGAAATCCAGGGAGAGCTGGAGCCGGAGGGATATTCTATGCTGCCGATGGTCAGTTAAAGGGCAGTTTCAGTTGGGGGTTAGGGCAGGGTACAAATAACCAGGCTGAACTATTAGTTCTGCTCAAATCTTTCCAAATATCTTATGGGAATAAAGATATTGATATCCAAATTTTTGGAGACTCGGAAATCCTCATCAAACTCTTAAACACTGATGGACATTTCAATAATGCGGTGTTAAATAATATTTTACAACGAGTTCGAATATTGCTACAAAAATTCAACTCTGCCTCCTATTTCCACATTCTCCGGAGTCTAAATCAGGAAGTTGATTATAGGGCCAATATCGGCTGTCTTTAGCCCCTGCAAATTTGATTCAGAATGATGATATTCCTATTTGGGATCCCATCCCGTAAGCTGGAAGCTTCTTATATATTGTAATAGTTGGAATTAGGGCACTTCTGAAATTTGAGCACTTTGGCTTTGTATGATGGGTTGATTAGGCGTAAGCCCAACTGTGTTTTTCCCTGATAAAAAAAAACTGCTCTTGTTAAAAATAAAAAAAAATTGAAGATCTAAAACATATACAAGCAGAGAAAGAGCATATTTATGCTACCATGATAGAGTTTCAAAAGCTAACCGAAGATCGAAGAGGGAAAATTGATGATCTGCATGGGAAGATAGCCACTCTAAAGTTAGAGAAGGCAAACATATCCACTGAAAAGAATCTTGAAGCACAAGTTTTGCACTTCCTGTAGAAAATCAACCAACGGAAGAAAATGTAGCAGAAGCAAGGACTGAAAATCCAATTGTCACTTCTGAAACGATAGACATCGAGGCCATGGAAGAGGATCGAGAAAATCAAATATCAAGTCCTCATCCAATCCAATAAGAAAGTGACCAAGAAACAAATCTTGAAGAGTTTGAAAAAGAGTTAGAAATCAAATATAGAAGAATTCTAGAGTTGGAAAGTGAAATTAGCAGGAAGGGGGATCAGATGACTGACTTGGAAAAAGAGATAGGTGGATTAAATAGCTAGGTAACCAAGCTGCAGATCAATGTAGAAGGAGAGAAGTTGTTAAGAAGGACAGCAAAAGCTATGTGGGATAAAATCACTACATGGCTCATAAAGAAGTGGGACTACTTCAAAGTCATTCAAGATGAACTGGAGATGGACACATAAAGCAATGTAGAAGCAAATTTAGTTGAGAAGCATATAGGAAATATGCCTAAACCGGAAAGTGAAGTGATTGACTATTTGAATAGAAAAAGTAAAAAACAACTTGTTGATCAAGGAATTGATAATAGGACATGGATTATAAAGATAGCCAGATCAATGATAATGAAGAAGACCTACGTATTCAAAATGAAGGACAATATTAAGCAATTAACAGATGAAATCAGTAGTTTCAAAGCATTTTTCAAAAAAGTGATAAGTCTGGGACTTCTTTCCCCCATGGGATGGTAATGGATATTTTTATTCTAAAGATACTTATAAGGGATATCTGGATCAAAAAAAGGAAGAAATGCCCCCATATCCTTTAGAAGGATAGATTGATGGAGAACATGTTGTAGATAAACTTAAAAACAATTTTGAAATTTGAATTGGGATTAAAAACATTGCTAAAAGGTTGGGACCAATTTCTTATGAAAAGACTACGAATGTAGAAATATCCTTGGGAGCTATAAAGGAACATAAATATCCATTGGGAAAAGAGTGGAAAATGGTAGTACAATATCACAAACACATATTTCCAGCTAAGGTGCCAACATGGAAGTTTACAATCCAATCCTCTAGTTAGTAGTCTAGCCAAAGACCAAGACAACCATCAACACAAGTGCCAACACAATTTTCAAATCAACCAGCTCCAATAGATTTTATGCCACCTACAAGACCTGCCAATTTATAGATGATGTATCAAATGAATTAGGTAGGTGTACCACAAGTAAGACAGATGGGGAAGCCACCAAGTTAAGCAAACATTTACATGACAGGGCAATATCCAGGAGAAAGAGAAATGAAAAAGGTCACAAGCAAAAGGAATTGAAGCTTCTAGACTCAATGGGAAAATTTTCAAGGAATGTAAAAGTTAAAATGTAAAAAGCGAAAAATTAAACTTTGTTACTAATTAGTTAGGATTGAAACTGAATTCAGTTATAAAAAGTCCTATATAATGTAAATCGTATTGATTCATAGGGGCTGGCAATTTTGAGAGGTGCACTATGATTGTTGAGTCGGTGAACCCTTTGTACATGTGATATGACTTTGTGAGATTAAAGATGTAGAGTTGATGCAGGGATTTTTTTCCTTTGTTACAATTTTTTCTATATGTTTTCCATGTCTACTCCATTCTCAATAAAATCTTCATGAGATCAATAAAGCTTGAGCGACATTTTGGCCTATATGTGTTACAGATAATGTTGAATGAAATTGATAGCAGAGATTTCAAATTTTACTTGACCTCTGGTCCAATTTCCAGACTCATATGTGAACAATTATGCTGAAGTTTTCATCTTTTTTTCTTATATGTATGTCATGTTGCCATACCTAATTTTCCGTCATGAAATGTTTATCATTTGTATAACTACTGAATTCTTTAAAGCTCAGAATGTTTTCTGTCACTGAATTTTAGAAATTTGTCTACGTGCACTTCTGGTATTCTAAATTGTTATCCATATTCTAGTCACATCCTTCCATTATCCTTTATAGCATTGTTTCACTCTGCAAATTTCCTTACATATGAAATATTGTTTAAAGTCTTCACTAGCCTGTGAGTAAGATATATTCAAGAAACCATTTATAAATCATGTATTTTCGATTTAGCTCTAATATCATTAAATTTTGAGCTCTTCTTATGCCCTGGATAGTATATTTATCAGTCATGTACTACACAGGGACTAACATATTCTCTTTCATTTCATTCTCACATAAATATGGATCAGTGGTATTAGACTAGTATGCTTTTTCATTATTTCTCCGTGCATATCCCCTAAGAGGTCAAGATATAGATATTTGGGTATTGAACTAGTTGAGATTAAGAAATGTCTCCTTCGACGACCCAATCTACCTCCCATAGATAAGGAAAAGTGTAAATATTGAATAGGATATCCTATCAAGATGTTGCTCGAGGAAGCCGTCATGTGATAGAGGAATGAGATGATGGAAAATTTCGTCCAAATCCTATAAGGGATGATGACAACAATGAAGGGATCATAAATAAGTTGCTTTAGAGTATCCACACCCTTCAAGCTACAAGTTAACTTTGATATCCCTTTATTTGAAGTCCAAATCGATGCCAATTCCCTAAATAAATGATTGAGTCTTCTAGAGGGGTATTTCTTTGTCTACAATTTTTTCGACAAGGAAAAGATATCCTTTGTGCTCATTAAGGTTGTCCTCCATGTCAAACATTGGTGGGAAACATATTGTGAGAAAAACTTAATAGAGGAGTTTAGAATGTTTGAGTACAATTCCAATTGGGCTTCTTTTATATATGTCGTTAAGGAACAATATTACCATGTGGGAAACTCTGGTGACCAGTACATGAGATGGACCACATTGCGTCAAGAGAGGGACCAAACAGTGCCATAGTTCACAAATACTTTCCATATATTTTGCACCAAGATGGGTATCAGATACTTCAAGTGACATTTGGTTGTAAAATACCGTTGGGGACTACATAGGTACATCCAAATCGAAATGTATTTTATGGACATCTCATCACTAGGAGCCGCTTATCGATATGCTATCAAGATTGAGCAAAATTTCAAGAAGAAGAACAAGCAGGAGTTTGGTCCTGCAAATCCACCACATAAGCAATGAAAAGGTAACTCTATCTCATATAACTAAGGGTTGAATAAGGACAATTGGCCCTAGGACAACCATTCCAAGACACAAGCAAAGAAGGGGAACGAGAAAAAAAATAAGGACATCGGGAAATGGTGTGAGTTCCATAAGAGCCCATATCTCAACACTAATGAATGTCGGTCAAATTAGTCATTAACGGTTGAGATCAAAGATTCAAATTAATATACCAATTTTGAATCTAATTTAAAACCCAACATCATAGTCGCATATAGGGGGAAGCAAATCATTGATGCAGAACCCAAAGTCACCATCGCTACGACAAAGATCCACACCAACAATCCAAAAGAGCAGGAGGAATGGGAGTGCCTCTTCCACTCATAGATGTGAGTAAAATGTGTACTTCTCGGCTAGACCTTTCCAACAAGATATTGAGCACCCTTGTTATATGATTTTTTTATCAATGTGGAAAAAGTTCAAAGTCCCTAGTATGAATGGTTCATATCTAGAACAAAAAGAGACAACTTGTATAAACATTCACCTAGGTCAATTAAATAGTAACAATGGATGAGTATGGAGAGAAATTAATTCTGATATGGCAGTTGTACTTATAATTCAGGAGCGGCCACGATCCAACTTTACATACAAGAGGACCTCCTACATATCAAGACAAATCAACACCAAATGAAATAGAAATAGTATAATTGACCTATGCAAGTGACCAAGGAATCTTACAATACATGGTCATGAACATCAGATGTATGGGAAGGAAAATACAATTGTATTAAAAGTGGTAGAAATAAAGTACAACCGTTTAGGCCTTGGTGTTGTAGCTTCTTCCCAATGGGTTCTTCTTACTCCAACAAGTCACCTTCATCTTGAATGCAAAACACCTCAAGAGTCTCCAAGTCTAAGGAGATTTCTACAGCATTTACCTACTTCCAATCTTCCTCTCTCACCAATGGCCCAAGACACCAATTTATAGGATAATGTGAGTAAGAGGAGGTTGAGAAAAGTGTGGGGAATGGATGAGATATGATCCCCCAAAATGGTGGAAGTTGAGCCAGATCCATAACAATAAGAGGGAAAGGTTATCAATCGATATTTCGGACTAGAAGCTTCTCAGAAACCTAATTTTACCCTCGTGGGGAGATCAACGTGGTTTGTAGTGGAGCAACATGCACCAGAAATGGATCGACGTGGTTGAGCTAAAGACAGAATGCGTCATCGATGCGGGTTTCCAGTGAGACACACTGCGTCGATGGGAATTCGACGCACGTTTCCAGTAGAGAAAAGTGCGTCGAAGTCACAAAACAAGTTAGGTTGCAAGGTAAGTCAGCCAAATATCATTCACCATGAAAGTGACTTCAAGGATTATGGAAACACATGGTCATATGGTTTTGTACTACTGATGAAAATTCCGTTTAACATCCCTAAATAGAGATCGTATGCAAATTTATTCCCCCAAGAAGTTGACACCTCAACTAACCACCTCGAGACACACAAACCCTTTTATAGTTCATCTCCTAGAGTTGGTTTTTTGGATGTTTAGGGTTTTTTACCTCATACTTATGATAAAAGGGCCCTCAGCTGCATTTTGTAATCATCTTGTCATGAATGAGCATAGCTACCACATCTCTTCTCATATATAAATCTACCACCATTTCAGTTGCTTTTATTTTACAGTCTATTCTATTTCATTCATTTAATAGAATCTAAGTTTAATGTATCACTATATTCATTGCACTATATCTGTGTATGCAGTTATATATATTCTCTTTTATTTCGTTCTCACGTGAATATAGATTAGTGGTATCAGAGCAATCTGCACTTTCATTATTTCTTTCTGCATGTCCCTGATGAGGTCGGGAAATAGACAATTGGGTCTTGAACTAGTTGGTCTTGAGGAAGACGGCCCTAGGTGGCCCAATCCACCTCCCACGGCCGAGGAAAAGAGAGAATAAGAGGAAGGAGATCCTATCAATTTGTTTTCAAGGAATCCCTTGCGCAATGGAGGAATGTTATGATGGACAATTTCACCCCAATCCTTCGAGAATGTCGACAGCAACAGAGGAATCATCAAGTAGTTGATATCCACAGAGGAGCCACACCCTTCGAAGTAAAAATTAACTTTGATATCCATTTATTTGAAGTCTAGATTGATGTTGATGCCCTATATAAATGGTTGAGTATTCTAGAAGGGTATTTCTTTGTCCATAATTTTTTTGACAGGGAAAATATCACCTTTACGCTCCTTAAGGTTGCCCCCATGTCAAAATTGGTGGGAAACTTATTGTGAGTAAAATTAATAGATGATTTTGGAATGTTTGTGTATAAGGGCCCACTTGGGCCTCTTTTATATATGTCATTAAGGAACAATACTATCCAATGGGAAACTATGATGACCATTACATGATATGGACCACACTACATCAAGAGAGGGACCAAATAGTGCCATAGTTCACAAATACTTTCCATAACTTGTGCACCAAGCTAGGTATCAAAGACTCTGAGTAACATATAATTCTAAAATATCATGGGGGACTACATAGGTACATCCAATCCGAAATATATTTTATGTACATCTCATCACTGGGATTTTCTTATCGATATGTTGTCAAGATCGAGCAAAAATTCAAGAAGAATAAAAAGTGGAATTTTGGGCCTATGAATCCACCGTAGAAGCAAGGAAATGGTAACCCTAGCTCATATAACAAAGGAAAGAATAAGGACAACCATCCCCAAAACAACTAGTCCAAGCCACAAGAAAATAAGGGGAATGGGAAATCAAAGGACATTGGGAAATGGTGTGAGTTCCATAAGAGACCCTAGGGAAACACTGATGAATGTTTCTTAAAGCAATCATTGGTGGTTAAGATCAAAGATTCAGAGTCAAATATCGTGTTTGACTCCGATTCAGAACCAAACTCCAAAGTCACAAACATGGGGAATAGGATCATTGACGCAGAACCCATTGTCACCATCACTACCACAAAGATCCAACCCGACGATCTAGAGGAGATGGAGGAAGTTGAGAGCCTCTTCCACTCATATATGTGGGTAAGGGGAAATACACTACATTTCATTATTGAAAGTAGAATACAAAAGATCCTGATTTCGATACAGGTCATCAAACTATTGAAGTTTCCAACAACACCACATCTGGAACCCTATAACATTGGGTGGTTCAAACAGGGATGGGATATCCATGTCAGTCAATAATGTTTCCTACCCTATGGAATCAAGACCTTCAAAGATGAGGTAAGTTGAGATGTATCCCCACTTGATGTTTGTGATGTTATTTTAGGACAACCATATATGTGGAAGTGCCATGGTGTGTATGAATCTAGAACTCATAGTGTAATTATTACTTTGGACCATCAACTCTACATGATACCAAACGAAGTCCCCCCTTCTCCAGTGTCTCTCATCACAACTAAGCAGTGCAAGAAGGTAGTCTCTCAGACTAGGAAATTTTTTCTCTTCATGATTCGCTCTGAAGGTGAATGAAAGATCATAGAAACATCCACCGCCTCCATATAGGGTCTCTCTATACAACAGAAGAAGGTGGAAAATATCATGGAAGCACACAAGCATATCCTCACCACACCTGTAGCGGTTCCATTACATTTCTAGGTCAAACACTCGATCAATTTGGTACCATATCTGCAACATCCCTTTAAAATTGAGACAGATTATTTGAACTATGCTATTAGCACAGTCCTCAATTAGCATGGCCATATAGTATAATATAATAGTGCGACACTCTCAGATGCAATCCCTAAATACCCCACCTATGACAAGGAAATTCCATTATCCAAACTTATCGCCAATGGAAGCATTATATTCTCAGCAAAGAGATGGTCATCCACACTAATCACAAGTCCTTGTATTTCATTCATACACTATTAGTTGTGGAGCATAATTATCTTCCTGATGCATCCAACCCCTATTGTTGGTTGCATCCGGAAGATAATTAGGGGTGCACATGACTATCTTTCGTAGTCATTTGCACTATTTTTTACTTGGCCAATAATGGGTTTAGTTAGTGGTTTATGGTCCCATGGTTTTGCATATCCCATGGTATTATCCCATGGTTATTATTAGGTTCCAGATCTGACAGTAGAAGTTATGCTAGGGTTTTTTTTCCTAGAAGGAAACCCTCTTTTATGTTTGAGGGAATTGTATTTTGGGTGTGTATTATGAAATATCGGTGTGACTGAGTGAGAGATACTATGATAGAGTGAAGAGGAAGTTGTAGCTGATGTTTTGTGGGTTTTATCCCTTCATTTTTCTAGACAGTATAATATAAATACTGGTTGTTTCTCCATGGACGTAGCCCATATTGGGTGAACCACGTATATTGGTGTCTCTCTTGTATTTTTTCCTTATGTGTTTTATTTCTGCATTTATTTTATGATATTTCTCTATGATCCTATTTTCTAACAAACATAAGGGAAGTTGGAGAATGCTCACCACCAAAAGTGATCCACATACTTGCAACAATTCCACCTAAGCATCAAGTATAAGAAGGACATCACCAATCGAGTCGCCAATTGCCTCAGTCGAACTCCAGTGGCATCCTTGACTACGGTGCTCAACTCTTATGGCCATGAGACCTCTGGGAGTTCTAACCTATATGGAAGTGATCCAGAGTTTGCTTCCACTTATCAATCATAAGGTGCAGGGCCAGGCACACCAGTGGCATAAATTAATCTCCAAGAAGGAATGTTATTCCATATGGGTCATCTCTGTGTTCCTTCAAGTGTGCGTGCAAAGCTAATTTGGGAAGTGCATTGGAGTCAGGTGGCAGAGAAGTTGGCACTATCAAAACTTAAACCTAAATATTTGGACTAGGATATAATTGATCAAATCATGGATACACATGTGAAAGGAACTCTCCAACAATATGTTCAGATCTATCAGGTCGTCAAAGATAGGTAGTTTCTTCACCAAGGAAAGTGGCTCACCAGGTGTCAAATTCAGCAAAAGTTTCCCCATCTAATGCGGGAACTTAATGCAATGGTTATCATTGCTTCTTAAGGGGGAGTAAATATCCATATGGATATCGGTGGACACCTACCTATTCTATTGGCTCTTACTTAACAGTTTTTCTAGTTTGGTATATTTTCTATAGATTTTCATGTTTGAAACTTCCAAGGCCATTTTGAGGCCCTAAATGACATTTTTTGTGAATCCACATTCCAAACATAGCCAAGGAAACGTTGGATAGGTGAAATGTGTACTTCTTGGCTACCAAGCACCCTAAATGGAGATGGTATGAAAACATTATGCCCCCGAGAAGTTGACACCTCGACTAACCACCTAAGGGACTACAAACCTTTTTATGGTTCATCTCCTAGGGTTAGGTTTTCTTATGTTTAGTGTTTTATCCTCACACTTATGATAAAAAGGCCCTTGACCTCCTTTTGTAATCAATTGTTCATGAATGAGCATAACTGCCACATTTTTTTTAGAGACAAATCTACCACCATTCTGGTTGCTTTTATTTTACAGTTTGATATGTTTCATTCATTTAATGGAATCTGAGTTTTCTGTATCACTGTGTTCGTTGCAACATGTTTGTGTATGTGGTTATATATATGCTCTTTAATTTGGTTCTCACATAAATCTGGATCATCCCTCATGGTAGAAAAATGAGAATCTTATGGGACCCTATATCATTTATGTGGTGATACAGAGAAAACATGCAGCAACAACATACTTAGGGAATGTTTTGGATGCAATGATGTTGTGGCATCCATGATTAGGACATATGAGTGAGAAAGGTTTGAAAATTATACATGATCGAGGTATGCTTTTTGGGATTGATTCTTGTTATTTAGAATTGAGTGAGCACTGCATTTTTGGTAAACGGAAGAGAGTTGGGTTACTGCAAGCTCTAGTAAAAGTTCTGATCATTTGCAACTTATTCATTTTGATATATTTGGACTAATCCCCACTAAGTCCATAAATGGTGCTATATATTTTCTGACTTTTATAGATGATTATTCTAGAAGAGCGTGGGTGTATTTTTTGAAAAATAAGTAAGATTCCTTTGATAAATTTAAAGAGTTCGAGGCACAAGTAGAGAAAAATTTGAACGGGACTATTTTATCTCTCAAATCTAATAATGGAGGAGAATATTGCTTCAAGGAATTTGATAAATTTTGTATGTAGGAAGGAGTTAAGAACCATAAGACTACTCCATATACACCACAACAAAATGGTGTGGCTGAGCAGATGAATTGCACAATCATGGAATGTGCAAGAAGCATGATTAGTACATCTGGGTTGGATAATGGATTCTAAGCAAAGGCTATTAATACAATTGTGTTCGATGGAAATATTCCAGAGGAATTTTGGTCTGGTAATCCAATTTATTATTCTTATTTGCGTATTTTTGGTTGTGATGCATTTTCCCATGTTCCTAAAGAAAAGAGGTCCAATATTGACCCAAATTCAAGGAAATGTGTTTTTCTCGGATATGATAATATAGTAAAGGGGTATAGGTTGTGGGATCCTACTGATCACAAAGTAATTGTTAGCCAAGGCATTTTTTGTTTTTTGTAATGGAAAATCCATGCAAAGGAAGGAGGTACAACAAACAACTGAGATTGTACTAGTTGAAGTAGAAATGAGCGAAGATGAAAATGAAGCTTCTAATGAGCACAAAGAATAACAAGCTCAACAAACACAACCCATAAGACCTACACTTCCCAAGAGATATCCAAAAAGGTACTATCTTGATTTTTAGTCTTCATTTTCTTTGTTAACTGATGATGGAAAACCTAGTTCATTTTAGGAAGCTAGAGAATCTAAGAATGCATATAAATGGAGGAAAGCAATGGATGAAAAAATGAGAGCATTACAAAATAATAAAACATGGGAACTTGTCGATCTCCCACCAAGAAAAAAAATTGTTGGAAATAAGTGGGTGTATAAAGTAAATAAGAACAATGATGGGTTGTTGGAACGGTTTAAAGCTCGCTTGGTAGCAAAAGGCTATGTGCAGAAATGAGGTCTAGATTTTAATGAAATATTCTCTCCATTTGTAAAACTTACTATTGCAAGGGTTTTACTTGCACTTGTAGCAATATGGGATTTAGATTTGGAACAACTGGATGTAAAAATTTCTTTCCTACATGGTGATCTTGATGAAGAAATTTATATGGGTCAGAATGAGGGATATAAAGAAAGCATTTAGTTTGCAAACTCAAGAAATATTTGTATGGATTGAAACATGCACCAAGGATGTTGTAAATAAAATTTGACATATTCATGAAGAGCCAAGGTTTCAGTAGAAGTGAAGTTGACCATTGTGCATATTATAAGAGGTTTGATGATGGTAGTTTTATTATCTTATTGTTATATGATGATGATATGTTGGTTGCAAAACCCATCAGGAAGAAAATCATTGATCTTGAGGCTCGATTGGCTAGGACATTTTAAATGAAGGATTTAGGAGAAACAAATCAAATTATAGGGATGAAGACACACATGGACAGAAAACATAGGAATATCTGGTAAAGTCAAAAGTCATGTATATAAAAGATTCTACAATGCTTCAATATGAAGAATTCAAAACCAATTAGCACCCCACTTCTAGCACACTTCAAGTTGTCTCTCGAATAACTTCCTAGCATAGAAGCAGAGATGACAAGCATGTATCTTGAACCATATTCATCAACAACAGGATCCTCGTGTTCACCATGGTGAGCACCAAACCAGATATTTCCCAAGCAGTGGGATTTGCTAGCCGGTTCATGGAGAACCCTGGTAAGGAGCGTTGGAATGATGTGAAGTGTATACTTAGATATTTGAGGGGGCATTTCAAATGATTCTATTTGCTACATATCGATAGATTTACAAATTAAATGTTTTATATTATTTTAGTGCAAACGGAGATGAGCAAAAGTCTACTACATTATATACTTTCACTCTTGTTGATGGAGTTGTAAGCTAGACATTTAAATTGAAACTAGTGGTGTCTTTATCAACCATTGAAGAAGAATATGTGGTAGCAACTAAGGCCAGTAAAGAGGAAATATGGTTAGATCGATTGATGGATGAATTCAAGATGATGAAATGGAATATCACTTTGTATTGTGGCAGTCAAATTTCTATTCACTTAGTGAAGAATCCAACATTTCATGATTGCACGAAGAATATTTATATTAAGTACCATTTCATAAGGAAAGTGGTGGAAGAAGGTAGGATCTTGTTGGAGAAAACTGATATGAATGAGAATACTCCAGATATTCTTACAACGTTGTTTAGGATAGAGAAGTTTGAATGGTGAAAAAATTCTTTGGGCTTGCTGAAAATGTGATGAAGGCGACATTGGAAAATGTCGCTTGGGTGGAACAAATTGAAAAGGAACTTCTTGTATATTGTATACAAGTGGGATAATGTTATGAAGCCAATATCTAGCTCTGCAATATTCTTCCTTTATAGCTCTTGACTAATACCATGCACTGCTCGTATGCGGCGGGAACGTGGGGGTGTTAGAGGCAAAAATTTCTAGACCCTTAGAGTATATTTCGGTTCTTTATGGAACCCTCATATGTATTGTATAAATGGGGAGTGACCCCCCAACATTGTAACACAATAGAGATCAAATAAAGCATTGTAATTTTTTTTCCTAGTAATAATAAAAGATAGAAGCTACCATTGCCCCATGGTTTTACCTATGTATAGTAGTATTTTCACGTAAATATCCTGTTCTATTTTTATCGTTGTTTGCTTCTATGGTTTTTTATATATTTTTAGTGTGGGTCAATCAATACAAATCCTCATCTCAAATTTTGGTTGAAAGGATTGGTTATCTGCATGTGGCAGTAAGACCAATGCCCAACAATGCAACAAGTCAAATTGGATTTTTTATGATAGTTAAATTACACTAAATATTAAAATGCATGCCTATTAAATAAAATAATGGTATATATTCCTATTCATAAAACAACCAAGTAGTAGCAAGAATTCCACACTTCGTTCTCGTTATTGTTGTCATATTAGGCATGAGAAATAAGACACACACACACACATTATGGTTGTAGCTAATTAATCAAATGCACGAATTGAAGTGAATAGGTAAATGTATGTAGATATCAATTCCCATAGGATTGGATGAGTCAAAGAGTGGCCATAGGATCCACTACTCATTGGTATAACAATTAGGGTTTGAGAAGAGCATCATTCAACACTTAATTAAACATATATATATGAGTTTATGCCCATACATAGAAGGATATATTATATTCTTTACATAACATTAAAGTCAAAATTCTTTGAGAAAATGAATTAAGAGAAACCAACTACTAATTAAGTGTGAGAATGTTGTACATGCATTTAATCTTTAATTTCCAACTCACTTAAGGGAAACACCTTGAGTATAAGTGTGGAATAGAGATGTGAGCCAAGAAATACCAATCCCAATGATTTCAACAACTTAGTAAATGTGTTGTAGGCATAAATTAGTGATTCTAAAAATTAGAAAACTGGGTTGTAGATGCCAAACCAATAATTCAAAGTGGTGGTTAACATAAACAAAAATCAAACCAATTATTGGTGTTGTCGGAGTCATTGGGAATTAAATCATGGTGTTAGAATCAATTAACATTGGAACTAATTAAACATACAGTAAAACTCAATCACACACCATATGATATTTCCTCTAATGTAATGAAATTTACCATGGAAACCCAATTGGGAAAACCAACAAGTAGAGTCTTTTGTTTATTCTCATTATTATTACAATATAGAGCTTTATACTCTCAAACATAGAATTTGTGTATTCTTAGTCCTTGGCATTATTTTGCAAATGTTTGTTTTGCTTCAGAGACAATCTTTTTTGTCCATGGATAAGCTCAAAATCCTCTTCCTCTTTGATCTATGAACATATTGCTTTATTTTGAGCCATCGGTCCTTTTGTTAATGTGCCAACCTTCCCATGTTTCCATTTTTTCATCTCTTAGCATCTATCTAGATATCCCGCATCAAGAAAGGAATGTGCTTTTTCATAAAGCCTCCTTGGTATGCCAATCGGCCTTCTACATCAAGTGGGTTGATTCAACTTCTTGTGGGGTCAATATGATACCTTTGGCCTTCATTGGCTTCTTTCAAATGTTTTAATCATCCTTTTGAATTAGAAGCGGAGAGAGAAGACTTCATAGTCCTTTATTTATTTTAGAACCATTGTGTATTAGCCACATGTCTACATATAAAAACAAATCTTGAATTTACTTCATGTAGTGATTAGGTGGTGCCAGTTCCTCTTAGGTACTAAGTAATTGATTAAAACTAATGACCTTAACCCAAATCACTTATCATTAATGTCTTGTACTTTAATAAAGGAGAAACGTAAGCGTGCTATTTTAATCCAAGTCCGTGAATTCAACACCATTTATAAGAAGGGTAAGAAGAATATATTTGGCAATGCCTTATCTTGGCAAGATGAACATCCCACAATTAATTCCATCTTAACTAGCCATCTCTCTTGGCTATAGGAGCTCCTAAGTGACTATATGAATAGTATTGTTCTATTTTAAAATAATGTTTAGTGTTGGTCAAGATATCCTCTTATTACATAGGACTTTCAATGTGGGCATGCATCTCTCTTAGTTGCTCATATGGGTTTC
Source organism: Larix kaempferi (assembly GCA_027924585.1). Lineage (NCBI taxonomy): Eukaryota > Viridiplantae > Streptophyta > Pinopsida > Pinales > Pinaceae > Larix > Larix kaempferi. The sequence goes on along the minus strand of BSBM01000931.1, from coordinate 19,472,594 downwards.
GACAAAACTTAGAAGAATGTCGTCTCCAACTTTTATTTCTAAAAAATGAAGTATAATATTGAGAATTTTATGACTGAATGGTACACTTGCTAGCATAATAAGGTGAAAACAATTTATTACCCTAGTCTTATTTAGCCTAATGTCATTTCCAACCATATGTGGGAAGAGGTATATATGGACTTCATCACTATATACTTATCTCTAAAGGTATCAATTCTATATTTTTGGAGGTCAATTGTTTAAATAGGTATACTCACTTCATTCCAGTAAATACCAAGGCTACATTTTCTACTAGGGTTATTTATTTCTTCTTTACACATTTCTATGATATCTATGGAATTATCGATCCAATCATTAGCAGTAGAGATCCAAGGTTTGTAAATCACTTTTGAAAATATTTCTAATTAAAAAGGGCCATGCTTAATATGATTACCACATATCACCCTTAAATATATGGTCAAACCAAAGTGGTTAACAAGTTCTTGGATGAATGTCATTGTATGTATATAGCGAATAAACAAAGTGAATGGATAATGTGGCTTCATATCGCATAATATTGGTATAATACTACCTACTAATCTTCCACCAAAATGAGTCCCTTCAAGGCATTATAAAGTTATGAACCCATACCTCCCAAGGTTTGCGTCGTTCAAAATGTTAGAGCCCATGTTATAATTGACACTATATAGGAAAATTTGGAAAACATACTTAGCATGCTCAAGAAAATAGCTTATCGATGGTGCCAACTGCATGAAGCAACAAGTTAATCAACACTGCTATGAAACAGAATTTATATTTAGAGATATGTTTGTTGTTCCATACAAGTAGATCACTTTATGACAACATTGCTATAAAAAAATCAGACCAAGTTGTATAATCAATATAAAATGTGGGAAATGTTGAGGATATTGCATATGCCCTAACAAGGGGAGACTCAAAGATGTTTTCAGTGTTCCAGATTTCAAGAATAATCTTAGCAATGGGGTGTCCACCTTAAAAAATATCCCCCTCTCAAATGTGTAGGTAAACTCGTTTTTGAAACCAAGGGCATTGTTATCTCCCAAACATGCACATTAAGATATAAAGTCCAGCATATCAATTTCTACTACAAGAGGGTATTTTGTGTCCTTCTATGCTAAAATTTACAAAAAGGACATATGAGGGTTTTCTTTGTCTCTCATAGTGATCCCAAATGGATCACTATATAAATTTTCAATTAGTATGGTACTTTCTAAGTGGAAAACTTTAGAGCTATTGACTTGTAGCGATCAATTTAGGGTTAGATCATGCTTTGGTGATTTATGGTCTTAAAACTTTTAGAGACCATTTTGGGAATTAAATGGTTTTTTTGGGGGTCAAAACTTTGTGGATCATTGAGTTCGGTATACCTCCAACGTTATTCTACATGTTGAGATATTTCTGAAACCATGAATATCACATAAATCAAAGTTCAATGTGAAAGTTATGCCTCCCATAAGTTAACATATGATTTTGACTACCACGGTACCATGTGGATGTCACATTAGCTCCAATTACTTACAATGTGGAGCTAGTCAGGTGTGGAATTTCGAGAAAATTCTAGAGGGTCCAAAACCATAACCCTAATCAGGAGTTGAGGCATGAAAAAATCCTAACCCTAGATGGCTATCAAGGTATGTTAAATACCAAGACACTAGGAAAGGAAGGGGTTCCATTCTTGTTGTATTAATTTATTGTCCCATAATTGAGTAGAGAAAATGAGTGTAATATTTTGAGCTTAATAGAGGTACTAGAAGACCTTGTAGCAACCATATAGGCCAAAATTTCTATGGAAAATCCATAGTGAGTTCATATTTCTTTATATTTTTATTTCATACATGAAAACAAAGGGCAAAGCATAGTCTTCACCTTTTGGTTGGGATTTCCCATCTTGTGTTCCAAGGGCATATATTGCATTTATTGTGTGGATTGTATGGTGTTTATTTTTTTATCTCCTTTTATTGCATTCTTATTATATTTCAATACTTTGAGCACTATGCTAGTAATATTAAGTGATCATTATTTAATAAAGATATGTTGTAGAAATATGTAAGATCTATTATGACAAACTATTCTAGTGTAATATCCATGATAGCTTATAGATCACATAGTGATATATATTTTTGCATCGATGTTTTACCTTAATTTAACCTGTGCATACTAGTCGAATTTTTATTGCGTCTCATTAACATGCTTCTAGCATCTATTGAGATATTTGGGCATCCTCATAGCATTGCAATAGTATCTTAAGTGTCAAAATAAGCTTCTTACAATGTCTTTCCATTGTCCCATTAATGTCTCATCAATATGGTTAAGTAAATTAGTGTCCAAACAATGTATTATATATAATGTCTTGTCTTGGTAGCATCCAAATAACATTTTATATAAGTTAGAATGTTTTTGTGACTTACATGTGTTAAGTAGGTTAGTGGGTTAGGATAGGTTGTGTGGTGTAGTCAATTAGTAAGTTAGATGGGTTAGTGGATTATAATTTTAGGTGGGTTAGTCGGATAATATATGTAGGTAAAATAAATCAATGGGTTGGGTTAGGTGTTCTTGTGGGGTAGGTTATGTAGCTTAGGTGGGTTAACTTTCAGAGGCTTATATGGTATGTTAGTGGGGTAGGTAGTCTAGTTATGATAGGTAGGTTAGGTAGGTTTGGTGGGTTATGTCAATAAGTTAGGTTTATGAGTTTTTAGTTATAGGTTAGGTGGGTAAATAGGTTATGTAGGTAAGTGGTTTATATTAATTACATGGATCAATGGGGTAGGTTAGGTAGTTTACTTGGTTTATTTGAATAGGTGGGTTAGTAGGATATGTAGGTTAGTAGGGTGGGTATATCAAAATTTTAGGTAGGTTAGTGGGGCATGTTGCAATTAGCTGTATTAGGTAGGTTAATGAATTTTTTGGGTTAGGAAGTTTAATTGAGTTAGTGGGGTAGGTTTGGTAGGTAATATATTCCAGTGGGGTAGGTTAGTTTTGCTTGTATTCAAGTTATGTAAGTTAGATGGGGATTGATAAAATAGGTAGGTTATAGTAGGTTATGTAGGTTAGATCGAAATTGATAGGTTAGGATAATTGGATTTTAGTGGCTTGTGTAGTAGGTCAGTAGGCTAGTTATGTTTGTGGGGTAGGTTATGTAGATTAGAGGGGGATCGATAGGTTATGTGGGTTAGATTTTAATGGCTTGTATGGTAAGTTAGTGGGCTAGGTAGATTCAGTGGATTAGGTCAATAGGTTGTGTTTATGACTTAGATTAAAGGCTAGGTGGGTTAGTGTGGTAGGATGGGTAGGTTATTGGGTTATGTAAGTTGTGTGGATCAATGAGGCAAGTTAAGTGGTTTAATAGGTTTAATGGATTAGGACCCTATCCATGGTTCAATGATGAACATGGCTGTCTAAGTGCCTAAAAAAATGCTTTTAGGGATCATGTCCATGTAGAAGATTCCAAACCACCATAGATGCCACATAAAGGGAATATTTTTCCCAAGTGTAATATGGGTGCCATTATTGCACTATGCATGGATATTAGGGACTTTCTCATGATCTGGGAATGGGTGGATGTCATTGTCCCTAAAATATGCTTCTATATGTCCGATGGTCCATGCACATGGCCCTAAATCACATCACATTTACTATAAATGGTTTTTTTGGACTACAAGTGGGATGGGGATTTCATTATGAGTTTTTTCACACCAAATACGGGTATAGGGGCCTTGACCATGGTCCAAGAACTAAAATTAGGGTATTAAGTACTAAATAAATATTTTAGGGAGAATGGGCCATGAATGGAACCATAAAATACCACAAATTCCTTATGAAGGGAATGTTTGTCGTATATGTGTCATATGTCGGAAATTGCAAGGTTTTTCATGCCATGGATGGGTATGAGGCTCCTAACAATTGTCTAGGTATGAAAAACATGTTTGTTCATAAATTATGATCTTATTATGTGGTAATGCAGATGAATCTAGATTAATATAGAAGCCACAAAGAGGGAATACAATATCCATAACCTAGTTAAGGACCTCTAAGGATTCATTATGGAGGTTGTTTGGTAGGTGTATATTGATTATTTAACATGGATTATTACAATTTCTAACATTGATTAATAATATTTTTTTTAATCAGTTTGAAAAGGATGAGGACGAATATTAGTGATTGTAATTTTAAATAATGTGCACATGTTATCTAGACTTCTGAATTTGTAGGAATGATTGTATTGAAAGTGTGTTTGTTACATGGGGGGGTTAGTTTGTAGGCAATATCCTATCGTGTCCATTCATATTGGGGAATAAAATATGATACATAAATGAGAAAGTATATTTCCCTGTATTAAGGTTCCAAGGGGGATTAATTATATTATATGGAAATACACATATTTAGGGTATATTTTATTACATTTCATGTAGAAATGGTGGAGGGGAGAAAAAGGGAAAATCGTGTAAATATAATAGTTAGGATGATATCCTAAATATTAATGTGATGTCTTAGATGGGAAGTAATAAAAAGGAAAGCATTTTAAAAGTTATCACTTTAGTAGTCGAGGAACTACATTGCATGGATAATGATAATCCAAAGTAAAAACATTAGTCCATGGTTATGGACTCAATTCCATCGTGACACATGTTGGTGTTAATGTTTTATACTCTCGATTTAGTCCTTGGATTCATACACAAAAGTTATCACACTATGATTTGATTGTTACAGCTACATGGGTTGATGCAAATTCATCCGTCATTCATGATGTCAACCTCATGTCAACGAGATTTAAAATCAAGGTTAAGGTGTTGGAAGGTTATCAATCAAGAAAATTGACATTATGGAAGATGGGGAACTTGCTTTGCTCTATACTAGTGGTCATTCTGTCAATATGATTTGATTGAATACTTTATATTTACATGTTTTCAAAATTCAAGGCAATGCCCTATTTAAACTTTTAGTAGTTTTTCAGTAGTGGAAATAGAGAAGGTGATTCTTTTTAGTACAATTTATGTCATGGCATCATAGCTATAAGATAAACTAGTACTCTTGACTTAACATTGATTTTGACTTATCATATCTTCTATTTTTATTTATAAAAATATATGTGAATGTTTATAATCCGTTTAAACTTTTATGTGTGCGCTAAATTTTTTTCATCCTTTCTTCTTCGAGCAAAGACTTGAATCTTTTTGTAAATATATCGAAGCAACTTCTACAATTGTATTTGGATTTTTGAATTTTTTATAATATTGAAACTATTACTGTTACTCCGCTCTATGTTTTATTTTTGTGGGGTTACTCTTTTTGTTGCTTAGCAAAGTTATTTAGATACGAGGTATGACTCTTGGAATAGCAAGCACTACAATATTCAAAAAATTTGGCATTGAGATAACCAAGGCGATAGTATTTTTTTCTTTTATGCAGAATGTTATTAATGTGATGTCCAAAAGGTTAGTGTTTCCACTTGTTATGAATATGTTTACAAGATTTCACACTTTGTCCATAATTGAGGTTGAGTTTGCTAGTAAAACTGAGGCAGTCTTGAAACATTATACCTTTTGTTGTTCTATACGAGGCCAATTTACAAAGTGTGTTTATTTTATAGATAGAAGTCGCATTGAATCCTATGACATTGTTCAGTATGCTTGAATATGAATTTGGTTCCTTGTCAACTCCAAAGTTAAGAGATGTAGCTAATCGGGAATTGCGGATTTGAACAATTGTATTGTATTTTTTGTAGGCATTCTAGTAAAATATCTAACTCTTAAATTTTTAGATTGGGGTTTAAGTGGGTATTGAGATTCAATCAAACCTTGCTCCATGAAAACCAAGAAAAGTGAGATCAATCTTTCTTGACTAATTATTTCTTTCAAATTTTTATATTCTTCTTTAATATTTTCACATTGCCAATTAGGAATAGTTGTTAGATTGAGTTATGTTTGGCACATTCATAATTGTAATTTCAATTCTTATATGAAAGGCATCTATTTTAATAATGTATTGGAACTGACATGAACATAGTTGAAAATCTAAACCCTTATTTACATACCCTATGTGTTATCATTACCATGAAATGGTATCATATAAGTTTCACCATCTGTGTATCTTTATAAGTATTGCATGCTTGAACATTAACAATGGAGATTTTTCCCTCTCCTCTAAAGATAAAAAAAAACTAGATATAAACCAGGAAAAGCTAACTAAATGTTGTTAATTCCCTTGATTGCAAGAATAAATGTAGAGGAAGTGGAGGCAATTCATTGCATCTTGTGAATGACCCAAATGCAAGCTATGCACATGATCATATGATGTTATTGGAAAGTAAAAGGAATTTTTCTATGTTCATTTGGGTTCAAACATCAAAGATGCTTGTTTCGATAAGAAGGTAGGGGATTCCATCCATGAAAGGGTTTCAATTTTTCCTTTTTATGGAGTTTAATTTATTAATCTTATAGAAAACATGAGGATGTGGTGTGAAACATCTGCAATTCTTATATTTTCTAAGCATTGAACTAATTATTGGACTATCAGTCATTTACATTCTTTGTTACATTGATCTCTTGACTGGGTTTCCTTTTATGCATTTTCCTGCCCCATTACTATTTTGTTGGATCTTCCACTATCCAACGCTACAAATTGATCAATCACCCTTGTAATCCCGGTGGGATCATTATTAGCATTATACTATTATTTTATTTAGCATCATGTTTTCTTATACTAAGATGCGTTAGGGATCTTGTTTGTTACAACTTGATAATACGATACAAAGGGGTTATTAAAAATGAGTTGATAAAAATGGATACCTACAACATCTGGTGAAACTAGGCGTTTTCTTAATTGGAAAGGTATATTGGGAGGGGGGTTCAACAATACAATTTTAGGATGCATTTTCAATATTTAGTGAAGTTAGGGATATTCTTTAATATCCAATGAACGATCATGTTATAAAACAAGTTAACTGAGTGAACCCCTCGTTGTTTGTTATCAAATGTGCCTTCTTCAGATTTTGGTTTGGCCTAATCAATTTGGTAGATCATAATGCATAAAATATATGAATTCAAAATTTCTAACTCCTTGTCAATTCATTTTGATGATATTTTAAATATGTTAAATATATTCATGTTTGATGAAACTACAAGCATTTATAGATCCCTTCTTATAGATTCCAAATGTATAAAGTTTTTAGAGAAACATTATTGTTTCATTTTTTGGATAAAATGATTCATACATCTATTCATAACAGAATATATACATAACCCAGTGGGCTAGCTCAAGTGGTTGAGTGTTGAAATTTGTGAGCAGAAGGTCTCGGGGTCAAATCCTCGTGTGGCTATGCATCATTATATAAGGGTCTCCCTTGATGTCCCCATCGGGTTAGCTCTGTAATCAAAGCGAACGAGGTGAGGCCCCTTCGAGTGGGCCCCCTGTGATTTCTTACCATGGATGTAGAATCCTCGACGGGGGGTTTGTGAACCACACATGAAAAAAAATAACAAAATATATACATGCATTTTAGAAAAGAAGGTTTGTGAAACTACCACTACAATATATAGCCAAAAGGATAAAAAGTTGGCCAACCAAAATCATCCATGTAGGGTCACCAATATTGAAGATTCATAAAGCATGATAGCACCCAAGGTAGAAAATAATAAATATGTAATTAATGGTCCACTGGGATAGAGTAAGAAAATAAATCAAGACGTTATAGGAATAAAACCCATTAAGGAGGAGGGTTTGTGTTCTTAGGGAGAGGCTCACATACTTTAGTTGAAAGATCAATATCAACCAATATGGGCTCCCATTTATCATTTCCTTGATTGGTTTCTTCAAGGAACTCTAATTCTAAGAAGGATAGAGAAACAATAGGAAATTTGTTAAACCAAGGGACCTCTAGTGACGTCCTTGGAAGCCAACTAATTTACCTCTCTAGATGCTCTCTTATAATTGGGCCTACTTTGTTTCTATGTAGACAATTGCTTGAAGCATGGGATTGTGCAAAGTGGGAAGTAAAGTACCCTTCAAGAAACATTTTTCTCATGGTACATGCCACATTAGTACAATATTCCATTAGTTTGCGTAAGTGGCCTATTTACATTTCCACCTTCAACTTCTCCACTTGAATCCACAAAATTAGATACACAAAGATTAGAGATCCATCTTACCAATTAAAATTAATATTATGTTGTGCATTGGTAAATAAACATTTATTTATTTTCTTCCAAATGTGATATAAAATATTAACTATATAATCCAATGCCATGCAATGTGAAAATCCACAGTCAAACGGAGAGAATATCCAAATATGGGAAAGGAGCAAGAAATGAAAAATATTGAATATAATTGCCCAAATTGACTAAGAATATTTATAGAACCAAAAAAAAGTGCCTTGGAAATTTTTTTCTTTTCACATAATGGGCATTTACGTAAAATTCCTAAGTATTTCAAGTGGTTCACTATGGGTGGGCCTCCATGCATTAAAGACTAATCAAAGAAAATTTTTATGAGTCGTATGTGCCACTTCCAGATGGATTTCAATAAATAAAGTGGGGTATTCTCTTTAGAGTTGAATATCTAATATTCGTTGATCTTGGACTCGCACCCAAGCCTATTTGAAATCCATATATGTCCATTAGCTGAGTTGAACTTCATAAAAAATGTTTGGTCTTATGTATAGTCTTTCCACCAAGAATGTGGATATGGGAGGCTAGGATTGAGAAATAGGTTATATATGATTGACGTATGAACCTTTTCTAAATTAATCCTATCAACAATGTGAAGCTTAAATTATGATTTTAAGGAATCCATTTTTTTCAACACTATGGATTGATTGTTTTAGAGGTCACCTTGGGATCAAATGACCTTCTCTAAAGTATTTTATTTGAAAAATACGAATATTTGGCTAAATACTTTCCATCCTACAGAAATTTTAAGGACAACCATAGTCATTGGTCATTAAAGTGAATCTCAATCCTAAGAGAGACACTTTTCCAAACCATCTTGTGTTTGATGGTATTCCAAGCTTTCCAAATATTTTTGGCTACAAAGATCCCCTTCACCTAAACCAATGTTGGAATGGTAAATAGGGTCTTGAAGGTTTATATTACTCCATATCTTGTTCTATAACGTTCCCTTGAGATGATGCAATTCTTGAGATTTCTCTTCTATACTTATTTTCCTTGTACCTCTCTAATGACCCATTTAGTGCAAAGAGATTGGGATAGCATTCGAGTGGCCAAAATACACATTCATCCTTTATCCTTGGGGGTGCGATAGAGGATCCAACAAAATATATGAAATCCTTTGTATATTTGCTAAGTTATCCACATAGAATTTATGAAAAACTTGTCTAACTTGGTACATGCATAGGTAGAAGATCCCTTGAACAATGAGTAGTACACATGGGTGGACACCAACACCTTAGTAAAAATATGAAATTTGTCTAAAATAGGTAAAGGTTTCAATACCCTTTATTGATTGTCTTTGACACTCTTAAGAACAATGCTTCTCACAAATCCTTTGGAAAGGATTCAAAGGAGAAAAGAAATCCATCGAATTTAAACACCCAGTTAGTCCTTAACCAAGCTCATTTTATTCCTAGAAACCAATAAAGGATATCATTCAGACTCAAATGATAACATTAAGTTTTGGCCATTTGCAATTTCAACTTGAGGCTTCACAAAAATAACTAAATCAAGCAATCCATGGTATTATGTAGGCTGTGCTTCACTTAAATCATGGTTAGGAAAGAATCATCTAAGAAGTGACCTTTCACTTGTTGACCACTATTAGGACCAAGGTGAGCAATACCTTTCTTAAGGCCTTGTAATATTGTGTTGTGTTTGAGATATCTAATGGATTTAGAAACCATTGCATAGAGGATTGAGGCCAACGAGCAACCTTTATGATTGTCTAAAATATCCCTATCTCTTCAAAATTGACCTTATACAAGTTGTGGCCTATGAAACAAGGTTTCCAACAACTTAACGATAATGGGGTCAAATCTAAGCACCTTTAGCATGGTGATGACGAATGACCATTCCACTCTATTATATTTTTTTAAGTCTATCTTAAAGAAGAGGCATTTCGTGCATTGGATTCTTTCCCATTCCGTCTCTTCTAAAAAACAACGACATTATCTAGAATGTATTTTCCTATGATAAATCCATGTTTTCTCCAATTTGATGTTTCTCAACAAGATATATTTTATCTTCAAAGGAAAGCGCTTTGCATAGAATTTTGTAAGATACATTTAACAAAGTTATCGATCATCAATGTGTGATTGGTTCTAGGTATCTTAGCATTGGAATGAGTTTGGTCAACCCTTTGTTGATGTTGTTTCGAAGTGAATGATTATGGACAATTTTGTATACACTTGGACTAGATCCATCCTAACAAAGTTCCATGTGGATTTATAAAAATATTATGGATAACTATCCTAGCTAGATGAATTATCATTGGCCATCTCCTTAAGGGTTCTTATCAACTCATCCAACTCCCATGTTTGATTACATACCTAATGTTATTATTATGTCAGAGTTCAAGGGATCACCTCAATATAGGTATGCATGACCACCTTTTTCCAACTCTGTAATACCTTGAGATTGAAATTTTCTTTTATAATATTGACAAGATACTTCTCTATATTTATTTGGTTAGTTATTCTTCCTTCTATTGTTTTGAGGGATTTAATGTGTTTTATTATTTCTTTAGAGCTGACGGATTTCTTGAAGGCCTTGATTGCTCTATCCCCTAAATAATTCAACCAATACAATTGGGACCTAATTTGGGATTCCCTTGATTTGTATGTATGTCCTATCTTTAATGAGTGTCTCATATTGGTTTCCTTGGCCTTAAGCTTATTGCTTAAAGATATAAGTTGTAACATAATTGACACTTGTTCTATTTCTTCCATGATCACCTTATGTTTTCTTCTTTTCATTGTCACTAAATCTCTACCCTAAGACCTTAAAATGATAGTAAAATTTATTATGGAATCCTCCCACTATAGAATTTAACCCCTCGAGTACAGAGATCCAAATTCCAAATTCTTCTCATAGCTTGAATAGATTAATCATTCTTAAGTGGGATGTGTTCAACATGAACCATGTATTACGTAACTTGTATTTCAAAACTAGAAGAGATATACTAATAATTGGTTGGCGATCGAATAAGGCGAATTCTCCAACATCTAAATTAGTCTTCTAGCCTTATGCTCAAAGAATAAGAATCTATGATCGCATGTAATATATATTTCTAGTATTTTCAAGACCTCCTTATAAGTTTAACAATGTGAACCAAATTTTAGGTGAGTCCTTGCAATGGAACTTATTTGGTTCATAAAGGCTATTTTGGGTTTAATATCATTCTATGTATAAGGCCCTATTATTCTTCCATCTCTAGATTGTTGAAGTCACCACAAAATAGCTACCAAGCCAATTCCATTGAGTGCATAAATATAGGCCAAGCTTAGAGCATGGCCTTTTACATTAAAAAAAAAACTAAATAACGTGGTTTGTTTGGTTTAACCCATGTTTAGTAATGGTATCCTCCCACCTTGGTGAGATAGTGTTCCAACTCCACCTCTGTCTTTATCTCGGTTAGTGAACAATAAAATATAATCCACCCATGTTCTATGAAGGAATAGTTTAACTGAAAATATAGTGACTTTAACTTCTTATAAGCACCAAACATCAAGTTCAGAAACAACATTTATTACTATTTGAGCCACTAATTTGTGACAATAGTCAATTATATCCATTACCTTCCATTATACTACCTTCTTTGGGAAGATTCAATACAAAGATCCATCATCTCCTCACCCTCCCACTTTCACAAGGCATTCAAGGGGTTTGAAGAGATCACCCTCTATAATGGGGGTGGAAATAGTCATTCAAACCTATGTTTCTTGGGTTCGTGTGGGGATTATAACTACTTGTTGTTTGAGTATTATCCAACAATGAGGGTAGATATTTGGCCCAATGCCCCCCATGTTAAAAATTTACCTAGGAAGTGTTTGTTCACCTAGTATTGCCTTGGGGTGGACAAGGACACTTTAAATGGTGACCCCTAGTCACATTTAATTAATAAAGTCAGATGCACTTTATAACTCTAAAGTCACTTTATTCAAATATAAAAGTCATGGTTTATTCTAAGTTCAATTTTAAAAGTCATGTGAGTGATTAATTAAAAGGGGGTGCTCATACTTTATTAAATGACATGAGGTGCACTAAATGTCATTTATTAATTATTAAATGAGCATTTAATGAGAACCCCACATATAATATAATCTGGACCATTAGATTGAGAGAGGAAGTTGCCATGAACAAAAAGGGGCTAGGGCAAGGCAAACTTAACATTATTCACTTTTCAAGAGAGAAATTTTGGAGAGGAGGAGCAAGAGAGAAAGTTAGGTTTTGAGAGAAGTTGACCTAGGGAGAAGAGGAAAAACTTTGGCACAAATTCCAAGAATCTGTACAGCAGCAAGTTGGCACAAATTCCAAGAATCTGTACAGCAGCAAGTTGGCACAGATTTCAAGGAAGACTATTCGTCATTTATTGCAGTCCGTATAGATCTGTTTTGGCACAGAAATTGAGGTGTTCGTACAGCATTAATTGTTGGCCATACAACATAGAAATCGAGGAAGGATTTTTTATCAGTTTGGCACATTTCCTGAGGCATATGTACAACATTTATGACTTGTCCGTAGAGCACAAAAATCAAGGAAGAATTCTGGGCATGATTTTCAAGGTTTTTTGCAGCATTAATTGTTCACACGTGTGAGCCGTACAATGTCAAAAAAGTATAGAAATTTTTGTTGTGTCTTGGGCACGTTTTTCGAGATGAAAAACTGAAGATAAGTACTGTTGTTTCATTTTTGTAATTTGCTGAAGAAATAAAAATCTCTCTCAAAAACAGGTTTTCCCTTCGAGGTTTTGTCCTGGACCGATTGGTAAAAAATTCCTGTGTTAAAATTTATGTGGTTGGCTGATTTAAATTTCTGAGTTTGAATTTGTTGGCTGAAAATTAAATTTTCTGAGTTGTTTTGAAAAGAAAAAGAATCTCATGTGTTTCAGCTTAGTCATTTTTATGTTAAAAATGTGCATATTGGGGTTTGGGCATTAAACTATGCAGAGAAGCTATCAAGCTTGAAACCGAGTCGGGGTTCATAAAAAATTTCATGGTATCAAAGTTGAGTTAAAGAATCATAATTGAAACATTCAGGAAAATAGGGGTTTGTAGAAAAAATTTCAGATTTGAAGAAAACAAGGGTTTTGAGAAAAAATTCAAATTTGAAGGAAGTTAGGGTTTTGAGAAAAAATTTCAGATTTCAGAAAAAAGTTCTTGAACAGGTTGCTTGAGTAGTACAGGTTGTAGCCATGACATCGGGGCTTAAAGTAGAAGACAGGTTGGATGGGGCTACAAATTTTATCCCATGGAAGGCTAGAATTATGTTAATACTTGAAGAGAATGAGCTTTGGGATATAGTGAATAGTACAACAGCAAATCCTGTGACAGTACCTACCGATGCTACTGATAAGGTAGATTTCATGAAGAGAGATGTAAAGGAAAGGAGGATTATACTTGATGTCGTGAAGGATCATGTAATCCCCCACATATCAGCAAAAACACATGCTTTTCAGATGTGGACTTCTTTGACCAACCTTTACCAGAGTTCGAATGAGAATAGGTAAATGGTGTTAAGGGAGAAGTTGAAGAATGTACACATAAGTAAAGGGGAAGGCGTGGCTTCCTATCTTACCAGGATCACACAGGTGAGGGATGAGCTTGCAGTTATAGGAGAGGTTATATGGGGCATTGAGATGGTCCGCATTGCCTTAAATGGCATGACTCAACAGTGGGGTGTGTTTGTGTAGACTATTATTGGTCGAGAGACTATTCCTACATGGGATTGTCTCTGAAATGATCTCACACAGGAGGAGACACGTAGAGGATACTTACAGAGCAGTTCGTCACATCACAAAGATGATGAGGAAAATGTGGCATTGGCAGCAAAGGGAAAAAAGAATAAGTTCAAGAAGAGTCCGAAGGGTGGGGACAAACAGCATTCAGGTGAGCAGAAGAAAGACTTGAGTAAAATCAAGTGTTTTGCATGTCAAAATTTTGGACACTATGTTGGACAATGTCCGAACAAGAAGAAGAAAGGGAAGCAGACAACAACGACAACAAAGATGGATGACTTTTCCTCACGGTTTGAGGGAGAGTTATCTCTATATGCTGGATGTACAGAGAGGACATATTTCACCAGCAGTGATATGGAGAGTGACCTGGAGGATCAGATTTAGTGTTCATTATTGGTTGGCCATTCTTATTAGTGCTACCACTACTACTTCCACTTGGTACATTGATAGTGGAGCTTCAATCCATATGGCAGGTGTACGTGATATATTCACAGAGATGATTGAGACGGGCTTGAGTCTTGAGGTGGTATTGGAAGATGACACAGTTGTGAGAGAAGTTGGGTGAGGGACTGTCACCTTTGAGAGGGAGTCTATGCAGTCCATGACTTTGAGGGATGTTCTTTATGTCCCTAGGTTGAAGAAGAATCTTGTTTCAGTTTCCACGATTTAGGACAGAGGATTTGGAGTATGTGTTCTAGATGGGAAAGTTCATATCTTTCCCAGAGCAGCAGGACCATCTACTTCATGTGCCATTGGATTGAGATGTGGGAAACTGTACAAGCTTCTCTTCCAGACTCACCATGCATTAGCTCATAATAGCAGTAGCATCGAGACATGTGAGTTGTGGCACAAGAGAATGGGCCACCTACATCATTCAGCTTTGAGGTATTGAGGGAGATGTCTACAGGTTTTCCTCAGTTCAGCACAAAGCAGGGTGGTGTGTGCAGAGGGTGTGCTTTGGGAAAGTACACCAAAACTGTTTTTTCGAGCAGTGACACCAGAGCAGGTGGGATACTGGATTTGTTTCATTTAGACTTATGTTGACCTATGTCTTCAGATTTAGTGACAGGTTTTGAGTATTATATCAGTTTCATTGATGATCACTCCAGGAAGACCTGGATCTATTTTCTAAGAAGTAAACAATCTCAGGAAGTCTTGTGTAGGTTCCAAGTGTTCAAAGCTCTTGTGGATAAACAAAAAGGGAGGAGGATTCGGGCACTCAGGTCATACAATGGGGGTGAGTATACCTACAAGGATTTTGATGAGTTTTGAAGACAGGAGGGCATCAAGAGGCAGTTGACAGTTCCATACACTCCACGGCAAAATGGAGTTGTGGAAAGGAAGAACATAGCGATAGTGGGAGCAGCTAGAACCATGCTACATGATCATAGTCTTCCTTTCTTTCTATGGGAAGAGGCCTATAGCATTGTTGTTTATGTTCAGAACAGGAGTCCACATCGAGCATTGGGGTGTAAAACTCCTGAGGAGATGTTCATAAGGAAGATACCTGAGATAGGTCACTTCCGTATATTTGGATGCCTTACATACTCTCATGTCCCTTCTAAGAAGAGGACAAAGTTAGAGACTACAGCAGAGAGAGGCATCTTTGTTGGATATGATAAAACTTCGAAGGCTTTTTGCATATACATTCTTGCACAGAGGAAAGTTGTGGTGAGGAGGGAGGTAATATTTGAGGAGGAGAAAGCCTTCAGGAAGTCTTATGATTCAGAGGTGGAGGAGCAGCATATTGTGTCTCCACAGGTGACAGGGTTACAGAGTCAAAGTACAGGGTCACAAGTTTCAGGAGTGACTGGGTCATAGGTTACAGGTTCATCAATTTCAGGGATACAATCTACATGGACTTCTGGTACAGGGATAGGTTCATGAGTCACAGTTTCACCTTCATGTGCTTCGGGTGGTACAGGTTCAGAATCACCAAGTATAGGATCTCAGGCCACAAGTACTTCTTCATGTAGACAGTTGTCTGATGAGGAGGTTATGGAGGAGCGCCTACAGGAGGAAGCTACTTCCAATAAACATAAGCCAAGTTGGCTTAAGGATCTTGTGAAGGAAGTTGAGGAGTCTATGGGACCACCCAAGAGGGAGGTCATGGAGATCAAAGCACAAGAGGGATTTTCCATCTATATGGAGATGGTGACTAGCTTGAGTGATTCCTAGACTACTATATTTGAGGAGGCTACCCCACACCAGGTTTGGAGATATGCCATGATGGAAGAGCACAAATCCATCATGAAGAATGGAGTGTGGGAGGTTATTCCGAGACCATAGGGGAAGTTAGTGGTGACTTCCAAGTGGCTCTATAAAATCAAGCGTGCTACGGATGGCAGCATCGACAAGTACAAAGCCTGTTTTGTTCCACGAGGGTTCTCACAGGTAGAGCGAGTTGATTACTATGAGACCTTTGCACTAGTTGCTAGTTTTTTTTCGATCAGAGCAGTGATCTCCATTGTGGCAGAGATGGGTTGGAGGATTCATCATATGGATGTGAAAGCCACTTTTCTGGACAGTTTTCTATAGGAGGAGGTATTTATAGAGAATCCTCAGTGCTTTGAGATTCATGGGAGAGATTCACATGTTTGCAAGCTTAAAAATGCCTTGTATGGTCTGAAGCAAGCCCCTCAGGCTTGGTATTCCAGGATTGACATTTACTTTCTATCGATTGGGTTTCAGAAGAGTGATGCGGATCCCAACCTATACTACATTGTGGTTGGTGGTGTTTCAGTCATTCTTCTGCTATATGTTGATGACTTGTTCATTACAGGAGGAGAGCACCTAATTGAAGCATGCAAGAAAGATCTTGCTTCAGGATTTGAGATGACTGACCTTGGACTGATGCATTACTATTTGGGGATGGAGATATGGAAGGAGGATGGACATGTTTTCCTGAGTTAGGGAAAATATGCTACAAATATTGTGATGAGATTTTGGATGGAGGATTGCAGTCCCATGTCCACACCTATGACCACCAACTATACGAAGCTTCATGCTTCTGAGGGAGAGTTGGTGGATCCTACTTTATATCCTTAGTTGATTGGTTCGTTGATGTATTTGGTGAACACCATTCCAAATATGAGTTTTACAGTTAACACTCTCAATCAGTTCATGGTGGAGCCCAGGAGAGTGCACTGGATAGCTGCAAAACATGTGTTGAGATACTTTGTAGGTACAGTAGATTTTGGTTTGGACTATAGGAGATCTGATGGAGTGGGATTGGTTGGATTTACAGATTCAGATTGGGAAGGTAGTGTTTCAGACCGGAAGAGCACTTTCGGTTGTTGTTTCAGTTTGGGCTCAGTAGTTGTGTCTTGGTTTAGTTGAAAACAAAAGTCCGTAGCATTGAGTTCTGCAGAGGCTGAGTATATGGCTGCCAATCAGGCCAGTTGTGAATCCTTGTGGATTCGCAAGTTGATGGTTGATTTATTTGGTCAGGAGATGGGCCCTACAGTGATACATTGTGATAATCAGAGTTGCATTAAACTCTCTAAGAATCCAATATTTCATGACAGGTCCAAACACATTGAGATCATGTATCACTTCATCAAAGACTATGTTCAGAGAGGAGCAGTACAGTTGCAGTACATTTCTACTGATGAGCAGGTGGCTGACATTCTCATGAAGTATTTGGGTAGAGGGAAGCATGTTTATTTCAGAGACAAGTTGGGAGTGGTGAAGTGAACACCTTCCTCGATAAGAGGGAGTGTTGAAAAGTTACCTAGGAAGTGTTGGTTCACCTAGTATTGCCTTGGGGTGGACAAGGACACTTTAAATGGTGACCCCTAGTCACATTTAATTAATAAATTCAGATGCACTTTATAACTCTAAAGTCACTTTATTAAAAGATAAAATTCATGGTTTATTCTAAGTTCAATTTTAAAATTCAAGTGAGTTATTAATTAAAAGGGGGTGCTCATACTTTATTAAATGACATGAGGTGCACTAAATGTCATTTATTAATTATTAAATGAGCATTTAATGAGAACCCTACATCTAATCTAATATGTACCATTAGATTGAAAGAGGAAATTGCCATGAACAAAAAGGGGATAGGGAAAGTCAAACTTATCATTATTCAATTTTCAAGAGAGAAATTTTGGAGAGGAGGAGCAAGAGAGAAATCTAAGTTTTGAGAGAAGTCAACCTAGGGAGAAGAAGAAAAAATTTGGCATAAATTCCAAGAATCCGTACAGCAGCAAGTTGGCACAGATTTCGGGGAAGACTAGCACAGATTTCGAGGAAGACTAGTGGTCATTTATTGCAGTCCGTACATATATGTTTTGGCACAAAAATCAAGGTGGTCGTGTAGCATTAATTGATGGTCGTACAACACAGAAATTGAGGAAGGATTTCTGATCAGTTTGGCACATTTCTCGAGGCAACCGTACAACATTTATGACTGGTCCATATAGCACAGAAATCGAGGAAGAATTCTGGGCTTGATTTTCAAGGTTTTCTGCAACATTAATTGTTCACACGTGTGAGCCGTACACTGTCAAAAAAGTACAGAAATTTCTAATGTGTCTTGGGCACATTTTTCGAGATGAAAAACTGAAGATAAGTACCGTTGTTTCATTTTTGTAATTTGCTGAAGAAATAGAAATCTCTCTCTCAGAAACAGGTTTTCCCTTCAGGGTTTTATACTGGACCGATTGGTCAAAAATTCCAGTGTTAAAATTTATGTGGTTGGCTTATTTAAATTTCTGAGTTTGAATTTGTTGGGTGAAAATTAAATTTTATGAGTTGTTTTAAAAAGAAAAAGAATCTCATGTGTTTCAGCTTAGTCATTTTTATGCTAAAAATGTTCATACTGGGGTTTGGGCATTAAACTATGCAAAGAAGCTATCAAGCTTGAAACCGGGTTGGGGTTCATAAAAAATTTTCACCCCAATCCCCTTTCTAAGTAATGGTTTGGGAGCTACTAGGAGGGTCTTTCATTGCCAACGAACTAGATTTGGGCCATATCTAGAGTGGGTAACAAAACTATGAAGTTTTTTTTAATATTGAGAGGTTACATGGGATTGTTGGGTATTTGCCTCTAGTGAAGCCTAAGGGTCCTACTCTTTTCGCCAATTAAGGTTGGGTGCATGAGTGTCTTGATTCTTGCAAACAAGGAATAAGCTTTTATGCTATGGTGGGGAATTTGGAACTTAAAGTAGGTGTTCGCAATATAACTTGACCTCCAACCCTTCCCCTCCACCCCTTCTTAACGTAAAGGTACACACAATCTTTTGTGTCTTTGGGAATATCAACCCTTGAGACAAACCTATCTCCAAGGGTGTTTATTAAACAACCAAACTAGATTGTAGCAAATAGAATTGATGATTGGGGATAATATTTGTTCATATAATCCTACAAATGTATAGGGATCCTTGCGAACTTCACCTAAAATGTAAAATATATACTAGAGGCTTCTACAACAAAGAGTTCTTCATGTCATTTGATGAAAAAAACCGAGGCATTCAAACAAATCCAAGGGTCGTGAGTTATCACTTCATGAAAATGCTTCTCTTCTTCAAAAAAGGACCCAAAAAAATCCCTTTAGTCAACCTACAATTGGTGGTGAAAATCCATCAATGGAATCCCCAAGGCTCCTTGGCCCAAGCTTTAATCACAACCCTTGGTGCAATACAACCTACAAAATACCTTGGCAATGTGTGTTTTTTTAGATCATCACATTTTAGATAATACTCAACATCTTGAGTACCTACAAGATATTCCTAAAACGTGATTCCATTGCCTCATGCACTGCTCTCAATATGAGCTTCTATGAGGCCTTAGGAGGAACCATGTTGACTAGATCCATGATCGGTCTCTTCTCACGTGATTTCCAAAATGGTAGTGTCACCATTTAAATACCCCTCTACACTCTTATGATAGGAATGAATGGTCACAACCTTAGGCACACACAAACTACATTAAATCCAAATACATAAATGTCATCATGACATAAATATATTAATGCCTACCTCAAAATCTCTTTGCAATATCTTATTATTTTGTTTTTGAATATTTTCTTATGACATCTAAATAACAAAATACAATGTCAGTTGGTCCTCCTACAACATATTCTTTCCTTTGACACTTTAAAAATAAACTTATGTACAACATTACTACAAACTAAGCCCTACACATTAACAACAATATTTCAATTAAGGCCCTCAATTATTATACAAACACATCAATTTTAAGCTTTTGATTATTTTATTAATTTAAAAAGCATATAAAACTATCTAAAAAAGATGTGACACAAATAAAGTAGAGGATGCCAAACACTTACCTTAGAATTCCCAACCTACAAAGATGATAGATCTAATTTTTAAAACATTTATAATAAAATCAAACTCCATAACTTATTAACCCATAAGAATCAAAGGGAACTTCGAACTTTTCCTACCCTATAAAGATAATAATCCTAAGTTCAAAATATTTATAATAAAATCAAATTCCATATCTTGTTAACCCATAAAAATTGAAGGCAACACTAAAATTTTATTTTTGGGTTATTTCCACATAGAAACAACATGACAAATCAAAGTAAATAAACAAATTTTATGCCAATTCTTGCTAGCTCATTCAGTTAAGGTCTGGGTCTCGTCGGCAAGGCGACTTGAGTTCAATTCCCCTTAGGGGTGAGCTAGTTGGGAGGAGACACCAAAAATACTGTCATCGTAAGGGTTGATGTGGCCTAGGACGGGTGCAATCCCCGGGTGACTTTGATGGCTTAGATGCCCCTAGATACCAACCCCGCTTGAATAATGAAAATCTTCAATAAAAATCTCTACAAATGTAGAGCACATTTTTTACTAGTGTAGACTTATTTTTGTAAAGACAAATATAATAGTTTTATATAATTTATAAATTAATAAAATAGACAAAATATTAAAATTGATGTGTTAGTATAATAGTTGAAGGCCTTAACATAAGTAGAACTCAATTTGCATATTTTAATATAAAAAAATGCATAATAATTTTTATATTAAGATTTCCATTAATTTGTAGTTATGGTTTAGTGGTTAAGTTATAGTGTCATGTTAATTATCCAAATTCAATATTTTCACATATAATATAATAAATTCTAAGTACATCAAATTTAACAAATTTGATATGCAAAACTTATTTCAGATATTTTCAAATGCAACATAAAACATTTGATTACAAATATCTTATTAAAGAATTGATAATAGACAAAGGAATGCTAGAGTTGCAGGTCTATAAAGAGTCATCTTTAGTGATTAATTTGATGAAAGGAGATTTACTAATTCAACTAAAGGAAATCCCAAATCTTTTTCAAAACATTACTTTTACTCATGTTTTAAGATAAACAATGTGGTTAACATTGTCGCAAAGGAGGGACAACATATTGAAGAAGGTGTTTTACATTGGTGGAATCCATTGAAGATTCATCTTTTTCATCCCATTGTGATACACAATTTGGCTTGTGTTAACAATGATTTCCCATAGTAGCTTTAATTCTATTACAGACTTACAAACTGTAGAGATGTCTTGTGTTAACAATGTTTTCTCATAATAACTTTAATTCTGTTAAAGTCTATTTTTGTATAAGGTTTGTATAAACTAAGGGACTGGACATATATTTGTTTAAAAACTTCTACATTTGAGTCCTTTTAAATAATCTCTTGATGTCAAGGGACTTTTTTTTTTCTGGTGAAGGATTTGTACTATTTTTGTTTGTGTCTATAATATTGAGAGCACATAAATAATGTAATTTTCCATTCAATTTTTAATATAAATTATGTTTTTATAAGGAAAAAAAGTACAAATATCTTTAACATTCAATATTACGAAAAACTTCTACATTAGTTGAAATAAAACTAGCCTATCAAGAATTGTTGTTAACGGAGATAAATGATAAAATTAGCAATAGTCTACTTTCATTTTGACATTTAGTTTTAATCAGCTCATTTTTTTCCAATTTCTGACTATTTGTGTTATCTTAAAATGGGCTAAAACTTCCATAGGAAAAGCTCCATGGTCTAAGTTCTCATCAATTATCAATTGGTAAACTATAACTTCCAATAAGCTTCCTACTAAAGCTTTGGGAGAACTTCCACCTAGAAAGGAGTGAAATTATCTGCTTAACTTCATTTTCATTTTCATATACTCCAATTCTTCATACAAAAAATCATAAATTCAGAAACCTAGAAAAATTCTCATGCATAAGATAAAGCCCAAAAAGGAATGGGATAGCAAGGAATTTTAAATAAAAAGGTTCAAATAACATTGAAGAACAAAGACAAACATAATTGTTACATTGAAGAACAGAGACAAACATAACTGTTAGCCAATGGTAGGAGAGAAAATGAACATGGTATGATAATCACATCTTGTTCATTGAGTCCCATGGGGTTCATTCAACCTTCAGAATTCTCATGACACTCCATGTCCAACTGAATCATTTAGATGTAAAAATACTGTGGTGAAACTAAAACCACGATAGTTTTACATTTCAATAAATTTCGTATATCAATGCATAACATAGCCCTGCCTTATGAGAAAAAATTGATTTTAAAAAAAAAGGGAAGTAGAATATTTATGTGTAAATGGAAACACGGTATGTTAAATGAAACATTTAAATGGAAATGCAATATATTAAAGATGACAATAATAAACAATATACATCAGGGATAAGAAATGGGCAGAAAATGAAACAATAATATGGAAATATAAAATGATATAACTTGTTAAATTTAACATGATACTAATCTACATCTACAGGAAACTCAGGTTTTCAGCATGTTATCACTCTAGGAAACTCTCCTAGGTTGTATCTTAGAGATGCCTGGTAACTTAATTAATATCTTAAAGCTTCACTCAAATGGATCAAGTCAGATGACTAAATCAAACCTCACTCACTCAAGACATGCAATAAACACAACAGATTTACAAGGATTTCAACTACCATTGTTCAGAGAGCTGTAGATAAATGAATGTACGAAGAACTCTTAATTTACTAGCAGAAACATACGCACCAAGTATATATGAATGGCCAGATAAACCAAGCAAAGTACTTGCAGATTTTAGTTCATGGATGTATTGACAAGTTGACAGTTATCAAACATCAGACAAACAGAATAAACATGAATTTGACATTCAGGTACAAGTATAGACTAGACAAGAAGATGAAAGTCTAAACAAATAATGGCAAAAGAAGCTTGTATCACTGATCTGAAAATGAGAAGCTTGAGAGTACAAGTATGAAAAGTCTCTCCAAAATCCAACCATTGTTCTACATGATTTCTGGGCTTTATAGCCTTTACAACCTCTCCCCAGATCCTAAGAAGCTGGTTCAAATTTACTCCAAATGGAAAATCCAAAAACCCGTTTTTCAACAAACCAGGAAAATCATTTTTAATTGGCCAGACTGCTGAAAAATGGGGCTCATATATGCGTTCGATTATCCCAATCTGTGACACCTGTAGGAAAAATGAGAGAGGTTATTGTTCTCTGACGTGTTAGGAAGAAAAACCTCCGAGCATTTTGCAGAATGATTCTCCAATCGCTCAGAATCATCATTTGAAATGATGACTCTGCACAGTAAAAACGCCACTTTCGCTGAAACTGCTGAAAAAGAGGCTCAGAGATGGGTTCAGTTCTCCAGCTATGTGACACCTGTGTATAAACTGAAAGAGGATATTGTGAATTGATCTGTTTTGAGCAAAAAACTCTCTCAGATCTTTGAAACTCATTTTTTTTTTCCCGAGATCTGCATTTCAAAAACATGTGTCAAACAGGCAGGTTCTGGGATCTGAAAATTGGGGCTCAGTGACGGATTCGATTCTCTCAATATGCAACACCTGTAGGAAAACGGGGAGATTTTATTGTTCTATGACATGTTAGGAACAAAAACCTCCGAGCATTTTGCAAAAATATTCTCCAGACGCTCAGAATCGTCATTTGAAAATGATGACTTGGGACAGTAAGAAAACACCACATTTCTTCATTATTTCCATCTTGCTGGCACATTCAAAGTTGGAGCAGCACAATGAAACAGATCTTATTAATTAAAACCTTCACTTAGAAACCATCCTCATGCCCTTCAGAATGATAAAACTTAGATCTGTGCAAAAAATGGCAATTTCCTGTGATTTGTAGGCTTTCGGTAGCTAGTAGGTCTGAGCTTGATCTCTGTTAGCTACCGAAAGCTCTATTTCAGTGGTTACTGAATAAATCTGACATATTCACCCAAGCCACTGAAAACTGCCCCTGACTCACGCTGCATGTCCTTTCACTTTCGGTATCTAGGAGAGCCTCGAAAATTTCGTTTAAACTGCCGAAAGCAGGGCTTTCGGTAGCTTAGGGACCGTTTTAAATAAGCGCTTAGCTACCGAAACCTGCCTTTTGAAATTTTTTAAATGAAAACCCAATCTAATGATTTTCAAACTTTATTACATGCATAAAGATATCAAAAATGAGCCTTAAAAAATTTAGAAATGAATTTTCAAATGACCTCCCATCATCTAAAAATGATCAACTCGACAAAATTATTTGGGGAGATAACACGGTACATAACAAAGTCCAGTCAACCTTGAAGTAAAAATGATTTTCAAAAAGAGGACAGTGTAGTCTTTTGTGAAAAAACAATACTACATCAATGCGAAATAATGTCAAAGGAATATGAGATATACAATTCAAAATAATACACAAAGGACAATGTACCACTACAAAGACACATCGGCTGCAAACTTTTGGATGAATCACGTGATAAATGAAATACCAAACAGTAAGAAACTGGATGGACTACAATTCTCTGAATTTGAAAGCAAACAAATGATTAGAACAAAATAAAATAGTTAACATAAATAAGAAGATTCCAGAGAAAAATACCAAATAATCATTAATATATATTGACATACATCAGATACATTTATTTTAAGTTGAAATTTATAAGTGCAGAAAAGATTGCATATTTTTTATATTCTAGGTGTTTAATAAATCAAGAATTAAAATAAATCTAAATTGAGCATAACCAAATAAATTAATCTCTCACAAAAAATTAACAGTTTGCATAACCTATTCAAGGAAGGCTAGGTTCATAGCAAGAAGATTAATCTTGTAAAACATCACAACAGATAGATTACTCATGTAATGCATGTTTATGAAGATTGATAGATCATTGAAGTTAGCTATGGTGATAAGTGGTTAGAATTTTTACAGTAATTAAATTTACTGATTGTAATATCTCGAATTTGACCCCATTGCATTAAAAATGTAAATGATGTAATGTTGTTATAAAATCGTGGTGAGGATCTCAAGTCCAAGGCCCCGCCACTGATTTAGTGTTAAAAAAATTGATGCATATGGTTCTGTGCAATCCAGGCACAATGGAAATTGTAAATACCATGTAAATATGCATTTTAATAAAACACCCACAACTAGCTATGCAATGCAATGTAACAAGAGATGGGGGCATGATTTTTACAAGGAATTGGGAGGGACATATTCAAACCCTTAAACCAATCAAGTCAATCCAAGTGTCAATGAGAGAACCCATGAACCCTCAACTACCCATGTTGACTTTTGTACCCAATCATTTACTTCTTCCAATAGTTGGTTGAGGTAGTTAATGCCTTGGGGAATGGGGATGCCTTGGGGAATGGTGAGGTATGGCTGTCCAAATTCGAGTATGGGAAAGCCACCATTTTGGAAAAATGTGTTTTGATTCCTTGGAAAGAAAATAGCCATGAATTTGCTCCCCGAGCCATTATCCATCAACCAGTTTTTCCTCTCTCACATTTTTGGAGCTACCTGGGCGTTTTCCCTCCACATTTTTCTGGTTTTTCATTGTTTTCTAGCTGGGAGAAGGGCATTTTTGTGTTGTATAACAATGGGGAAGAAGGGATATCGATTTGGGGGTCCATAGAGGTTGTTTATGGCCATCTAAATGCTCACATACCCATGGGAGAAATCCTTTTCTTCCCTGTGGTCGTTTTTCCTTTCTCGCTACTCGTTTTTGTGGTGCTACAATTTGGAAGAATCCATGGGAACCCTATTTTTTTAAATCCCATAGTAAAATTGTTTATCCATGCCCAACCATTGAGCTTGTTGTGTGTAGATAGAGTATGTTGGGACATGGGTTATGGGTATCCATTGTTTTGGCTTGAGCTTGAGTGCAAGCATCCAAAAATGAAGAGGGTTCAGATTTAGCCTGATAAACCCAGCTATGGACTGGCTTGGCTTAGATGTGATGGTCATCTTGTTGTGCATCAAATTTAGATTCCTGTTCCTTGTAGAATTCATGCCCAACTCGGGGGTGGTGATTGTGTTGAGAGATTGATGAACACAATTGGCCTATGGATGGGTGGAACGTTGCAGTTGAGTAGCTAGTTGCTTGGGATAGCTTCACATTAAAGATATGTATTATCTATGTGTTTTACTTCTGCACTGTTTTAATTAATTGATTATTGTTATTGATATTCTAAATGAATGTGAAATGTGTGTGGATAGTTAAATTTCGGTGTGCATGTTTATTTGATTATGCATATGCACGCATATGCATTTTATTTGTATGAATCTAATGAATGGGGTTGAGTTTTTTGGTAAAAAAATCCAAGGACTTGTAGTCATGGTCCCTTCCTTGCGCTGGATCGATGGGAGGGGACGTGACACAAATCAAATATAAGAAGGGAGTTGTAAACAAGCTAGAATACATGCTTTCTAAACCACCACTAAAGAATATTGCAACAGTAGGAATAATAATGCAGCTTGAGCCCTTCACTCATGACCTTCTGAGTGAGGACTATGAGGTAGATGGAGACTTCATAGGAGTGTACAAGCAGCTAAGGGAGAGGAAAACCACTTCCAAGGAAGGGAATGAATACCACCTTAAGGATGGGCTACTATACAAATTGGACAAGTTGTGCATACCACAGGATAGAAGGATTCAATTGTTGAGGGAATCCCACACTTCCAAGATTGTTGGACATTTTGGAGTGACAAAGATGGTGGAAAATCTACAAAGGTATGTGTACTAGCCAAAGATGCAAGAGCAGGTGGAAAATTTTGTAAGAGGTTGTGTTTTGTGTAGCACCAGCAAGCCAAGTAACAGAAAGCTTGGGATTTACGTGCTAGTACCAAGTAGACCTTGGGAGAGCATCTCCATGGACTTTGTGGGAGGTCTTCCTATGTCTCGTAGAGTACATGACTATTTGTTTGTTGTGGTACACCAATTCAGTAATATGTGTGTGCTTATTGCATGTAAGAAGACCATATCCAGACGGGAGGCAGTTGATTTGTTCCTTAGCAATGTGTGGGTATACTTTGGATTGCCCAGCTCCATCATATCATATCTGTGATATATTGTGAAATTCTCATAGAGATCTAAAGACAAAGATAAAATTCACACTAAGTCTAACAGAGATCAAAAGAATTGAGCAAGAAAAATAGAGAAGTAAAAATTGTGTTACAACACAAGAGAATGAAGAACAATTGGAAAAAAATCCATTACATCTATTATTTAGTAGAATGTGTACATAAATAATACATCTCCAAAGGATAAATTTGTGAGCCTAAAGAGGTATTTGGAATCCACAGTAGTGGCAGGCTTAGTTTGCATTGGAACCATCTCCCGATAAGGTCTAGTTGCCACCGATGATGAATGGATAGTCAACTGAGGTGGATTGGCGCATGATTGAGTCATTGGAGCTATAAATTAGGGAAGGAGACTCCAAGGAGGCGCAATACTAACTTGTAGTGGTCAAAATAGGTGCTCCTACACTCAATGGTAGTGAAACTAGGTGTAACAGTCAGTTAACTAGTCAATCAAGGGGACAAGGCACCCTAAATCATGGAACTGACTATGTTAACTCTTAAAATCATGCATGAGGGCGCCTTTAGACTTCAGTGATGTAACCAAGGTTCTCTGAGTAGATAAGAAGGATAATGATGACCAAATTTAATCTATGGGGGGCCTAAATTAAGGACTAGGTGCTAGGAGACTCAACTACCAATGCATGCATGGAGTGCTGCATGGAATGCATGCATGCATGCAAAGCATGTAAAACCAATATGAGATGGTTAGAATATTCCAACAAGATTGAGATAGCAAGTTTTTGGGAAAGTTTTGAACAACACTTTGGGAGAGAATGGATACCAAGTTGAGGCATTCCACTGCTTTCCATCCTTATACTGGCGGTCAGCCATAGGTTGTCAACCGAACAATGGTACAGTTGTTGAAGGGATACAATAACAAGCATCCAAATACATGGGATGAACAAATTGTCTACATTCAACACTCATACAACCGAGCACTTCACTCATCCACCAAAAAATATCCTTTAGAGACGTGTTTTGGTTAATTACCTCCTTCACCATTGGACAATACATATGGGAAACATAAGGACAAAGTAGAGCTTCATGGAGATGAAAAAAACAAGCACGTTTGTGGATAAGATCAAGAAAATACATTTGAAAGTATAGGAGCAGCTTGAGAAGAGCCAACAATAGTACAAGGCCAGACATGACTAGCACAGAGAATATCACAAGTTTCGTATTGGACACAAGGTATGGTTGTACCTCCACAAGGAAATACTTCAAGGAGCAACAAAGAAACTCAAACCCCTCCCATATGGACCATTTGTCATCATTGAACATGTAAATGAGAATGCATTTATATTGAGGCTCCCTCCATATATGCAGATGAGTTCTATGGTCAATGTAGAATATCTAAAGTTGTTTGAGCCCTCCATGCTGGATGGAGAAGATAAGGAATAAGTACTTCCCACTGCTGAATACTTGTTACCACACGCACTTGAAGAATTAGAAGAGGACATAGTTTTGCAGCGCAAAGAACGAGAGACACGTAGAGGACGGCAAGAGATATAGTGGATTCATCTCAAAGGAAAGACTCCAAGGAAGGAAAAGTGGTATGAGAGGAACCAAATTGCAAACAAACTCCCTCACCTATCCTTGGAAGCTTTTGGGGACCAAAATCCTCCCAATAGGGAGGTGTGATCTTAAACGAATATGCACAAGACAATTGGCTTCAACATAGGCTCAATGAGGATAGGCACCAGGCACCAGGCAATGAAATGATTGTGGAGACTAAATGTTGAAATGAAGGGACCCATGCCAACATGAAGGGGTTTCCACCATGTATCTAAGTTAAAAATAGAGGAAAACACAAAAGAATTCATCCAGGCATAAATTGTATTAAAAAAAATAGAAAAATAAAGCATGTATGGAAAAAAGAAAAGAAAATAAAAGATGAGGCTATGGTCTCATTTCTCAAATGTACAATAAAGACAAATAAGTTCAATGAGCTTAGGAGAAGTTGAGGGGTCAAGGACGCTTGGATTTCCAACTATCCCAAGCTCAGCCATTTCTATAAAGTGATTCCCCCACAATGGAAGAGGAGTTCTTTGGATAAGAATGAAAGAAATATTTCCCAAATGCTAATGAAAAGTTCTACTTGAGAACTAGAGAGCCTGTAACTTGTACATTGCAAAATAAAAGAGCTTCGCTACGTCCAATTGAATGTCGGTTTTCCCATTTTGGTTTCCAGGGTAAATAATGTCTTCCTGTGAATGATTGGGTCATCTTCTTCTTGTTGTTTTGTGAATTTGGTTTGTGAATGTCTGAAATGAGTTGTTTGAGTTTTAATGGCTGCTGCCATGACTAAATAGCTCTAGTGATTGAAATATTTTTCCCATGATAAGTAAATGTTGTAGTAATGGTTTTTCTTTGTCATATTATGAATTTTCTCATTCTCACAACCCTCCAACAACTCTGTAGATCTTACCATTGATTTTCTGGGTCGAATTGAAGATGAATGGATCTCCTAGACTAGTTGTTGCTATCCTGTAGGAGTTGCTAACTTGAGTTTTGGACTGGTTTTTCTCATAGAGGAGAGAGAAAAACGGGTTTTAATTGTAATAAGAGCTTCACCATGTCTTAACTATTGTTAGGACAAATTTACAATGTCTGGGGGTGTTTTAACAATTTTTGGGATGAATTTACAGTGCCTGGGGGTGTTTTAACAATTTTTGGGATGAATTTACAGTGCCTGGGGGTGTTTTAACATTTGTTGGGCCGAATTTACAGTGCCTAGGGCGTTTTAACCATTGTTGGGATGAATTTACAGTCCTTGGGGGCGTTTTTATCATTGTCTTGGAGGAATTATAGATGCCTAGGAAATTTTGCGGTTATTGGGGGATATTAATTCATGCCCAACATACTCTTCCTGTTATGGGGTCCATATTAAATAACTCATAAGTGAAGAAAACGTTTTCTGGGCATAATTAACTATTGGTAGATGAATACAAACTTTTTGGCATCATACAAAACCCCTGAATGGACAGAGAATGAATTAGAGTTTCAAAGATATCCGTGTTGGTGAGTTTAGTGGGCTATGAGCCCCTCAATTACGGATCGAGAACTGTAGAGTGAAAGATGAGGGTAAATGAACTTCTCGAAGAGAGATCTATTGCTCAAGCAATAATCATGAAGGTGTAATGAAATATCAAGGTGTTCTTATAATGAAAACTTCAAAAACTTAAGATTATCTCATAAATTATATAGAAATTTCATAAAAACAAATCATCCAACACTTGAGCAAGAAATTACATCATCAAAGTAAATTATAAGTTATTCCCGATGAAGACTCAATAAGATCAAAGGAGAATCCTCTTAATAATAATTAATCAAACAAGAGAAAATCCCAAGAATATATTATTCCAACCAAAGGGCAGATGATTAGGAAATCGAAATTTTCATAATGCAAGAAGTTCAAGTAATAATGATTGAGCCAACAAAGTGAGAATCATAAGGCACACTTTTCAATGAGAGAATCCAAAAAGATCATGAAAATCAATTATTTATTTCCAAAAGACAAAACCTAAAATGAAATGAAAAAGTAATCAAAATTTTCGATGCAAACCAAGCTCAATATCATTTTTTTAAGACTGAAAGGATTATTTTTTGCAAACCATCACTGAAATCATGTCACAACCTTACTAATTATCTTCAACTAATTGAAATAAATTTGTAACCTAATGATCAATCTCAAGAAATAACTTACTATCACTTAATCGACGTGGAATCTTTAAACAATCTTCAATCAAGTCATTTAATTTATCTTAAATAGAGGTTATGAAGACATTAAATAAAATTGGAGATGAAATGAGGCCTTTGATTGACATCTTTATGATAAATCCAAGCATGACAATTACTCGGAGTAAGACCTAAGTCAAGGATTAAATTTCAAAGACCAAATTGACCTTAACTGTTTGAAGAAAGAGTCATTAAAATATTGATTATGAGCAAACCATGGAAGTTCAAGATGATTATTTGAAATCAAGAACCTTTAAAAATGAGAGATTAGCATGTATGTCATAAAAAGATCTCAAGGAATCGAATTACAGACTCAAAATTTAAGTGAGAAGTCACACTTTTGATGAAAATTTTGAAAAGAAAGAAAAAGAGAATTTCATAAAGACTAATATAAACATTTCCAAATATTTGATCAATTCCGGGATGGATATCAATGCAAAAGTAAAATATAAATTTAATAAATCATTGTTGACATCATCTCATAATTCCATGAATGTGTAAAATGTATTCTTATGATTAATATTAGGAAATAAATTCATTCTCATTCAATTGACTTAAAGTTCCATGACTGCTTATAATGAGACTCTAATTTCAATACTTGTTTTAGAAGATCAATAAATAACACTTAAAGCAAGTACGAAAAGAATGACTTTGTGGTTTTTAGACATAAACCAAGTTTATTTTCAAAATTTTCGGATATTTCAAAGTTTAAACAAGATAAATGAAAGTTACATATAACACAAACTTTGAAATGAAAATAGGGTAAAGTAATGACTTCCCTAAGTTGAAACCATAACTAAAATCATGCTTTCCGGATGTATCCCTTGCTTCGAGAATTAATGCACTTGACAAAAATCAAGAGATCATTTTATTCCTGGCAGAAAGCCTATTTATGGCAGTGATCTTATTATGAACTATATACATGCTTGTATTTTCTATTTCTATCTGTAAAATCAAAATAGAACTTCAAGCTAAAAGGTCTAATTACATGAAGTGAAAAATTATCTATCATACTGATCTATGTAGAAAAAAAAACTATCTTAAAAAAACTAAAATAAAACAGAAAAAAAGCTATTCTATCCTACTCCTATCCTAGACTATATCTGTACAAAATAAAAATCATGTAAATTCAAATAACCAATGTAACCATCAAAGCATCACCAATATTATAAAATGAAACATGTTAAGTAAATTGTAATCTTTCATATCCGAAGATGGGAAAAATTAATTCTAATTTTCTGTTCACAAGTAGCATAAATGACACGAAAATTTCTTCAAAAAGGATTCTTCCAACCATGTATTAATCGGATCACAGAAACAACATTGGAAACCATTTAATGTCTATGGAGATTTAATGGAGAGAATAGATACCTCATCAGGATCATGATCGGAAAGAAACTTATCATGATCATGGCTTGAGAATTGAGAGGACTTAGTGGAGAATTGTTTCTTTAAAGAAATGTCATTGTTATTAAATTGAAAAGAAAAATGGGAGTTTGACATTACCTTGCAGTAAATTACTTGATTTTCCCTTTCACATTCAAACTTAGAATTAATGACATGAGATATCCCTTTCACATTCAAACTTAGAATTAATGACATGAGATATCCCTTTCACATTCAAACTTAGAATTAATGACATGAGATATTGATATGACCATCATCTTGCAATGAAGTGCCTTAGAGGCATCGACATCTAATACAACATGATAAAATATTCCATCCCTTCCAATTTACAAACCAAATCGGTATTTCCAATGAAATTAGATAAACCATAAAATCATATATGTGTTTCATAAGCAGTTTTCATAAAAATATCATTCTCTTCTCCATAATCTTTGAAATGAATTAGATTGAATGGCAACATTCCCCTCTTTATTATAAGACATATCACTTTGCATCAAACTACAATCTCACCATAGTGGAGTCTTAACTTGAAAATCATTAATATCAATGTAAACTATGATCGACAAATATATCTAGATACAAAGAGCAAAAGATTTCAGAGTATAAAAATTTAAATGCCTCCCTTTTGACAGGATAACCTTCCTTAACTATTTTAAGAGAAACATTATCACAAAAACTATGATTTTGATAAGTTATGTGAGAGGATGAGAGGACCTTGTTCAATATGAGAAGGAGAAAATGTAATATCACTATCAGTAAAACCATCAGTCACACCTTGAATTTTAGGGCCTATAAGCATTCTATATTTTTCACCACAACTCTTTCAACAAGAGTTTCACTATCATTGTTTAATATAATAGTTGAATCATCAGACACATTCTCTTGTTCCTGAAACTGTATATTACAAAATCCTAACATTTGTTGTTGCATAGCAATTTTAGTGTTATTAGTGGACTCAATAATATTAGGCCTTGAATCGCCTTTAACGGATGAGATAATACATTTACCAACATGCATATTATCATTTTCAGTATCATCATTATTTTCCTTATCATTTGTGTTAGAAGGAGAATTAAGATAGAGAAACGAATCTAATGCATCTTCTCTAGAAGGTTGATCTTTCTCACGAAATACGCAACAAATTAACATAAATATGGAAAATAAAGCACTGACAAACTCACCTTCATGTCTACAAAGATCCTCCACTTCCAACCACAATTCTTTATAATTGTAATCCTCATGAATGTTGAGAAACAACCCCATGAACTGTTTCCATGTGTGAATGGATTTTTCAAGCAACATTTCAAACCAGCTCTGGATTCTTCCTTTTAAGGTAATAGTAAAAAATTTGCAATTTTCACTCTCATTAAATACATGTAATGATTGCATATAAGATTAAACTCATTAATATGATGAAGCCTCGAGGGGTAACTCAATTGGTTGGAGCTTCAAATTCCATGACTGAAGTAGTCTAGGTCAGAGGTTCAAATCTCTAGGTCTTTCGTGGTTAGGCTCCTAAACCTGGAGCTGACAAGGTGAGGCCCCTTCGGGTGGCCCCCCTGAGAATTATTACCATGGATGTAGTGATCCCTCCATCTTCCGATGCTATGAAATTTTACCTTCTCCATTAAAGCTCATTTTTTGCAAGAGATTGACTGTCTCTCTATAAATACTCCCAATAGGCCTAGGCAGGCTGAAAGCATGTTCCATAATAGTGACAAGAGCCACTAAAAATGAACAAATTTAAAGAAAGAGCTAAAAACGAGCTTACTTGTTGGATGGCCCTCCTTATAGTGCCACTTATTGACAAGCAGATTTGACCTATTGTCAACGTAAGAGAGATAACCTCATCCAAGGTTCTTAAAATAGACCTTTAGTCATTTGGAATAGATACCTCTGACGGGTATGTGGGTCATGTTGCCACTGAAAAAATGTTTCTTCCTTATGGGAGGTTTCATCGTGTAAGTTGATCTAATTTCCTAAATGCAATGCTACCTAATCTAATGTAAGAAAGCTACCAAAAAAAATTAAAAGTTGTAGAAAAGTATTTAAACTATTAAAATAGAATCCTATCCTGGGAGCATGATTTAAAAGGAACCTAATGCATAAGAGGATGATTATATCGTTGATTACTAAAACAAGTCAAGTAGAAGAAAATATGATTAAAACACCAATATTTCATAATCATGAAACAAATGATCATCTATAATACTAAATGTACTATTTGCACATCGGATTCTACGACCATTTCAGATAATCAAATAAGAAATATTTGAACACGTGAATGAACCAAATACTTATATATGATCTATATTCAACTGTGAAAATATAGAAAATCTTAGAGGGAACAATTGAATGTGCGAAATGATTGCAACAATAATTTTGGTTTATGATTCCTCTCGCATAAAAATATGATAGATTTTTAATACATATCTAAGGAATCGCTCTAAAAGAACCTCCTATATTTCTCCTTGAAATATTAAAATTACAAATGAAGATATAACATTCTGAAAAATTGACTCTCGAACTGGAGACCCCCCCAATGACAGTCGAATTTGTCCTCTTTATATAGGCGATCGGGTCCCTTTTCTTGTTCGAAAACCAAACAATAGCCTTCCATCCTATTTTTCCTTGATTTGATCATATCCTCAAGATTCACATGCACATTGCTTCAATGATTTCCTCCCATTCGATGAGTTAGTTTCATCGCTTTAACAATTCAATCCCTCTTCTTACAAGTTGCACTCACCTTTTAAGGAATCAAGCATCATGTGGTATCTATAATGTGATCTCTTGAGGCATCCCAAATGGAGAGCATAGTATAACACAACTGCAATCTGATGTTTCATCTTCTCAAGGAATCCAGTGTTCTTGCCACATTGATATAATGTCAATTGCTTTCTTGATTCAATGATTGGTCGAGTAATCTAGTGAGGTGGAAGTCTAATGGATCGGTGGTAGGTAGGCCGATAGTTGTGTATACTTGTGGGCAAGTTTCTCGGTTGAGATATGACCCAATGGACTAGCAAGAAGGTTCTTCGATTGCTCATGTGAGAAGGTATCCTAGTGGTTCAATAACTAAGTAGCATGCTTATCTTCTTCCACATAGAAGCACTATCCTCATCAAATCACCTTGTATCATTTCCTCCTTTGAATTTTAGTTACACCTTCATTGTGGACACAAAGACTCTAGTATCAATTAGCAAAAACAAATAAAAGAATCATTGCAAAAATGGAAAAAATAGGAAAAAAGTGAGGATCTCCTTATGATCACTTGTGTCATTTGATCACGAGTGTACGGGATATCGTTGGGCATTGTGACTTGGTAGAAATTATACAATCTCGAGATAATATTTCCTATGGTCACCTGAGCTTAAAATCCTCAAATGTGATTCGGTTCACCTCTGATTTACTAGAATTACCACTTTGCCATCATGGCCTCTTCCAACCACAATAAATGTCATTATCACTAAATTGTTAAAATTGTGACAGCTAATTAATCAATAATGGTTTCTCAAAACTTTATATGTTAATTTTTTAGCATTAATTCAAAATACTCTAGGATCTTTACTGAGAGAATAACATGTACATCATATCAAGTATAACAATGCATATCAATATCACCAAGCAATCACATGAGACAATAGACACACCGAGTTTCACTGGGGAAAACCATAAAGGGGAAAAACCCCACAACTTCCTCAGAGATAGAAAGAGCAATGATACAACCAAGTACAAGAGATAGTCTTCTACTAGCAGCTACTCCTCCTTCTCAACTAGTGCGCCACTTTCTGAGTGATGTAGGAGTGAATAATGAGATGATCAAAATAGAGATCTCCCGATCTCTATTTATACATGACATGTCTTACCCAATAACCTAGTAGGGCCAACTTGTCTAACTCAATTTAATAATCCATGGTTAAACTAATCAGGGCCGACCCCACACTTGGTGGTCTAATAACCCATCACTGCAAGTTACAACACTTGTCAATACAAATGACGACACTTCCTTATAGAGGAATAATAACATCTCTATAGGAGTAAAATATACATGGGTGAAATACATTCCGAAGTTACATATACATCAACACTCCCTCTTAACTAGGAAGGTATTTCTCGACACAGATCTGCTAGCACAAGTCTTCTTCTCTGGATCATCATCAGCGAATCATCGTCCTCGAATCATTGTCATCGTCATTGTTGCTGCTATCTCAATCAATCTTCAATATACTCGTCATAGGAAGTTCTATAGAGCCAATCCTTTTTCATACTAGATGTAGGCCCACCACCTATAGGTCTTCATCATCACTGGCCATACTGTGGAATCCTCAGGACTGATTACGTGCATCAACAAAACCTCAAAAGAGCATCCCAGGACTGATTACGAGCTTACTGCTCAACCTATCGGATATCCCAAGATCTTTTACATGTTGACCTTCACAAAACCTAATCGGAGCATCCCACGATGTTACGAGCACACCGCTCTACCTGTCTGGATATCGATAGAGCATCCCAGGTTGTTACAAGCACACCACTCTACATGTCTGGATTTTAAAGGATCTTTTCTATGTGAACTTTCGTAAAACCTACTCAGAACACCTCAGGATGTTACGAGCACACCGCTCTACCTGTCTGGATCTTGATAAATCATCCCAGGATGTTACGATCACACCGCTCTACCTGTCGGGATCTCGATAGAGCATCCCAGGATGTTACGAGCACACCGCTCTACCTGTCTGGATTTTAAAGGATCTTTTATATGTGAAACCGTAGCAAAACCTACTCAGAGCATCCCAGGATGTTACGAGCACACCGCTCTACCTATCTGGATCTCGATAGAGCATCCCAGGATGTTACGAGCACACCGATCTACCTGTCTAGATTTTAAAGGACCTTTTCTATGCTACCTGTAGCAAAACCTACTCAGCGCATCCCAGGATGTTACGAACACACAGCTCTACCTGTCTGGATCTCGATAGAGCATCCCAGGATATTAAGAGCACACTGCTCTACCTATCCAGATTTTAAAGGGTCTTTTCTATGCTACCTGCACAACCTGTCCACGACCATAGAGTATCAACTTGATACTCACCATACATCATCCTGATGTATATCATCACATGATCAACCTGATCATCATCATAGCATCAACCTGATGCATATCATCTAGAGCAACATCCTGAACCTCATCATCTGTGATCATCCTGATCAAACAATATATCCATCTGATGCATACAAAGTATCTACCTGATACATATCATCATACATGATCTACCATATCATACAATGCATCCACCTGATATACATACATAAGTACATGATCTACCTGATCATACAATGCATCCACCTGATACATACATAAGTACATGATCTACCTGATCATACAATGCATCCACCTGATATACATACATAAGTACATGATCTACCTGATCATACAATGCATCCACCTGATACATATACAAAAATACATGATCCACTTGATCATACAATGTATCCACCTGGTACATAAATACATGATCTACCTGATCATATCGAGCATCCAACATGATGCATATACAAATATATCAAGCATCCAACATGATGCATATATAAATACATGATCAAACTGATCAAAGCATCCAACTGATGCATATATAAAGCAGTAACTGGAGCATCGTCCTGATTCTCATCATCCAATGCTTACATCCACAGCCATGGGAAGGATCCTCCTCTCACCATGCTTGGAATGGCTCCTGCAAATGTGTCCATCACTTCTTCCTCGAAGTGTTATCAATTTGAAGAACACCAAGCCTCTCTCTGAAGTACTCAAACTTCACTCTAGATAGTGGTTTCATCAACACATCTGCAATCTTCTCATCCATCGCAACATACAGGAGCTTCACTACTCCTCTCTGCACCATATCCCTGATATAGTTATATTTGATCTCAATGTGCTTCAACCTGTCGTGGAACACTGGGTTCTCAGACAGCTTCATGCAAATCTGGTTGTCACAAAAGATACCAGTAGCCTCCAACGGGAGATCAAATAACTTAGACAGTAGCTTCCGAAGCCATACTGCCTCACAACTAACCAAACAAGCTACAACATACTCTGCCTCAGCTATACTCAATGCTACGTGGGACTGCTTCCTACTAAACTAAGAGATCACACCCGATCCCATACTGAAGTAGCACCCAGATGTCCTCTTCCTATCTGCAACACTGCCTGCCCAGTACGAATCAACATAACCCTACAGGTTAAAATTTTGATTCGCATCATACTTGAGCCCATAATCAATTGTACCCTTCAGGTATCTCAGAATATGCTTTACATCAACCAGGTGAACACCTATGGGATCCGTCAGGAACCAAATCACTGTGTTCACCTCAAAGAAAATATATGGTCTAGTGTTCATCAGGTACATCAAGGACCCAATCATCTGACGATACACAATGACATCAACCGGATCAGATGAAGCATCACACAGAAGCTTCAGGTTCGATTCCATAGGTGTGGCCATGGCCTTGCAGTCCATCATCCCGAACCTCTTTAAGATCTCTACTGCATACTTCCCTTGTCCAAGGAAGATTCCAACTGCATACTTCCCTTGTCCAAGGAAGATTCCATCTGCACTCTGCCACACCTCCATGCCTAGGAAATAGTGCATCATTCCCAAGTCCTTCATCTCGAACTCGGCAGCAAGCTTCCTCTTGGTATCGGCAATCAATCCATCCTCTCCTATTACAAACAGGTCATCCACATACAAAAGTAGTATCATAGGATTGCCTTCCTCAACCTTGTAGTAAAGGTTGGAATCTGCTTTACTCTTGGTAAAGCCCAAACTGGATAGAAAGTTATCTATCCTCTCATACCAAGTTCTAGGAGCTTGCTTCAAGCCATACAAGGCTTTCTTCAACCTACACACATATGACTCACTGTCATGTATCTCAAAAACAAGTGGTTGCTCCACATACACTTCCTCTTCAACTACACCATTCAAGAAAGCTGTCTTGACATCCATCTGGTGTATCTTCCATTTCATCACTGCAGCCAGGGAAAATACCGATCTGATGGAAGTGTACCTGGCTACAAGAGCAAAAGTTTCTTCATAGTCTATCCCCTTTTTCTAGGAGAAGCCACGAGCTACAAATCTCGCTTTGTATTTTTCTATGTTGCCATCTACAACATGCTTTATCTTGTAGATACATTTGGAAGTCACAACTGACTTCCCTTCAGGTCTTGGGACTACATCCCAAACATCATTCTTCATGATCGACTGGTATTCATCGACCATGGCATCCTTCCATTCTTTCTTTTTCGCTGCTTCTTCATAACTGCAAGGTTCTTTGTTCATAATATCACAAAGTAGGGAAACATAATTGGTATGTGATCTAGTTCTCTTCCTTTCTCTGTGTTCTTCTGGAATGCCATATCTTTCTGCATCTTGAATGAGCTCTCTAGCCCATGCAGGTTTCCTCTTGTGAGAGTTATTCTCACGAGGTGGATCTACAAGTCTTTGTGGATCTTCAACTTCACGATCTGC
Source organism: Larix kaempferi (assembly GCA_027924585.1). NCBI lineage: Eukaryota > Viridiplantae > Streptophyta > Pinopsida > Pinales > Pinaceae > Larix > Larix kaempferi. The sequence goes on along the minus strand of BSBM01000931.1, from coordinate 19,432,656 downwards.
TTCTGGAATTGCTTCATTCATGGTGGTGTCTTGAAATCTGTTTTCCTTTGGTTCTTCATGATCTTCAACAGGTGCCTTCTTTGATTTGATGTAAGTTGAGTCCTCATCAAATGTTACATCCCTACTAACATCAATCTTCTTGAACCCTGGAAAGTATATTCTGTAATCCTTCAAGCTTTCACTGTACCCCACAAAGATACCCTTCTTTCCTGAAGGATATAGCTTTGTCCTCTTTTCCTTTGGAACATGTGTATATACTGGACAACCAAATATTCTGAGATGGCTGACTTCAGGTTTCTTACCAGAGAAGACCTCTTCTAGTGTCTTGTTGTCCAATATCTTGTGAGGTGTTCTGTTTTGCACATATACAGTTGTCCTAGCTGCTTCTGCCCAAAGATGCATACGTAGATCCTGGTCATGCAGCATTGCCCGTGCTGCTTCCATGATTGTTCTGTTTTTCCTTTCTGCAACTCCATTCTATTGTGGATTTTAGGGAGTAGTCAACTCCCTCTTAATCCCTGAATCACTGCATAGCTTCTTGAAATCACCTGAAGTGAATTCTCTGCCATTGTCAGATCTGAAGGTATTGATCTTCTTATCAGTTTGATTTTCCATAAAAGCTTTGAACTCCTTGAACTTATCAAACACTTCATCTTTGTTCTTCAAGAAATAAACCCAAGTATTCCTAGAGAAATCATCAATGAAAGAGACATAGTATACATACCCACTCAAAGAACTGGATGACATCGAACCGCATACATCAGAGTGGATAATCTCCAAGATTCCTTTTGCTTTGCTTTCACTGCTTGAAAATGCCTTCTTAATGTTCTTTCCTTTTGCACATCCTTTGCAAACACCTTCATGCTTTGTCTTGATTTCAGGAAGACCCTCTACAGCTTTGCTTGCAATTGGTAGTGCTCTATAGTGCACATGTGCAAGCCTTCTATGCCAAAGTTCACTTGGCTCCATGAATTCATGTACCACGGCATGTTCAGGTTGTCCCTTCAATTTGTACAATCCTCCCTCTTGCTCTCAAATCACTACTGCATCATCTATAGTTTTACCCTTTGGACACATTAGGACTTGGCCATCTACAAATGCAACCCTCATTCCTTTTGCATCCAATGCAGATATGGAGAGTAGGTTCTTTTTTAGCCCAGGTACATATAGAACATCTTTCATATTCAAGGACTTCCCAGAGTCTAGGTTGTAGGAGGCTTCACCACTTCCCTTGATAGGATATTGATAATCATCCCCAATTTTCACTTTATGGGGTGACTCATGTTCAAATAGATTTACAAAAGATTCTTTAAACTCAGTCATGTGTTTGCAAGCCCCACTATTAATAAGCCAATCATTACATCCATGAGAGATAGTAGCTGTGAGAGCAAAGATTAGAACATATTCATCTTCACTTGATGAAGTATCACTTTCTACCCTAGCCTTCTTCTTGGGAGGTTCATCATCCTCAACAGCATGAGCATGAAACCTCTTCTTGTTGTACCTCTTCTTCTTGTTGAATTTTTTGTTGTTATCTTTCCTCTTCTTGGGACAATTTGAAGCAAAGTGTCCTAATTCATTGCAATCAAAACATCGAACATGAGATAGATCTTTCTTCTTGTGATGAGAGTGAGAATGATTCTTGTTATGAGATCTCTCCCTCTTAAACTTACTTCCCTTGGTGTGTGCTATCAGGGCTTGATATTCATTCCCCATCTTTTCTTCTAGGGCCACAAGCCTTGCTTCTTCTTGTGAGCATTCCTCCCATAGTCTACTGAATGAGATCAACTTCCTCCTTGCACAGATTCCTTGGATGAAGGAGTCCCATGACCTAGGTAGGCCATTCAACGTGGTCATGACAACTTCACCATTGTCCACTACTTCATCCACAGCTTCAAGTTGTTCCTTGATCTGAGAAACCTTAGAGAAATAAGATTGAATGGTCTCTCCATTCTGAAGATTTACCCCTTTCAATTGATTCTGCAGAGTCATCTTTCGATTTATGTTCTTCCCTTCAAATAGCTTGGTCAGGGAATCAAACATCTCCTTGGGTGTCTTTAGAGATGACACATGTGGTATGAGATGGTCTTTGATAGAATCAACAATGATCCTCTTTTCCTTGACCAAGTTCTTCTTATGCAAGGCCTTAGCCTCTTCTTCCTCTGGGACAAGGACCTTAGAACTTATGTAGGTGTCCAATTCATTTTCTTCCAGGATTAACCCAATCCTATACTTCCATGCTCAGAAGTTATCATCCCCTTCAAGCTTATCCTCAAGCTTGGTGTGGTGAGACATCTTAAAGAGTACTTCAAATGGAAATAGAAAAGATTTAGGTCTTACCACTTGATTTGCTGAAAACTGGATCTGGTCCTGGATTAGAGTTTGTCAGAGAAACTCTAAAAATTCAAAATTTGAATTTCAAATTTCTGAAAGGATAGAAAGATGCGCCTTGATGAGTTGATCATCCTGGTATACTCATAAATTGAAAACTGCAAAGTTTCACCCTTCAGAAATTCCTTTTAGTCTTCCCGGATTCACTAGGGAGGACCCTCAATTAGGGTTTGAGTTTCTTGGAGCTTCACCCAACCAAAAATCTCGATCCAAAGCTCTAAACTTTGATTTTTCCAAGCAGCTTCCAGCTATGTCCTCAGATTTCATAAATTCCTATTTTTGTGGAACCCTAATTTTTAGGGCCAAAAATGAAAGTGCCCAGAATTGAATTCTGATTGGACAGAAAGATTCTCCTTGATGAGTAGAGTCAATCTACCTTGCTTCTTTTCCATAATATGTGGAGAGAAACCCAATAAACAAGAAACCCTAGTTTCCACCACTGCACAATGTCTTCTTCTCAGGTTAGCTCTGATACCATGTTATTTTTTTGCATTAATTCAACATACTCTAGGATCTTTACTGAGAGAATAACATGTACATCATATCAAGTATAACAATGCATATCAATCACACCAAGCAATCACATGAAACAATAGACACACCTAGTTTCACTGGGGAAAACCATAAAGGTGAAAAACCCCACAACTTCCTTAAAGATAGAAAGAGCAATGATACAACCAAAGTACAAGAGATAGTCTTCTACTAGCAGCTACTCCTCCTCCTCAACTAGTGCGCCACTTTCCGAGTGATGTAGGAGTGAATAATGAGATGATCAAAATAGAGATATCCCGATCTCTATTTATACATGACCTGTCCTGCCCAATAACCTAGAAGGGCCGACTTGTCTAACTCAGTCTAATAACCCATCACTGCAAGTTACGACACTTTGGACACTTGTCAATACAAATGATGACACTTCCTTATAGAGGAATAATAACATCTCTATAGGAGTACAATATACATGGGTGAAATACATTCTGAAGCTACATATACATCAACATTATATTGGTTTACTAAACCTGGGTAGTTTGTCTAACCATTGGTTGGTTGGAAGTTTCTCTAACTGGTGGTAGTTCTCCTATCTATGTAACTTCTTGCACAAATGTATTTATATGTAATTTTGAGAGGAGTACGTATGAGGGAGTATGGATGAGAAATGCCTGGATGTAATCTCCATTATTGAGGGAATAAGACATTGATACTTTGCCTTGTGGATGTTTCCCCAAATTGGGGTTTTAACATGTTAAAATCCTATGTATTTATGTGTCCAATCTTGTACAATTTTTGTTGTCTGAATCTTTTTACAGACTCTTAATACCAACAAGTGGTATTTTTTACCATGTTAAACTCCTGTGTATTTTATGTGTCCAATTTTGTAAAAATTTTGTTGTCTAAATCTTTTTACAGACTCTTAATACCAACAAGTGGTATCAAAGTCGAAGGTGAAGCTAGATCCGGAGAGGGAGTTGGTGAGAACCGTTGTCGTTTTCAAAGGTAGAGCTTGAGAGAGTCGAGGAAACCATAGTATAGCAGAGCAACATCGTGGTCGTTTTCATGGAAGAGCCCGTGAGCTTGTGGAGGAGCTCGTGGAGATGGTGGAGAGCCGTCATAGAGCGTTGTCATCGTAGAGTAGTAGCTAGACGCCATTTCCTTTTATGCATGTGCGCAAGGAAAGGTCAGATGCCCACATGAAGCAGAGGAAGAATTGTCGATCTGAGGAAGGGCGCATGTGAAGGAGAACCACTTGTCTAAGCTGGAAGGAAAGGCGTGGAGCTAGCCGCCCTGCGTGAAAGAAACGCTCGTGAACAAAAGGGAGGTTTGTTCCCTGTGCAGAAGAAGAAGACCGATTCTATCAGTGGGTGAAGAAGTCGCCTGCATCTTTGTGGGTGTTTGCAGCTGGAGGTATTTTTTTTGGCTTATTAATTTTTCATGAAAAAGATTATGGAGTGTGTTAAAAAATGATGGCAAAAATGTCTAATACTAAATTCGAAATATAGAAGTTTAATGAAAAAAAATAACTTTGAATTGTGGAAACTTAAGATACTAGATCTGTTAGTTCAGCAAGGGTTGTAGAAGGCCTTAGATGGCAAGAAAAAGCAACATGTAAATATGACAGATGATGAATCGGAGGAACTAGATGCTAGAGCACTAAGCACAATTCGGTTATGTCTTGCGGATGATGTCTTGTTTAATATCACTGGAGAAAAGTTAGCTTCAAGTTTATGGAGCAAGTTGGAAAGCATGTATATGACGAAGTCTTTGACAAACATAATTTACTTGAAGAGGCATCTATACGATATGAAAATGAAAGAAGGTACAAAGATTGCAAATCATTTGAATGTATTTAATACTCTTATTTTCCAGTTGAGTAGTATGGATGTTAAGATTGATGATGAAGATAAGGCAGTAAATCTTTTAGTTACTTTACCGAATCTTGGGGTCACGGAGTATCTTCCATTAGTCTTAGTACAACTAATACTTTGGAATTTGATAATGTGGTTGGAGCTTTGTTGTCTGAGGAGTTAAGAAATAAAGCTAGTATTGAGTCCCCTACACCATAAACTTTGTTTGTTAGAGGTCGATCCAAAGAAAGAGGAGAAAAATCAAGAGGTTCTTCCAAATCTAAATCAAAGGGAAAAAAGAGCAGACTCAAATGTTGTACTACAACAAGAATGGTCATCTCAAGAAGGACTGTTGGAAAAGACAAGAATCCAAAAAGGAAGACTCCAAATATGAGGCAAATTCAGTTGAAACTAATTCAAGTATGATTGACGAGGTTGTGTCCATTTGTAATGTTTCTGAATACAATAAAGAATGGTTTACTTCTTATCAAACAATTAATGATGGTGTAGTTCTTTTGGGAAACAATTATTCATGTAAGATTGTTGGGGTTGGATGTATTAAAATTAAATTGTTTGATGGAGTTATAAGAACACTAACAGATGTTAGACATGTGCCTGAATTAAATAAAAACTTAATCTCTTTGGGAGTGTTGGATTCTTGTGGTCATAAGTTTACAGGTTTAACTGGTGTACTAAAAGTATCTAAGGGTGTTTTAGTGGTCATGAAGGCATTGAAAATATGAAACCTTTACAAACTGGTTGGAAGAACTCAAGTTAATGAAACAACATTAGTATCTGAAGAGGCATCAGAATCCACTCGATTATGGCATCGGCTTCTTGGTCATATGAGTGAGAGAGGACTACAGGTATTAATGAATCGTAAATTACTTCAAAATCTGAAATCTTTGGATTTGATGTTTTGTAGACATTGTATATTTGGAAAACAATGTAGACAAAAATTCAAAGTAGGGATTCAAGTTAGTAAAGGTGTTCTTGACTACATTCATTCTTATGTATGGGGTCCATCTCCTACTATTTCTTATGGAGGAGGAGCATATTTTGTGTTGTTTGTGGATGATTTTTCAAGGAAAGTTTGGGTCTATGTTTTAAAAAGAAAGGATGATGTGTTTGATACTTTCAAACATTTTAAAGTTATGGTTGAAAAAAGAACTGGTAGGACAATCAAATGCTTAAGAATGGATAACGGAGGTGAGTTGACTTCTTTAGAGTTTGAAAAGTATTGCAAAGAAGAAGGGATCGTAAGACATAAAACAAATGTTTACACTCCTCGATAAAATGGCATTGCAGAACGCATGAATAGGACTCTTCTAGAGAGAGCAAGGAGCATGCTCAACGATGCTAATTTGGGTCAAGAGTTGTGGGCAGAAGCAGTTTCCACTGCTTGTTATTTAATAAATCGGTCACCGTCAGTTGCAATAAATTGTAAAATTTCGGAAGAGGTATGGACTGGTCATCCTTGTAGTTATTCAAATTTGAAATTTTTTGGTTGTGAAGCTTATCCACTTACTCCTAAAAATCAATGTTCTAAGTTAGACCCCAGATCAAAGAAATGCATCTTTGTTGCTTATGATGATGTAACGAAAGGATATAGGTTGTGGGATCCTATTGCTCGAAAAATTGTCATTAGCAGAGATGTAATTTTTTATGAGTCTTCTCTCATTAAATCAGAAAATGTAAAAGTTGATGTGGAACAGGAACATGTACCATCAAAACAACTAGTTCAATTGAAGTCCCCATCTTCTCATGACTCAAAGAAACAAGAAGAAATTTCTAGTGATAAATAAATCATAGAAGATGAAGAAATTCAGGAAATTGTGGAAACTCTACAACCTACACCAAGAAGATCTACGAGGGAGAGAAATCCTCCTAAAAGGTATATCGATTTTGTTTCGTCTATTGCTTTATTTACTAATGATGGAGAACCTTCTTGTTTTCAGGAAGCCATTGATTGTGTTGACAATGTTAAATGGAAGATGGCAATGAAAGAAGAAATGGATTCTCTGGATAAGAACAAGACATGGAACTTGGTTGAACTCCCCAAAGATAGAAAATTTGTTGGATGTAAGTGGGTCTTCAAGTTGAATAAAGGTGTTGATGGTAAGATTGAAAGATACAAAGCCAGATTGGTCATGAAAGGGTACTCTCAAATGGAAGGTATTGATTATCATGAGATTTTTTCACCAATTGTCAAGCTTGTATCTATTTGTATTGTGTTAGCACTAGTTGCAGTGCTTGATTTGGATTTAGAGCAACTAGATGTTAAAACAACTTTTTTACATGGAGATTTAGATGAGGAGATTTTTATGGAACAACCAGAGGGTTTTGTGCAGCATCGTAAAGAAAAATTAGTTTGCAAGCTCAAAAAATCATTGTATGGCCTGAAACAGTCACCCATGCAATGGTACAAGAAGATTGATTCTTTCATGGTGAGCCAAGGTTATACTATAAGTGAGTATGATCATTGTTTGTACTTCAAAAGGTTGAATGACATATTCATGATCTTAGTATTGTATGTCGATGATATGCTTGTTGTGATTAAAAGCATGGACGAGATTGACAGGTTGAAGGCTCAGATGGCTAGGGAATTCGATATGAAGGATCTTGGAGCTGCAAAACAAATTTTGGGTATTGAAATACACAGAGACAGAAGAAATGGTAAGCTTAGTTTTTCAAAGGAGAAGTATATTGAGAAAATACTTGTAAGATTAAGAATGAATAAGATAAAACCTGTGAATGTTCCTTTGGCTTCCCATTTTAATCTTTCTTCAGGTTTATGTCCTAGTAGTGATGAAGAAAAGGATTATATATCTCGTGTTCCATATGCCAATGCAGTAGGATGTTTAATGTATGTGATGGTGTGTACTAGACCTGATATTTCACATGCGGTAGGGGTTGTCAGTAAATACATGGCAAATCTAGGAAAAGAACATTGGAACGCAGTGAAATGGGTGCTTCAGTATCTAAGAGGCACAAGTGACTATTGTATCACCTTTAATAATAACAATGATTTTGTATGTGGTTTTGTTGATTCAGATTTTGCACGTGATTTGGACAAGAGAAGGTCTACTTCAGGTTATGTCTTTACTCTTGTAGGTGGAGCTATAAGTTGGATGTCAAAGCTTCAGGAAATAGTTGCTTTATCCACTACAGAGGATGAATACATTGTTGCCTCACATGCTTGCAAAGTGGCAATTTGGCTGAAAGGTATCGTTGGAGAAATTTGAAGGTTGCAGAACAATGTGCTTGTTTTCTATGATAGCCAAAGTGTTATACATTTGGCTACAAATCCTGTTTACCATAGTAAGACCAAACATATTGATGTAAAGTATCATTTTGTAAGGCAATCCATTGGTGAAGGTGGAGTAGATCTAAAAAAGGTTCATACTCAAGATAATTCTACAAATATGTTTACAAAACCGTTGTTATTAGAGAAGCTACGGTGGTGTGTGGCTTCTCTTGGCTTGAAAAAGAAGTGATGAATAGTCTTGGAAAAAGTATTAGATAATTTGTTGTCAAGGTGGAGATTGTTAAAATTGTGACAACTATCAATAATGGTTTCTCAAAACTTGATATTGGTTTACTAAACCTGGGTAGTTTGTCTAACCGTTGGTTGGTTGCAAGTTTCTCTAACCGGTGGCAATTCTCCTATCTATGTAACTTCTTGCACAAATGTATTTATATGTAATTTTTAGAGGAGTACGTATGAGAGAGTATGGATAAGAAATGCATGGATGTAATCTCCATTATTGAAGGAATAAGACATTGATACTTTTCCTTGTGGATGTTTCCCCAAATTGGGGTTTTACCACGTTAAACTACTGTGTATTTTATGTGTCCAATATTGTACAATTTTTGCTTTCTAAATCTTTTTACACTCTTAATACCAACATAAATCATGCTTTTAACCATGATGATCTTATGCAATATAAGTCAAAACCAAATCCACTTGCAATCAAGTGCATCATTTGTCTATTGTTGTGCCCCTTTTACAATTGTGCCTTCTCTTCATGATTTATGGCTTCTTATTCTCTACTGTCGAGTCGAGACTATATCATTGACAAACAGTAAGTGTAATCTTCTTTACATGTTGTGGGGTCAGTGGAGCTATATTCTTAATTCCCTGCTCAAATTTTCACTGAATTGGTGATGCTTTTCCTTAGAAATTGTGTGACACGAGATTGCCCCTTTTTTTTGCTTTTACCCAAATATATCATGACATAATCTATGAGTGATGGCGTGGTCTCCCTGGTCAGTGATATGTGGAACCTTGGTACCAAAATCGCATGGAAATGAATTACTCTGATCCATTGTAATTATTCTCGGCAATCTTAGGCTCTTGATCCAGCGATCTTAGGCTATCAATCTCAAAACTCTTTGTCGACAAGTTTTTTGGGGTTTACATCAACAATGCATAGTAGTTAATGCCATTTAGTGATTTTCATGATTTTGGTGATATCTCTGTTGGTTGTGGAGCCAAATCTTCCAGTCTCATAGATGATGATTCAGCCATGTCCGTACCCCAGGTTTGGTTATGATCTTGGCCCGATGTTCAAGGGGTCTGGGGGGGGTCAACCCCCCCCCCCCCCCGGTTGGGGGGCACGGGGGCCAGCGGGCCCCCGTCAAGGGTTCGTGGGCAGCGCCCTCGAAAAAGGGGGTTTGGGGGCATAGCCCCCGAGAAAAATTTTGGGGGCTGTTTTCACCACCAGTTTTCGGGCCCATGGTTTTGGGTAACCCGTGGTATTTTCCCATTGTATTTCCCTTATAAAAGAAATACATTGTAACACAGCTAGGGTTAATGATGTATTAGGTTTTATGCATTGTAAAGATCTCTAAGATCAGGTGAGAGACTGTGAGACAGTGAAGAGGAAGTGCAGCGGCTGTGCTGCAGGTTATATCCCTTCACCTTGTTGGACGGTAATAATAATAAGGACTGGAAAATTCAGTGTGAACGTAGCCCAAGTTGGGTGAACCACGATATATCTGTGTCTCTCTTGTAATGTGTATGTGTGATTATATTTGCATTTTTGTTTATTGTTATTGCTCTGCGATCCTGTTTTTCTAACAATCTCCTTCTATTATTTTAGTGCACAGGAAATGCGTGGACTTTTCCTCCACAATGTTGGCATCTATGGACTATGTTGTGACATTGTCAACAAACCCTCTCCTTTGCATGGTAGATCAATGTATTTTTTCATGCAGGCTAATGGAGCTATCACAGTGATCTCAAATCTTCAATATTTCAGTTGTGATTTGTTGGTTGTGGAGCTTGATCTTCCAGTCTCATAGATGATGTTGTTTCAGTCGTGTTGTACCCCAGGTTTGGTTATGATCTCGGCACGCGTCCCAAGGGTTCCGGGGGAGTGGTTTGACTCCCCTGGCTAGAGGGCCAGCGGGCAGCGTCCCCAGCAGGGGTTCGGGGGCGAAGCCCCGAAGAAAATTTTTTGGGTTGTTTTCGCCAACAGTTTATGGGCCCATGGTTTTGGGTAACCCGTAGTATTTTCCCATTTTATTTCCCCTTTATAAGAAAGACATTGTAATACAACTAGGGTTGCTGTATTAAGTATTATGCATTGTAAAGATCTCTAAGATCGTGAAGAGAGACTGTGAGATAGTGAAGAGGAAGTGCAGCGGATGTGCTACAGGTTGTATCCCTTCATTTGCTGGATGGTATAATAATAAGGACTGGAAATTTCAGTGTGTACGTAGCCCATCTTGGGTGAACCATGATATATTGGTGTCTCTCTTGTAATGTGTTTGTGCGATTATATTTGCATTTTTGTTTATTGTTATTGCTCTCCGATCCTGTTTTTCTAACATGATCTTGAGCACAATTCTCACGTGGTCTGGTGGGATCTCGAGGATCATTAAAAAAATATGCAGTATTCAAATTGAAATCTTAAAGTTTGTTACATTCTTACATTCTTCAATATGTATCCTTTCAAGGCACAAGGTAAAATGCATATGAGAAAACCTTTAATTGATATAATTTTATTTTGCCAAAGAATGGAAAATTATAAAAATGCATGGTTTTTAAACAAAATTTCAAGGCTCGTAAAAATAATGCATTGTGCAAATCCCAAAATTGTCAGCTTGTTTCCATTCTTTGATATGTAATTTCTTAAGGTGTATTTCAAAATATTTAAAATTAAGCATTTAATTAAATCATTTCAATCTGCCAAAATTCCCAATTAATTCATTTATAGATTGAAGGCCAACCTTGATGACACTATAAAAACAACACATTAACCCAATTATTGTAATTAGAGGTATGCAATAAACTTGAATAGGTTCAAAATGAACATACTAATGATGTGGAATAAGAAGGGAGCAAACAAATTCAAACGACACAATCATTATTTATGTGAGGAAAATGTGATAAAACAATCAGTTTAAATGACTCAACAAATCCATCATTAAAGTTATGATCATTTAAGCTAGATGTATGGATAAAATTCCACTAATCATTTTTTTTGACAAAATTATACCACCGGGTCATCAACTCACAAAAGATAATCTCAAATAAATAATGACAAGAAGCACACGGAAAACCAAAAATCCAAGAAAGGAAACTATCAAACCATTAACTGAAATCAAGCAAGACAAGATCAATATGGAAATGAAGGAATTTTTTTCCAAATTTAAAATGGGGGGCCCCTTTATTTCGAAAAAAATAAGGGGATTTGTTGAGGTCTCAACAAATCGAAAATCATTGGGTGAAGAAGTTATCTCTGCCCCAAGACTCAAAGATTTATATGTGGAAGAGGAAAAAAAATTAAGGCTTTTCAATAGAAATAGATTTTTCCCTAAACCATAGGTACCACAATAACAAGCCTATTGATCCGGGATCTTTCATTCGATGACTTAACAAGTGAATTGCATTAAAGAGTATGGAAAAATATCACATGCATAATAAAAGAAGAAGTGCATATATGGATGATGAACACACATAAAAGAGACACCATATTGATAACAGACTTTGTCCAAGGTTGGACTACGTCTCTGGACCCACTTATCAACGAAGAGGCCTCCTTGACTATCTCAACAATTTCTTCGCAAAATACATGGCAATACCTCAATGTTGATGATGGAAAAAATCCACTACTCGGATCCACATTATGACTGCACCAGTGACTCTGCCTCAAAATTTCAGTGAAAAATGACTACATGCAAGGCCACCTTCACCCCAAGAATAGCCAAAATAATCTCCTCCTCTCTCTTTGCAAAATTATGCAGGCTACATACAGAGTTTGTGCCAAAACATATGAATTATCCCCTTGTTGGTCGAATGTCTTGGGCTTAAATAGCTTGGAGTCACCCATGTCCTCCTATTCGTGGTATGATTTTCATGGGTTATAATTATCTCATTCATTGGGCATTTGCTACAACTATTTGTTTGGTGTATACATACCAACCATTGGTTACAACTATTTTTTGTTTTACACATAACAACGCATATATATAGTGTATTGTTGTCAAGCTCCCATATAGTTGCAAAGAATTATAGTTTTGGAGGTTACACCATATGTTGGGCAGTGGTTATATAACCATATGTTATGTGGTTGTATGTTGAGTGGGAGACTCGTGGTCAAACCCACGGGCTCCCACTCTCCCCCTTTTTGTTTCACTCTGCCCATTCAACTTAAATAGAAAAATTCCCAATCTTGTTACAATGGTGATCTCGTGGGCTAACGATAAGTCATGGGGGTTGTTTCCAATAGGTCACAGGTTCAATTCCAACGGAATCCAATCTGGCCTTTGTGCCAATTTTAGCCAACCTCGAGGTGACACATGTCATAGTTTGGTTGGTCAATGTCTGCACCCAATCAATGCCAACTCACCACTACATGCCGCATGTCGTGCTATCATTCATCCACTTGTGTGCCAGCTGGATTCCAACTCAATACCTCCATGCCATGTGTCGTCATCTCATTGGGGAACATCATCACCGTACAGTATGGATGCCATGTGGCACATTGTCATCGATCCAATTCTCAATCGAAAACACCGAAAAAAGGTGGCATGTGGCATTCCCTTGGATGCCACATCATCATCGTACTATACATATGCTATGTGTCACCCTTGTAGTGGTGCAATGTGGCACCCCCTTTTCCCCATCTTTGCCTCATTCCATAAAAATTGAGAACGTTGTATCTTTTCCATCTGGATTATGTTTGACGTGATTCAAGCAACGTTGGAATCGTCTCGATGAGCTCTTTGACATGGTACCCATTTTGTTGAGATTTGATGAATTTATATTTTTAGCCTTTTAAGATCCTCCTGGATCATCCCTCCCCATTGAGAAGCTTTTGGGACTCCAAAATCCTTAACAATCAACATATAGGTGAGGGAATTGCTCCCTCAATCTTCTCTTCTCGATCCACCTAGCTTTGTAATATTCTTGGACTACTTGGTGTACCTGCAGAAGCCTCTGGATGAAAGGAACCACTATTCGGCTAACTACCTTTGTCTCTTTATCGGTTTTTGGATGGAAAGCAGTACCCCTCTTCAATTGAAAGAGTAGGTGAGCATTTTTCTCATCAGTGACTTGCTTTTTACATGGCATCAAGATACACATATCCACTATTACATGACCCATTTTTTACATAGTCAACCCCCTTACAAAATCCATGGAGAAACTTTCCCAAGGATGAGAAGAAATAGGGAACTCCAATCTTCCATTAGTGGGCTTACAAAAGCACAACACACACCCCTTTACATTCATGGTTACAATCATTTTCATCCGAGACAAATGGACTAAACTTCTCTCTACCCCAAAATGACCAAATACATGAGAAGTGTAAGCTTCTCCAATTACATGTACTTTTCCAAAGGTAGGAATGCAAAGTTTACCCAAATGGTAGAGTAAGTTGTCCTGCAAATCAAACTTCTTCATCTACAAACCATGAATTAGCCCTTCACAGACATATATGTATACTTAATCATTAGCATACCTGACATGAGCTAACGAAGCATTCTTCAAAACAATAGATGCAGAACTAGGAGGCCTAAAAGGTATATCTGCTCTCATGGCATCAATCTTGAATAGATTATGAGGTTTTGGCAAGGTTTATATTGGTTTTGGACTGATCTTCTCTTTCACGATGTCGGAAGCTTCTTGTTGTTTTCCTCCCAATTGAGAGGCTTGTCCCATCTCAAGCACTTCCTTCTTATGATCAAAAGCATCAGTAGACTTATCAATATATTTTGCTTTTACAACTGTAAGCACAAGGAGCTTGCTAGCATTGATAAATCTCGTCATGTGCCCTGCACTAAGTGGTGAGTTAGCTTCCATGCTATGAGCTCTAATAATATATTCCACTCCATCTTTTGTGAGATGGTATTTGTTGTCCTTTCGGAAGAAGATAGACTGTCTATCATAAAGATAAGGACTCCCAAGTACAATACCACATACATCCAAAGGAACCACATCCAAATTAACTTCATCTATCAACTTAAGCAATAGCAAACCTTAACCTACACTTCCTGGTAACCTCAAGTTTTGCATTGGCATGCACCCAACGAGAGGGTAAGGTTTTTGGTGAGGCCTTGTGGTTAGTCCCAATTTCTTCACAATCTCCTCATATATCAAATGAACTTGTGAGCCCGAATCAAACAGAGTTTCCACTTTCATGTGCTTTGTCACTACCCTTATGTGGAAAAATTCACTTCTTCTTCTATCATTTTCAAGAGATGGAACTGTAGAACTTGAACTATCATGAAAGAAATGGTTACCTTGTAAACCAATCGCTGTGATCATTTCTTCATCACTTGAATCAAAACCCAAGTCTTGTTTCACTGTAGCAACAATTTTCTTCTTTCCTTTGACTCTAAATTTCTTAGTCTTGAGCTCAGGATGTAGCTTTCGACAGTGCTCCTCATCATGCCCATATTTCTCAAAATGAGTTCAATGGATATTTCCTTCCTTCTTCTTTGTCATAGCTATCCTCTTATCCTTTCTTTTTCCTTTGAAATCGTCTTCGGAATGCTTGGATGGCCTTTCTTCTTGTACACTCTTTTCCCTGCTTTCAAGGTGAGTAGATTGCATACTTGCTTCATCCAAACTAGTAGGATTCAACAACAACTAAGTATGACAAATATAGTTGTGAATTGCACCAATATATTTCAACAGAGTTTCAGGAGAGTCTAAAGAAACATTCAATTCAAGGGATTTCTTCCTAAACTCTTCTATGAAACTTTGAACACTCTGACCTTTGCCTTGTCTAAAACTTTTCCATTCCACCATAGCTTTTTGAACATAACCCAATGGATGGAATTGCTTACGTAATGCAGAAGTAAATTCATACCATGAAGAAAGGAGTTTACCATTTTTCTTGCTACCTTTCTGAAGTTTTCTTTCCTGCCATACAATGGTTATGCCTTCCAGCTGAAGAGAATCCAACTGGATATTCACCTCTTCCTCTTTGATTTGTTGAACTTGGCAGTAAACTTTGATCTATCTTATGCAGTTATTCAACTTATATACATTCGATTCCCCATTAAACATGGGCAAGTCAAATTTCACAGCAAACTTCAATAATGGCTTTTTAAAAGCCTCTTTCTAAGGCACATTGGAATGATGAGAATGGGATGAAGAAGAAAATCGTGATCTTAATCTTGAGCCTGAAGGTGAAGATGGAGGCTCGGGAGGATTTCCTCCACTTCTTTGATTCACCAAAGCATTATCATATTCTTTTGTTGCCTTCTTATTTTCCTTCTTTGCCACAGTCTCCTAATAATATGAAAACAATTTGTCTACCTTGTTTGATATCTGGTATAAAAAAAATTTGAAAAATATTCTCAAACTCTGCACGAAGTTTTTCATCTTCCATCTTTCTTCTTTGGGGTGCACATCCAATCTCTAGGTTGAAGGTATCAAACTTTCCTTCACCTACTTTGATCTTGGCCCTAGTAAGCATCCGCACACTCACAATCCAAGTCAAAGAATCTTTCTTTGATACCAACATTCCAGATCTTTCATTATAAGACTTAACAAGTGAATTGCATTAAAGAGTATGGACAAAGCTCACATGCATAATAAAACAAGAAGCGCACATATGGACGATGAGCACACATAAAAGAGACACCAGATTGATAATGGAGTTTGTCCAAGGTTGGACTACGTCTCTAGACCCACTTCTTAATGGAGAGGCCTCTTCGATTATCTCAACAATTTCTTACCAAAATACATGGCAATACCTCAATGTTTATGATGGAGAAAATATGTTGCTTTGATCAAAATTATGACTGCACTAGTGACTCCATCTCAAAATTTCAGTGAAACGTGACTATATGAAAGGCCACCTTAACCCCAAGAAAAACCACAACAATATCCTTCTCTCTCTGCAAAATTATGCAGGCTACATAGAGAGTTTGTGCCTAAGCATAGGAATTATCGCCTTGTTAGTCGAATGTCTTGGGCTTAAATAGATTGGAGTTACCCATGTCCTCCCCTTCGTGGTATGATTTTCATGAGTTATAATTAGCCCATTCGTTGGGCATTTGTTACAACCATTTTTTTGGTGTATACATACAAACTGTTGGTTACAACTATTCTTTGTTTTATATATAACAACACACATATAGTGTATTGTTGGCAAGCTCCCATGTAGTTGCAATGACTTATAGTTTGGAGGTTATACCATATGTTGGGTAGTGGTTGCATAACTATATGTTATGTGGTTGTATGCTGAGCGAGAGACCCGAGATAAAACCCGCAAACTCCCGCTCTCCCCCTTTTTGTTTAAATCCACCCCTTCAACTTAAATAGAATAATGCTCAATCTTGTTACAATGACCAGCCCGTGCGATAACAATAATGCATGGGGGTTGTTCCAAATAGGTCATGGGTTAGATTCCAATGACGTCCAATATGACCTTTGTGCCAATTTTAGCCAACCTCAGGGTGCCACATGTCACAGTTTGGTTGGTCCACGTCCATGCCTAGTCAACACCAACTCACCACTACATGCCATGTATCATGTTGTCATTTGTCCACTTGTGTTCCAATTGGATGCCAACTCAGCGCCTTCATGCCACGTGTTGTCATGTCATTGGGCCACATCATCATCGTATTTAGTACGAATGTCATGTGGCACATTGTCATTGGTCTAATTGTCAGCCAAAAACATCAAAACAAGTGACAAGTGGAACGCCTCGGGGCTACCACATCATCATCATATTGTACGGATGCCACATGTCACCCTTGCAATGGTGCCATGTGGCACCCCCCTTTTCCCATCTTTGCCTGATTCCATAAAAATTTAGAATGTAGTATCTTTGCCATCTAGATTCAGTATGACGTGATTCAAGCGGCATTGGAATCGTCTTGATGAACTCTTTGACATGGTACACTTTTTTGCTAAGATTTGATGAATTTATATTTTTGGTCTTTTAATATCCTCCTAGAACACCTATATTTATAGGTTGTAAGCTAGTTGTAACATACCTAAATACAACATTGCAACCATTCTCTTAAAAGCCAAGAAGTGAAGATTCCATTATCCTATTTTTATAAACATACATTCTTCATTAGTACACACTATAAGAAACAATTTGTAATAACTAGATACTATTATTTTATTATTTACCTCCGATACCATAGGCATAGCCACTGCTTCCAATAGGCATCCATAGCCTCTAATGGGATACCTTTTAACCCTTATTAGATGCTTTAATCCCATTCCATCAATTATAGATGCATAGCATAGACTTCCCTTCTATTTGTAAATGGAGGAGCAGATTCAAAATATTCTTAACAGTAGAGGATGATATGCGGATTTTAAAGATATAAAAGATTTAGATTTGTAGAGATTTAAATCCCAAATGTCATAGACAAAGCCACCGCAGTTAACAGGAATCTATAGCCTCGATGGGGTTGTCTCAAAAACCATTTTACCTGAGTACTCTATTCCCAAATAATCAGAATGAAAAGGAGCAAATACTATGCGTAATTATTGTTAATCTCAATAGAGATTGTCTAATGGATGGGGAATCAAGTCTAAAACTCTTTAAGAAACAAGATAGTGTTAAGAGGTTTGAGTTAATAACAATACTATCCATACTCTTTTGCTCTCATGGGGGAACCAATTAAAATGTAGCCTTTAAAAATTGTATTAGTATGTGATAAACAAGGTTCTCGGATAAAAGTCATAAGAAACACCTGATCAATGCTACAAGGTTTCAATGTGAATATTTTCAAGACTCGGGATGTGTTCCACCATGGAAAGGACTATTCTCTTCATGAATATTAACATGTAAATATTTCCTCAAAAACATAACTTCAAGACCAAAAGACTCGGATACCTGACTCAACCCAGTGTATCATTTTAACCTTGGATTAATTAACCCCAACTACATTGCTTAGACCAAGAAAAAATGATGAATGCAATAAGATTTCAAGCTCGGAACTACAGAGTAAAAGATGTTGAGGCTAATGAACTTCTCGAAGAGAGATCTCTATTTCTCAAGAAAAAACCATGAAGATGCAATGAAAGCTCAAGGTGTTCTTATAATGAAATATTGAAAATTAAAGATTATGTCATAAATTATATAGAAATTTCATAAAAGCAAATCATCTAACACTCAAATTAGCGAGAAATCATATCATCAAAGAAAATTATAAGAACTAATTCTCGATAAAGAATCAATGAAATCAAAGGAGAATCATATTAATAATAATTAATCAAACAAGAGAAAACCCCCAAAATATATTATTCCAACCAAATGGCAAATGATTAGCAAATAGGAATTTTCAGAATGCAAGTAGTTCAAGTAACTAGGATTGAGCCAATAAAATGAAAATCATGAGGCACAACTATGAATGAGAGAATCCAAAATGATCAAGAAAATCAATTATCTATTCCCCAAAGACAAAAACTAAAATGAAATGAAGAAGCAACCAGAATTTTCAGTGCAAACCTAGCTTAATGTCAGTTTTTGGATGACTAAAAGGATTAATTTCAAATCATCATTGATATCATGTTAAAACCTAATGATCAATCTTTCGACTGACTAGAAGAAATTTGAAACCTAATGATCAATCTCAAGAAATCACTTATTATCACTTAATCAACCTAGAATTTTTAAACAAGCTTCAATCAACTCATTGAATTTATCTTAAATAGAGGTTATCACAACATCAAATAAAATCGGAGATAAAATGAGACCTCCCAATGGCGTCTTTATGATAAATGCAAGCATGACAATTATGCAAAATAAGGCCTAAGTCAAAGATTAAATTTCGAAGACATCTTAACTATTTGAAAAAAGAGTTAAATCAAAATAATCATTATAAGCAAACTCAAAAGTTGAAGAATCTTTAAAAATGAGAGATTAGAATGTATGTCATAAAAAGACCTCGAGGAATCAAATTAGCAAAGTCAAAATTCAAGCAAGAAGTCACACTTTTGATGAAAAAGTTGAAATGAGAGAAAAAGGGAAAATGATAACGATTGATCTACACATTTCCCATTATTTGATAAATTCATGGATGTATGTTAATGCAAAAGTAAAATATAACTTTAATAAATCATTGCTAACATCTTCTCGTAACTCTATGAATCTGCAAAATGTATCTTTATGTTTAATATTAGGAAATAAATTCATTATCATTCAATTGACTTAAAGTTTTATGATTGCTTATAATGAGACTTTTAATTAGAGGAAATTTGAGGTCTAAAATGGGTCTTATAAGAAAACGAGCCATCATATAAAAAAATGAGCCAACCATAATTTCTTAATGATTTGGAATTCAAGAACCAATAGAATTTCATTAAAATGAGTCAACCATAATGGTTGACTTGATATATTTGCCATAAAAAACTATTTTTTTTGTTCGTATTTTCAACATATCTCCCTGTATTTTTACTCAAATTTCAAGCGGGGGCACTTTTGGATGCGGAATTAAATTCCGCATCCAATGCATACCCACACTACATACTTTTGACAGACCCCGCTGCCCCAAAAACAAGAAATACCTGAAAAACGTGATCAATGCGGAATTTAATTTTGCATCCAACAAGTGCCCCAGCTCGAAATTTGAGTAGAAACACAAGGAGATATGTTGAAAATATGAACAAAAAAAGTATTTTTTTTCTTTCTTCCTCCAAAATTAATAAATATTATTTTATTATTTTAAGTATTATTTCATTATTTCAACTATTATTTTATTATTTTTCTTAGGAGGCCCATTTTAGACTTCAAATTTCCTCTAATAGGCTCAATTTTAACACGTGTTTTACATAATCAATAAATAACATTTAAAGCAATTATGAAAAGAATGAGTTTGTGGTTTTTATACATAAACCAAGTATATTTTCAAAATTTCAGATATTTCCAAGTTTAAACTAGATAAATGAAAGATATATATAACACAAACTTTGAAATGAAAATAGGGTAAAGTATTGACTTCCATGAGTTGAAACCATAACTACAATCGTGCTTTTTGGATGTATCCCTTGCTTTGAGAATTAGTGTACCTTACAAAAATAAAGTGGACATCATTTTATTCTTTGCAAAAAGGCTATTTATTGTAGTGATCTTATTCTAAATTATGTACATGCCCTACATTTGCTACTTCTCCCTGTAAAATCAAAACAAAACTTAAAACTAAATGGTTTAAGTACATGAAGCGACAAATTATCCATCATACTTATCTATATTGAAAACAAAACCATCTTAATAAAACTAAAATAAAAAAGAAAAGAAAATATTCCATCCTAGACTACATCTGTTCAAAATAAAAATAATGTAAATTCAAATAACAAATGTAACCATTGAAGCATCTCCAATCATGCAAAATTAAACATGTTAAGTATTAGTTTTAAAAATTGTAATGTTTTATATCTGAAGGATGGGAAAAATAAATCTAATTTTATATTCACAAAGAGAAGAAAATGACATGGAAATTTTTGAAAAAATATTCTTTGAACCATGCATTATTTAGATGATTGAAAGAAGATTGGAAACAACTTAATGTCTATGAATATTTAATGGAGAGACTACCTCACCAAGATCATGATTTGAGATTTTTGAAAAGGACTTAGTGGAGAATGTTTTCTTTAAATAAATGTCATCGTTATTAAATTGAAAATGAAAATGGGAATTTGACATTATCTTGCAATAAATCACCTCATTTTTCCTTTCACATTCAAACTCAGAATTAATGACATGAGATCTTGATATGACCATCATCTTGCTATGAAGTGCTTCAATGTCATCGATATATAATACAACATGAGAAAATATTTTTATCCCTTTCCAACTTACAAACCAAATCAGTATTTCCAACGACATTAGATAAACTAGAAAAACATATATGTGTTTCATAAGGAATGTTCATAAAAATATCATTCTCTTCTTCATAATCTTGAAATGAATTAGATTGATTAATGGCAACATTTCCCTCTTTCTTATAAGACATATCACTTTGCATCAAACTAGGATTTGACCATAGCAGAATCCTAACTTGAAAATCATTAATATAATAGTGTAAACTATGGTCAACAAATATATTTGGACACAAAGAGTAAAAGGTTTCTGTTAGGATATTTAGACACTTAGTAGTTAGTTAAGATCAACTTGTGTAATATATCTGTTAGGGATAGTGTGTTTCTTTAGTATGCATTAGTATGCATTTGTAAATACTTAATCCGACAGTCACGATATGTTCCCGACATAGAGTGATCCGACGGCTCAACTTCTCTTAGATCATACCTAACCTTGATTCGTGGCTTAACACCCGATTGGTCCATGATCTCTATTTAAAGAGCATGGAGGGTCATTGTTTAGTTGATCGATTATGAGAAGCTCATTTGTAACTTTTTTTTCTTTGCATAATAAATTGTCTCGTAAAAGCTATTTGGCCGGGGGCATGGAGTGTTTCCCTCAAGAGGGTTTAAAACACGTCAAAACATCGGTGTGTTGATCTGTGATTTGTTTGTGTGAAGTGGTTGCTCTTGGTGTTCGGTCCTTTAGTAGTACCCTGTGTACTCGAACATGGTATCAGAGCTTTTATGAAGAGCCGCTTCCGGTTATGATCTAGATCTTGAACTGTTATTGCCGAAACTCGAAAGGGTTTTTGGTTCTAGTATTTTTGTGCATTTCTGGGCTATGGGAGGTGTTCCATTGCATTCGGAGCATCGTTTCCATTGGGAAATAGTTTTTCGTTTGATCGAAAACAGTTCCCGGTTACTCCAGAAACGCGTGTTTCATCAGATCTGAAGGTATAATGTTACAGTGATGCATTTTTTTATTTTCTGTTTTTAAAAGAAAAAATCTCATATTTTATCATTTTTTACAGTTAGATTTTTTTTGGATTCGGATTGTTGCTTTCCCGTCTGCGTATGTTCTTTGCCGTCCACCTTGAGCGATCTCAGCAAATCAGAAACAGAAAGGGAAGGGGTTTTTCTTGGCTGTGTATGCTCTTTGCCGTGCACCTTGCGCGATCTCGGCAAATCAGAAACAGAGAGAAAACGTAGACTTTCCGGGCAAGCTAACGAGATCTAACTCCAAAAGTGTGGAAAAAAAAAAAAATTGTTTCGATTTGTGGTGTGTTTTGCAAGAAAAATGGCAAGCACGCAAACCGAGCAAGAAGAGTAAAAAAAAAAAAGGGCCCCCTTCCTCATTCCCATATTTTACATACATTTTAATCTAGCTCACTTGGTTCAAAGTTGCTTTATTCCTTATTAGGTCTTGAGTTTAGGTCTTAGGAAGTTACTTTTAAAAGAAAAAGTGCATGCAATTTCTATTTTCAAGTTACTTTATTGTAAAAGTGCATCTCACTTAAATAATAAAAAATAAAAAATTCAAGTGAGTCACTTAAGTTCTTTTTTATTGTTGCACTATTTAAAAGTAATATCATTGTAAAAGTGAAATCACTTATTTTACAAAAGTGGTTCACTTAAAGCAACTTTCTTGTAAAGTGATTGTCAAAAGGTTCATCTTGGGAAGAGGGGGGTTCTTTTTTTTGTTGGACATTCTCTAGCTGCCACATCACTATTGGGGACATCTTCAACAGTTTCTTTGTTCAAGCATAACTTCATCATACAGAGTCAGTTTTCAGTGTCGTTTTTTTTAAACCGCCTATGTTTTCAAGCTCTTCACATCCAAACTATTGGTTTCTGCTTTTACAGCCATTAATTTACAAATATGGCCACCCCTTGTGATATTCTACTTAACAGTTCCAACTATTTCTCATGAAAATCTCGTATGGAGGATGTTCTACGAAGTAGGGGACTTTTCAGAATTACATCAGGGAAAGAAACAGAACCCACTGATGATGATAAGAAAATAAAATGGGAAAATAGATGTGACGAAGCTCGTGGATTGATTGGGATGTCAATCTCTACTAATTTGCGATTCCACATATCTGGAATTGATGAACCTGATGCTGCTTGGGACAAGTTGGAATCTGTGTTTGGTAAACACAATGAAATTCAAGGTCACCAACTCGAAAATGAGTTGATTTCTTTAAATCCAAGTGACTTTTCATGCATTCAAGATTATTTATCTAAGTACAAAACTCTTAAACTCTTATGTGCTGAATGTAAGATTAAGAGGGAAGACAAACAATGCATTTATCATATTCTTTCCAAACTTGGACCTGCATATTCTGTTTTTGTATCTACATTTTACTCCACGAAAGAATCCTTGAATGCAGCTAGCTATCAAAAGCCTAGTCTTGAATCCTTTTGTGATTCTTTGATTAGAGAGCAAGATAAACTCATTCATCTTGGAATAATCAACAATGCAGATACATCTGGGAAAGCCTTATTGTCCCAACAGAAAGAAAAGTCCAAGCCTCCCAAGAAACAAATTTTTTGGCAATAATAAGTCAAACAAGGGTCCAAAACCCTCTCAGTCAGCTCCTTCTTTAAAAAATGACAAAGGATCCAAGCCAAAAGGCAAGAAGACTGAGCGTCATTGCAACTATTGCGGGAAAGATAATCATGATGAATCTAAGTGTTTCAAGAAGATGGCAGCCTTGGAAGCAGCAATGAAGAAGCACCACATCAGCCTAGATTCGCCTTCAGAATCTTCCTCTCATGGACATGCACTTTGTGCTTCTGGTTATTCTTATAATGCATCTTTTTCTTCTACTTCAAATGAATGGCTCATTGATTCTGAAGCATCTTATCATATGGCTAAGGATCAAGCCATCTTTTCTACTATGCATGAATGTAACACCAAACAAATATTTGCTGGTGATGATAGATCTCTAAGTGTTGTAGGAGCTGGAACAGTTCCAGTAGATAATGGTCATTTTAGTGATGTACTATGTGTTCCAAGAATTTTCTGCAATTTGTTATCAGTCTATCAGATCACTCATTCTGGTGAAGGTAAAACTGTGACCTTTACACCTCACCAAGTTGTAATCAATGATTTTAAAGATCCTCAACAGGTCCTAGCTACAGGAATTGTTGATGATATTACCAGGTTGTACAAGTTTAACAACTTTGGGTCATCACCTTTCCCTTCAGTTTTTGTTGCTCATAGTGATAACTTGAGCAAACTTTGGCATGAGCGATTTGGTCACTTAAATTATCGCTCATTGCAACAACCATGTAAAGAAAATATGGTGACAGGTCTTCCGATGGTATCTTGCAGAGATGGTGTTTGTTCCAGTTGTGTACTTGGAAAACATCATCGGGACAGTTTTGACAAACGTGCCTCTTGGCACGCCTCGGTTCCCTTGGAGCTTGTGCATAGTGACTTGTGTGGTCCTCTTCCATCTGCTTCCTTTTCTGGTTTCAAATATTTCTTAACTTTCATTGATGATTACACCAGATGCACTTGGGTTTATTTCCTAAAACTTAAGAGCGAAGTATTTAACATGTTCTTGGCCTACAAGGCCCTTGTTGAAAAACAATCTAGTCATCAAATTATTAAGTTAACATCTGATAATGGAGGAGAATATGTTAACAAAAAATTCACTACTTTCTGCACTGAACAAGGCATCCAACAACAGCACACTATTCCATATACACCACAACAAAATGGTGTAGCTGAGCGGAAGAACCGCACTTTAAAAGAAATGGCTAATTGTATGATCCAATCTAAGGGACTAAGTCTTCAATTTTGGGCTGAAGCCATTAATTGTGCAAATTACATAGTGAATCGCACCCCCACTAAAGCATTACAAGGTATCACATCGGAAGAAGCATGGAGTAAAACTAAACCTGATGTAAGTCACTTCCGTGTGTTTGGTAGTTAAGCATGGGCTCACATTCCGGATGAAAAACGGAAAGCATTGCAGCCTAAAAGTGAAAAAGTGCATATTTGTTGGATATTCTGAAGATGTAAAATGTTATAGACTTCTTCAACCACATTCCCATGATATAATCACTAGAAGAGATGTTAAATTTGATGAAAATCTCTTAGCCTGCGAGCCTAATTCGGCGTTTGTGCCTTCTTCTTCTTCTTCCAACTTCCTTGATAGGTTTCCAACTCTAGTTTCTGATAATGACAGTGAGGATGAAAATCCACCTCCACCTGCTCATGTTCCTCCAGTTGCACCAGCACAAGTGCTTCCTCGATGGGTCCGTTCAACATGTGAAGCAGCTGGTGATCTTGTCAGTGATCCTAGAGATCAACGTCGAACACGTTCTTAGTTTCAGTGAGCCTCTTCTCTTTTGGCTCAAGTTTTCGAGAATCATGATCCAGAAACTTTTGCAGAAGCTTCAGGAAATCCAGATTGGGATGCAGCTATGGATGAAGAATATCGTTCCTTAATGGCGAACGATACTTGGGATCTTGTACCTGTTCCAAAAGGAAGAAAACTTGTCAGATGTAAATGGGTCTACAGAACTAAGTATGCATCAGATGGAAGTGTTGAAAGACTTAAGGAAAGATTAGTTGCCAAAGGTTTTTCCCAAGTTGAAGGGATTGACTGCAATGAAACCTTTGCTCCCGTCGCAAAAATGAACTCCATCTGCCTTGTTCTTTCCCTTGCAGCCTTACATAACTGGGAAGTCCATCAAATGGATGTCAAGTTTGCCTTCTTACATGGTGATTTACAGGAGGAAATTTACATGGAACAACCTCCTGGATATGTTTAGAATAACTCTAGCCTTGTCTGCCGCCTTAAGAAATCCTTATATGGCCTTAAGTAAGCTCCTAGAGCTTGGTATGCCAAAATAGATAACTTTATCTTTGACATTGGTTTTTCTAGATGTCATTCTGACACCAATGTCTATACCAAGAAAGTAGGAAACCATCTCATCATACTTGTTCTATATGTTGATGACCTTATTCTTACTGGTAGTGACCCTAAGCTTATAACCCATGTGAAATCCAGTCTTAAACAAAATTTTGAAATGTCAGACTTCGGACATTTGCATTATTTTCTTGGTCTCCAAGTCCTGCAAACCAAAGAAGGAATCTTTCTTTCTCAGTCTAAGTATGCTTGTGAACTTCTTTGTCGCTTTCACATGGAAGATTGTACACCAGCCCCTTCTCCTTTCTAGTCTGGAGTCAAACTTTATGCCACTTGTACTTCACCTGAAGTCGATGCCACCTTGTATTGTCATCTTGTTGGTAGTCTCTTATACTTGACTCATTCCCATCCTGACCTTTCCTTTGCCATTGGTCGTGTTGCCCGTTATATGCAGACACCTCATGAAAGTCACTGAAAAGCAGCTAAAAGAATACTTCGATATATTCGAGGTACAGTTCAGTTTGGGATTCATTACAGTACAGGGGGGAAACCTTTGTTGGTTGGTTTCACTGATTCAGATTGGGCCGGTGATCCTGATGATCGAAAATCTACTGCAGGTTATGTTTTCAGTCTGGGATCTGGACCTATCACTTGGGCTTGTAAGAAACAACAAGCTCTTTCTCTTTCTTCAACAGAAGCAGAATATTGAGTCGCAATTAATGCCCGTCAGGAATTTTTAAGGCTTCGACATATCCTTTTAGAGTTTGGATTCGAGCAGCAGCAGCCTACTCCACTTTGGTGCGACAATCAAAGTGCCATCAAGCTTGCCAAAGGTCCAGTTGTACATCAACGCAGCAAACACATTGAGCTACATATGCACTTCATCAAAAATCTTGTTCATGATTGTGTTCTTGAAGTGCTCTTTTGCCCTACAGATGATCAAGTTGTAGACATCTTCACGAAGTCTTTTACAGAAGCGAAGTTTTCTAAACTTCGATCTATGTTAGGAGTTCAGGAACTTGTCACTAAGGGGGGATAGGCTCTAATGCCTCCTTCATTCTCCTAATAGTGTCACTTTTGTAAATCCTTCAATCCTATCCCAAGTTGTTCTTAAGGGGGGATGTTAGGATATTTAGACACTTAGGAGTTAGTTAAGATCAACTTGTGTAATATATCTGTTAGGGATAGTGTGTTTCTTTAGTATGCATTAATATGCATTTGTAAATACTTAATCCGACGGTCACGATATGTTCCCGACGTAGAGTGATCCGACAGCTCAACTTCTCTTAGATTATACCTAACCTTGATCCGTGGCTTAACACCCGATTGGTCCATGATCTCTATTTAAAGAGCATGGAGGGTCATTGTTTAGTTGATCGATTATGAGAAACTCGTTTGTAACTTTCTTTCTTTGCATAATAAATTGTCCCGTAGAAGCTATTTGGTCGGGGCCATGGAGTGTTTCCCTCAAGAGGGTTTAAATCACGTCAAAACATCGGTGTGTTGATCTATGATATGTTTGTGTGAAGTAGTTGCTCTTGGTGTTCGGTCCTTTGGTAGTACCCTATGTACCCAAACAGTTTCTAAGTATAAAAAGTTAAATGCTTCCCTTATGATAGCATATCCTTCATTAACTATTTCAAGAGAAACATTACCATGCAAACTCTAATTTAATGATAATCTTTGCGAGAGGATGAGAGTACCTTTTTCAATATGAGAAGAAGAAAATGGAATATTACTATTAGTACAACCATTAGTCACACCTTCATTTTTAGGGCCTATAATCATTAAGTATTTTTCCACCTTATCTCTTTCAACAAGAGCTTTAGTATCATTGTTTAATATAATAGTTGAACCCTAAGACACGTTCTCTTATTCCTGAAACTGTATATTACAAAATCTTAACCTTTGTTCCTGCATAACAATTTCAGTGTTATTGGTGGACTCAATAAGATTAGGCCTTCAATCGTCTTTAAGTGATGAGCTAATACATTTATCAACATGCATATTATCAATTTTAGTTTCATCATTATTTTCTTGATCTTGTGTGTTATAAAGAGAATTAAGATAGAGAAACCAATCTAATGAATATTCTCCAAAAGGTTGATCTTTCTCATGAAATCTACAACAAATTAACATAAATCTTGAAAAAGAAATCATCGAAGGACTCACCTTCATGTCTATGAATATTTTCCACTTCCAACCACAATTCTTTATAATTGTAATCCTCGTGAGCGTTGAGAACCAACACCATGAACCATTTCTATGGGTGAATGGATTTGGGTGGGAACATTTCAAACTAGCTCCGAATTATTCCTTTTAAGGTGACAGTAAAACATTTGCATATCTCACTCTCATCAAATACATGTAAATGATTACAAATAATATTAAAATCAGGATGTGGAAGTTTTTTTTCTTCGATTTTTGGTCTTCGAAGGTGAGCGAGATGCGAGGTAGTAGATAATTCTCCTACAGGAGGAGTTTCTGCCGCTCGTGTTAGGGCTTGGTCCAACTGGGGTCTCAGGTGGTAGTGGTAAGAGCTCTGAGGAATTCGCGGATTGCATGGACCAAGGGTTTCGTATGGCGTCGCCCCAAGGGGGAGGAGCCCCCTCCACATCGTCGGATCGCCCTAGTAATCTGCAGATACCCACTGAGATTCAAATTGGTAAGGGTATTGCAGTAGATAAATCTATGGAGACTGACAAGAAAAAGACTCGGGGAGGATGCTTACTCAGATCTGCTGAAAATCCATCTCTGCAAATCACCTCTGACAAGCTTCGAACCCGAGTTGAACAACAGAAGGAGAAAGCCCTCATCGGGAAATTCATTGGCATCTGGCCAAAGGAGAAAGATCAGATACATTGGATCAAGACCACTTGGAACCCCAAAGGTCATTATGATCTGCACCTGAGCGCAAAAGGGTTTTTTACTGTTATCTTCTTCAACCGAGAAGATCGAGATTGTGTTCTTATGGGAGGCCCATACTTATTTTACTCTTCAAGTTTATGACTGCGCCCCTGGAAGGAGAGGTTTAACCCTGATATAGAGGATCTAAGTATTGCTCCGGTCTGGATCTGGATTTACTCACTCCCGTGTGATTAGAGCAGAAAGGACTACAACGTTACACCACCCATGCTTGAATTTGTGTCTACATGAACCTATCCAAATATCTTCCAGAGGCAATCAACCTAACTTGGGAAGATGAGGATTGGGTCCAAACTCTTGACTATGAACAACTCCCTTTTAGATGCCAACAATGCCATGAATATGGGCATCTCAGCAAGGATTTCCCGACACTTAAATCCACTATTTCCCCCTCCCCAAAAAAGAAAGAAAATGAGAAGGACAATGATGGTTTCACGCAAGTTCAGAACCAAGAGAGGCAAAACAAAAATCCCCCCCACCCACCTCCAGCCAAACAGTGTACCGACAAGCGGAATTGGAGTGGGAACAGGTTTGCAACGTTGAGTAATATGGAGATCGAGGATGAAGGCCCTCAAAAGGAAAAAAACCCCTATGAGGCAGACAATCAATCCACAATCAGGACTATGGAGGAGACAATGGAAATCATGGAGGAAGAAACAATGGAGGAGAACGAAGACATGGACCTAGGCGATCTGGTTCTGGATGAAATAGAGAAGGATTGCAGCGAAAAAGGGCACGGTTATGTTTCGAGGAGGCAGTTGGAACTTCTACAGTAGGTTATCCTTAAAACCAAATCCTCCCCACACCTAGGTATAGATAAGGATCCAATGAAGGGCAGTAAAAGGAAACAACCCAAGGAAGGGGGGAAAACAGGGACGGAAGATGAATCGACAGAGAATTGCAGAGATTGGGACCAGACTAGTAGAATCAGGCCAGTACCCAACGATAAGGGCGGCCTTCTCAGAAGTAGTTAAGAGTATATAATGAAGATTATAACCTGGAATATCCGTGGCGTTAACAATACAAGGAAGATGAAGACCCTGAAGATGAAGATAAGGAAGGAAAATCCAGATGTTTTATTCCTACAAGAAACAAAATGCAGATCGAAGACGATGCAGGTGTTAGGCGGACAACTTTGGCGGGGAAGTCAGGTGATTGCTAATGATGCCTAGGGCGCGGCTAGTGGATTTTCCATCTTATGGAACCCCACGACAATTTCCCTCACCCACTTCCGAGCTACTCGATTCTCTGTCAGCACCGATTTTAAGCTTGATCATTCTGATGTAAGAGGTACTATGACCAATGTCTATGGCCCCAGTGTTTTGGACCAAAAACCTGCTTTCTTATCCTTCTTATCTATGGAAGCTCATGATAATTATGGATCCCTATGGGTTTTGGGAGGTGATTTCAACATGATCACTTCCTTGGAAGAGAAGAAAGGAGGAAGGCGTAGTATGGATGCCGCCAATATCTCCTTCAAAAATTTCGTCCAGGAGAATGGTCTGGTGGATATCAAAACTGGGAATGGTTGGTTTACATGGAATAACAAGAGAGGTGGTGAGCATCACGTCGCCTCCTGTTTAGATAGATTCCTTTTAACCAAGGCTATGATCACCGGGGACAAGGAAGCGACTGCTCTGGTCCTACCCTCGGTTGGCTCTGATCATTGGTTAGTAAGTTTGGTTTGGGATGATGGTGGTCCCCCCATTAGACGACCTTTTCGGTTTGAACAATTATGGCTTGAACATGATCACTTTAAGGAACTTGTTGAAAAATGGTGGGCGGAGTTGGAACCTATCAGGGGTACCCTGATGTACCAATTCCAGCAAAAATTGAAAAAAGCAAAAGCAAAAATTTGTATCTAGAATAAGGAGGAATTTGGGAACATATTCCAAGATCATAAGTCTCTAACTGAAAAGCTAGAAGAAATCCAAAGGGAAGGCATGAATTCTAGTTACTCTAAGGATCTGAAACAAAGTGAGCAGGCCACCTTGGAGCAACTCAATGCCAGATAATGGCAAGAAGAGATCCTATGGAAACAAAAATCCTGAAATTAATGGCTTCAGGAGGGCGAACGAAACACAAAATTCTTCCACCACTCAGTGATTCAGAATCGCCAGATGGCTAAGATCTCAAGGTTAAAAAAAGATGACGGGTAGTATTTAGAAACCAGGGAATATATGGAGGATGAGCTTGTCCAGTACTTCGAAACCATCATGAAGGAAGATAGGTAGGACAGATATGCCCATATAAGGATGATCAGTAGACATATTCCCTGACTGGTGACGGTAGCCCAGAATGACATATTGATGAAGCCTGTGGAACTCCAAGAAGTTGAGGATGTTGTTAATGAAATGAAAGACAGGAAAGCTCTGGGACCTGATGGGTTTACCACCAATTTTTTTCATCACTTATGGGATCTGATCAAAGATGATGTCTGGAGAATTGTGGAGGACTCTCGTAAGAACAAAGGAGTCCTAAGAGATCGCAATTCCACCTTTCTCACTCTCATCCCCAAAGAGGATGGAGTTGAATCTCCCGGGAAATTCAGACCTATAGCGCTCTATAATGTCATTTACAAGATTATAACCAAAGTGTTAGCTAACCAGCTAAAGCCTCTCCTCCCTAACCTGGTGGTCCCGGAACAGTCTGGGTTTGTGGAAGAGCGTCAAATTTTGGATGGTATCATTTTGGTCCATGAAGTTATCCACTCTCTGAAAATCACTAAGAAACCTGGTATATTGTTAAAGCTTGATATTCCAAAAGCCTATGATAAATTAAGTTGGCATTTTTTGAAAGAGATGCTTGCGGCCTATGGTTTCCACCAGGACTGGGTCAATTGGATAATGAATATCACCTCTACATCCTTCTTCTCTATCCTCTTGAATGGTTCCCCCACCAGAACTTTCACTCCTTCGCGGGGTATTCAACGGGGAGACACCCTGTCCCCTTTATTGTTTATCCTCATGGCAGAAGGGTTGAGCAGGATTATCAAAGACCGAATTGATAGAAGGGAGCTTAAAGGTTTGAACCTTCATACTGGATTGGAGACTATTTCACACCAACAATTTGTGGATGACACCATGCTGATGATTCATTCATCGGTGCAAGAATCAAGGGCCTTAAAGAAATGTTTAAATTCCTTTGCCAAAGCTTTTGGGCTGGAAGTGAACAATACTAAATCCCAAGTCTTCTTTTTCAATACTCCAAAGATACACCAGAGAAATATTCTTCGTATCCTGGGCTTCCAAGGGAGCTCCCTTCCATCCAAATATCTTGGTGCTCCTCTTGTTGATGGGGTGATTAGGAAAGTCTCCAGGGAGGACCTCCTAGAGAAATTAAGAAGGAAATTGGATAACTGGGCCTATAGGCCTCTCAACCTTGCTAGCAAAACTGTGCTTGTGAAAGTTGTTCTCCAAGCCATGTCTATTTATCTTGTTTCCACCTTAGCTGCCCCTAAATCGGTTCTAAAGTAAATAAGATCAATCCAACGACAGTTCTTGTGGGGAGGCAATCAAGTCAAACATCGATGGGCTTTGGTTAGCTGGGACACTATTTGCAAACCAAAGGTTCATGGTGGTCTTGGGCTGAGAGATCCAGAGAAGAATAGTGAATTTCTTGGTGCAAAGATTTGGTGGCATTGGGTGTCGCACAAAGAAGAACCTTGGGCCAAACTTTGGCACAATAAGTATGCCCGGGGGAAGCCCAAACAAGACCTGATGAGATTCAATGAAAACTTACAAGGTTCTCACATATGGAATTATGCTCATGCAAACAGAAGGATTGTCCAGAGTCATAGTTTTTGGGAAATCAAGGATGGTGAGAATGTCAATTTTTGGAGTGATTCCTGGCAACAGCTGTCAAGAATCACTAACCAGCAAGAAGTTCATAATAGTTGGTCTTGTGCCAAAGATCCGGGCCTAATAAAATTTTTCCAATTTTGGAGAGAAGAACATGTTAACGAAGAATTCCATGAATGGCACCCACAAACTTGGTGGGACCAACTTTTCCCAAGGGAAGAGATACCCAAGATCATGGATGCCTTGCAGGATCATTGCATTCGAATCCAAAACCAACCGGATAAACTCATATGGGGGTACCAAACCAAAGGAATTTACTCCACTAAAGAGGCCTATGACCTGCAATTTAACCAAGAGGATCCACCTCTTAGGATGGACTAGAAGGCGGTCTGGGATTTTAACCCTTGGCCTAAAATTGCCACCTTCATCTAGTTGGTATCTTACAGGCATATCCTGACAGGTGAGAACCTCATAAGAATAGGCATGCACGACCCTTTTTGGTGTGTTCTCTGCGAAGGCGAGGATGAGTCTATAAACCATCTTTTAGACTCCTACCCCTTAGCTTCTTCTTTGTGGGACTATGGAGCAATCATTTTCCAAAGAACGGACCAGGTCAGACGGCAACCATCCCAGACTATCAAAAATTGGGATAAGGATGCTTTCAAAAATCCTGTTATCCTTAAGATTTGGCTCATGTTTCTGGGTTCTCTAATGTGGGCTATCTGGAAGGAGAGAAATGGGAGGATCTTTGAGGGCAAGAAGAATTCGATGTAGATTGTCTGGAACCAAGTCAGCAAGCATATCCAGGAAACCATCAAAATTACCCCGTGGACGGACAAAGATTGGGAAATGGATGACCAAGAAAAATAGATTCTTGCGGGATGAGGGTTGGACTGCTCTCCACAAGTATGGAGAAGGCTTCGGGCCCGGAGGGCGGCTCCTGCCAGTCCTTGTCTACGGAACCTTCCTCCCATAGGCCATTTCAAACTAAAATTTGATGGGGCCTCCAAAGGGAACCCCGGTTCGACCGGATTTGGAGGAGTTATCAGAAACAATGACGATGTTATTCTTTGTTATTTCTATGGGAATATTGGTTTCGACACCAACAATGCGGCTGAACTCAAAGGATTGCTTCATGGCATCAGAATTTCCATACGCAATGACTGGGAACCCATGTCATTGAAGGGGATTCGCACGTCATCATCCACATGGCCAAGAAGATACAAGGTGGCCAAATTGTAGCCAAAGTTGTGAAGAGTTAGTGAATGATGTCTCGGGTCGAATGGCTCACTGACGTCAACCGTGGCCACCACGTTTGGTCCTTTACATATGTTAAACGTGATGGAAACAAGGTGGCCAACCTGTTGGCAAACATCGGGGAACGCAACGGAGCTAGGATGGTTGAAGGACAACTATCGGACGAGGGATGTAACGACTGGCAGACCCAATGCACCCACCTAGCAACTAATTACATCAAATTGTACCAGGATACGATGGGACACACGAATCTGGCCTTGGTTTATATGACAAACGCACATTTCTCAAGCCCGCTCAACACCTGTATGTCGTCCCATCAGCAATCATCATGCGATGTCAGTGCTTTAGTATTAAACCAGGACATGACTTCCCATGATCTCACCCCGATTTTCAATTATGGGGCGATCCTGCAACCACCTTTGGCCATTGAAAGGTAAGGTACGACGAACCAAGCAGAGTATCTGAGAGAGGTACGGGTTTCTCGTGCAACCCAATAGAATGTTGAGCGAAATTAGTGTCGTTACTGGTTTTTGTTTGCAATGCTTGGCTATTTATTCAAAGCACCCCCCTTTTCCATGCATTCTGTCTCTATATGTTTTGGATAGTTACGCTAGGGGATATCAAGAGAGAATTCGGTGTTGTTTGCTATTCCGAGTGACTGGTGTGATGGATCCCAAGCAGAATGCACGTAAGGGTAAAAAGGTTGATGTTAGGAGGAAAACATCCCGTGAGCTTCAGAAAGCAGGGCAGGCCGCCCATTTCTTTCGCAAGCTTATCCCCCCTATTATGAGGGAGGAAATTGAACGGGTTGAGAAGGACATCTGGGAGCAGGTTAAAGCCCTGGATATTGATATTATCAAAGAAGAGGTTAAAGAGTGGATAAGTGACCCAGGGACTATGGCTAGGCGTCTTTCTGCCTATGACAGGATTGTCACCACCTATTGGGTTACTAAGGAGCTCCTGGCCCATGTGATGATGGACAGGGAAAACAAGGCTTTGGGCGAGGCTGAACCAGCGAGAGCTTGGAAAGAGCACTTGGAGGACAATCACTCTATGCGAAGGACGATAGAACGTATTGCTCAAAAACTCGACCTATCTCTAGAAGCCCCGGGTGATGCTGCTGGTACTCCCGCTCCGCACCCTCCAGGAACCTGCCCTATTCATGGTCTGTCTGGCCAACCCTCTTTTGCAAATGACCTCAAGCTCAGCGGCCTTCGCTCTAGCACTCGGATCCATAAGAGCGTCTCCCAGGCTCCCAAATGATGGGTTTCGGGTTGGTTTATGATGCTTACTGGTTTTTCATCTGTTGCTTTTGTTTCTTTAGTTTGGATAAGTTGTTATGGTGCTGACGGGCCTTACCCGCAGTATCCACCTCTGTATTTTCTCTCCACTTCAGCTGTAGTGTCATGTCTGTCGGTTTTTTGTTCAAAGTTTGAAGGTATTTTTTAGACAGTTTTTTATATGGGCTATTGTAACAGGGTTAAGGGAGTAGATAGGTTCTGTGTACAAGGTTTAGAAGAACAGATGGATCTTGTAGTAGGGTTGTGTTACAGACTATCTGGGCATGAAAGGCCCTGTGAGCCGTGATCTTTTTTGTAATGAAGGTTCTTGTTTAATATAATTTTTCTTGCTTATAGAAAAAAAATATATTAAACTTAGAAATATGACGAGAAGCATAAATTTTACCTTCTCCATTAAAGCTCAATTTTTGCAAGAGATTGATTGTCTCTCTAGAAGTACTCCCAGTAGGCCTAGGCAGAATGAAAGCATGTTCCAGAACAGTGACAGGCGCCATTAAAAATGAATAAATTTTAAGAAAGAGCTCAAAAAGGGCTTATTCCTCTCGCATAAAATTATGACATAGTTTTAATACATATCAAAGGAAACGCTATAGAAGATCCTCCTATCTGCCTCCTGGAAATACTAACTTTACAAATGAATATATAACATTCTAAAAAATTGACTCTTAAATTGGAGACCCCGCCCATGATAGTCGAATTTGTCCTATTTATATAGGTGACCAGGTCCCTTTTCTTGAAGCCAAACAATAACCTTCCATCATATTTTCCTTGATTTCATCATATCCTCAAGATTCACATGCACGCTACTTCCAAGATTCCTTCCATCTGAAGAGTCGATTTCATTGCTTTAATAATTTGATCCCTCATCTTACAGGATGAACTCTCCTTTTAAGGAATCAAGCATCATGTGGTATCTATAATTTGATCTCTTGAGGCATCCCAAATGGTGAGTATAGTATAGCACAACTAGAATTTGGATTTCATCTCCTCTCGGAATCTAGTGTTCTCGCCACATTGATATCATGGAAATCGCTTTCTTGATTCAATTGTCGGTCGAGTAATCTAGTGAGATGGAAATCTAATGGATCAGTGGTAGGTAGGCCATTAGTTATATAAACTTGTGGGAAGATTTCTCAGTCTAATGGACTAACAAGAAGCATGTACTAAGAAGGTAACCTGAGGGTTTAATAATTGAGTAGCATACTTATCTTTTTCCACATAGAAGCATTATCCTCATCAAATCACCTCATATCATTTTCTCCTTAAGATTTTAGTTACACCTTCATTATGCACACAAAGCGTCCATTATCAGTTAGCAAAAACAAATAAAAGAATTATTAAAAAAATTGAAAATCAAGAAAAGCGTTGCCTCTTTGCCATCGTGGCCTCTTTCAACCGCAATAAATGGCCTTTTCACTAAATCAAGCTTCTAACACGATGATATTATGCGATGTAAGTCAAAACCAAATCCATTGGCTATCTAGTGTTTCATCTCATGTTGTGGCCCTTTACAATTGCACCTTCTCTCCATTATTCCTAGCTTATTCTTCTCTATAGGCGGGCCAAGACAATAGCATTGGGAAAATTTGAGTGGACTCTTCTACATGCTAGTGGCTCGGTGGAGCTATCTCCTCAAATTCGCAGCGAATTGGTGATGTTTTTCCCATTGTGTGACACGAGATTGCCCCCTTTTTTCTTTTACCCAATGATCTCATGACACAATATTTGAGCGATACAGTGGTCTCCCTAGTTAGCGATTCGTGGAACCTTGGAAACCAAAATCTTGTGTAAATGAATTAATGTGATATGTGGTCATTATTCTTGGCAATATTAGGCTCTTAATCCACCAATCAACACTGGTATCTCCGGACTGTGTTGTGACATTCTCAACAAACCCTCTCATTTGCATGGTAAATCAATATTTTTTTTCTTGCGGACCATTGGAGCTATCTTAGTGATCTCAAACCTTTAATATTTCCGCTGCAATCTTGAGCGTGATTCTCACGTGCTCTGGTGGGATCTCTCCATTTTCACTGGACAAAACATCACTTCACATTATGACACCTGATCCTTTGATCGCGTTGTCATTTGGATAATTTTGCATACTCAAAATACTACATAAATACAAGAGCTAAAAAACTATGTTAATTATACCAAGAGGAGTAAGGTGCTCTACAACCCAGTATGGGAGAGTTGTTGTCACGTACAAATCTTTTGTTCTTGGTTCGACTTACCTTTGTTTTTTTCTAGTTTTTACTTTAAACTTTTGATTAATTTTAGTCCAACAAATTCTGAAATTAGACTTGATCCATCTGGAGACTCCACTGTCACATAACTCACCAAGGTAT
The DNA here is from genome assembly GCA_027924585.1 of Larix kaempferi. Taxonomy (NCBI): domain Eukaryota; kingdom Viridiplantae; phylum Streptophyta; class Pinopsida; order Pinales; family Pinaceae; genus Larix; species Larix kaempferi. The sequence goes on along the minus strand of BSBM01000931.1, from coordinate 19,395,118 downwards.
TCAACTAGAAGAAACTTTGTAGGCTTACTTGATTTCACTCCTGGACCTGAGAAGGTTTATCGAAGGAGATTAAATAAGCTATCTTCTCGTAGGATCCTTGAGAATCTAGGATCCGAGTCTATTTCAGACATTCATTGTTTTTTTATAGAGGTTAGAAATAATTTTTTATCAGGCCACTAACCTTTTTTCAGTGGGGTCTACCCCCCTTGGCTTCGGTTAGGAGTTTGTCTAAACGGAGAAGTTGGGATCAAGTGACAGCACCTGACTCGAGACTTGCCCCCAAGGTCACACCAAGCAGCTTTGAAACATTTCTGTTGCGCTTCACCCAGGTGTGCATTTCGGTGGTAACAAGCGTTATGTCAAAAATAAAAAGTAATTAAAAGTAAAATCATGTTAATACATAAAATAAAAAAATTAAAACCAAATGAAAAACAATTAAAAAAATCCATGTAGGCTCCTAAAACAAAAGAATAAAACTAGCATAGATCAATCTTAAATCCCAGATCTATCAAGCACAAAGAAGGATCAAATTTCTAGAGGTGTAGATTTTTTTGGCTGTGTAAAAAATTTAAGATAAAAAAAATTACATCACAAGAAATTGGATCCCCTTCGTACTTGATAAATCTAGGTTTAAGATAAATCTATACTAGTATAAAATAAAAAATACAGCCATATCACTTTTGTTTCAAACACGAAAAACATCAATATTTCTTTTGAACTAATTCCCAAAAATATTATTTAATAACAATTCATCACAATCAACAATTACCCAATTCTATCACTTGGCTATCCCATTTTATTGTATTAAGTCTTATTTTATTGCATCAAGTCTTAAGTGAGAACCAAACTAGATTAGGATAAATTTCAACATGAATTCCTAATTTTGAAAACCAAAAGGCATTGTATTGTGTAAAAAGGAAAGCATTTTTTTACGAGATGTAAGAGCTTTGTAAAAATCGATACTTCGCTTAATGTGAAAACCATATGCTCATCTCTCATATTTAACATATATTCCTTCAAAATCCAGATTGAATCTCTAATATTTAACATATATTCCTTCAAAATCCAGATTGAATTTCATATAAGTTAATTTTAATTAAATTGAAATATTAACTTATTTCATTTGCCAAAAGTACAAAATTGCAAAGATTGACATTATTTTTAATGAAAATTAAAGGCTCATTAAATTGAAATATTAAGATCGTTACCATTATTCAAAATGTATCATTTCAAGGCCTTGTAAATGCATATTAGAAAACCTTTAATTGAACTAATTTTATTTTGCTAAAGAATGGAAAATTATAAAAATACATGATTTTTTAAACAAAAGTTCAAGGCTCCCAAAAATAATGCATTGTGCAAATCTCAAAACCATTCCACCACCTTGCATGTGGCTTTTGATGCACTTGCCACAAGTTCTGCACCGCGTGAGTTTTGCATCCCCTATGCACCGCCTTCTTATACATTCTCGTTTAAATTGAACGAGATCAAACATGGAGGGGTTGCACCATTGAAATTGATTCATCTACTCATCGCATGACCATGTATGGGCTGCCAAGATCTTCAACTCACGGGATCATTTTCCATTATTGCTCCAAAAAAGGCATTATCAATGTATTTTGGATAAGGATTTTAATTACATTGTATTTATATTTATATGGAAAGAAACAAGGTACAATCTAAGTTGTTGTTGTCTATCAAGCAAAGTTGCAGGTGGGATTGCCGAGATAGTTTGAACCACCATGAGAATTATTAGTTGAAGGTATGACATGAACCACCATGAGAATTATTAGTTGAAGGTATGACATGACTCTTCATTAGGGTAAGCTTTTATTACAATCTCCTCCCATTGGCATACTAGGAGCAAATTGCAATCATATGCTCCTCCTTCATATTTTTCTGTGTACAATTATGATAAAGTCTTTAGCATGTCGTCCCCACTATTTGTTTCGTTCCCTTCCCTACCTTTTCTCATACATAATCGGCTGTGTGCTTAAACTTTAATTATGAGCAGACATAATTATATTCGGAGTCACTTACAAATTTGCAGTCGTTGCCAATGGAAATCTCTTTGCAATCTTAGTGCGGCTAGGGTGGTCAATGGTCATGGCCATGTTCACTATGCTTCACAGAATCTCCAAGAATATAAAATAAAAGTTCCCCTTTCTCCTTTGCATAGCTATTATACCATTTTCGAGGGCCTATATTATGCTGCAAGCTTCCTGAATTTATTGCCGCCTTGAAGGCAATATAAATTGCTTATGCATATGTGTCTGACAAGCTTAATCAAATGCAAACATGATACTTTTACATTTCCGGAACAACAACTTAATCGTTATTCCATATGTGTCTAACAAGCTTAATCAAATGCAAAAAATTGAAAATTCTTCGGTTTCAGGAGGAGTCTTGGCGGCTAAAGAGCAGAGCCCACTGGAGGGCAAAAAACTGAAAATTCTTCGGTTTCAAAAGGAGTCTTGGTGGCTAAAGAGCAGAGCCCTCTGGATTAAAGTTGGGGATAATAATACTAAATTTTTTCATAAATTTGATGATGGCCAGCGTATTCAGAACTCAATTTGGGAACTTAATGATCATACTGGGCGGAAAATCTCTTCTCAGAAAGATTTGCATTTGGTTGTTGTTAACCATTTTAGAGATATTTTTGTTGAAGCTTAAACATGTCAGTTGTTGGATAAATTCAAGGTTATTAAGGAGTATCCGGGGATGTTCTCTCATGCTGAGGGTGACAGTATTTTTTCGCAGGTGACTCTTTCTGAAGTTGAGTTGGTCCTAAAGGGGTTTGCGAAGGACAAGAGTCCTGGCCCGGATGGGTGGTCAGTGGAATTACTCCTTCACTTTTTTGACATCATGGGTCTGGATATCCTTAATGCTGTGGAAGAATCGAGAACTCTGGGTTTGGTCTCAGGTTCGATCAACTCTACTTTTCTAACCCTTATTCCTAAGATTGCTCATCCTGACGGATTCAATGACTTCCTCCCCATATCTCTGTGTAATATCATCTAAAAGTCATTGCAAAGATCATTGTTGTTCGAATTAAGCCTGGTCTATCCAAATTTATTTCGAGGGAACAATTTGGTTTCTTGCTTGGCCGTCAAATCTTGGACGCGGTGGGTGTCGCTCAGGAGGCGTTTCATACTATCAAAACAAAACATCTCAGTGCTATTTTGCTAAAGCTGGATTTGGTGAAGGCATACGACAGGGTGGACTGGTCATTTTTGAAACTCATTATGATTCAGATTGGGCTTCCGTGGGGGATGATGAAATGGATCATGGCATGTGTAACCTCTGTAAATTTTGCGGTTATCATTAATGGCACTATCTCTGATTTCTTCAAAGGCTCAAGAGGGCTTCGGCAGGGATGTCCTCTTTCTCCGCTTTTGTTCATTTTAGTTATTGATGGTTTAAGTCAACTCATTTTAAAAGGGCGCTCTGAGTTGAAACTTCCAAGTTTATTAGTTGCTCCAAGTTATGTGGTCACTCATACTTTGTTTGTGGACGATGTGTTGCTGTATGGGGATGGTTCACTAGTGGAATGGCGGGAGACTAAGGCAATCCTGGATACATTCTGTAAGGTTTCTGGTATGAGCATCAGTAATGATAAATCTGTACTGCTTCACTTTGAGGTGGACCAAGATACACTATATCAGCTAAAAACGTTTCTGCCTTATAATTGTACAAAGTTGGAGGAGGGTACTTCTTATCTTGGTTTTTATATTAAACCCAACTGTTACTTGACTCAAGACTGGCCCAGGCTGCTTAAGCGGTTTGATAAAAGGATCGGCCATTGGTGTTGGAAGTGGCTGTCCTTGGGGGGTCGTTTCACCCTTGCTAAATCGGTGTTGCAGAATTTAGTAGTCTACTGGCTCTCCTTATGTAAAGTTCCTTAAGCGATTCTTGATGGAATCCGTCAGAAAATATTCAAATTTATTTGGGAAGGCGATGGTTGCATATGTCGATTCCATTTGCTTTGATGGCAGGAAATGGCTCAGCCCATCTCTTGTGGGGGTTGGGGTATCAAGAATATGGTGTCCTTCGGAATCGCGCTTAAAGCAAAGAGTCTTTGGCGTGCATTGACTGTGGATTCTCTTTGGGGTATGATCATAAAAAATAAATACATAAAGAATCGCACGATTCCTCAATGGTTATGTTCTGGTAAGGCATCGACCCGGGGTGTTTCCAATATTTGGAATGGGCTTCTGGATGCTTTTCATACTGTTGTGAATTGGGTGTCCTGGGTCCCGGGCAATGGTTGTCAAATCAGAGTTGGGGAAGATCCTATCTTGGGTGGTCCATGTGATCATAAATTATCTAATGATCTCTTATTGTTTTTAAGATCAAAGGGATATTTCTATCTCAATCACATTGTTCCCTTTCTGTCGGGTGGGGATCGGCCCTCTTGGATTAATGCTGAGCAGTTGGGTATTTCTGGTCCTTTGGCAGTAGAATGGACCGGGTACACCTCGTGCCTCAAGTGGTCCAGGATTCTGTTGGGGGATGGTTTGGACCGTTTGGTGTGGTCGTGGGACTCTGTGGATGGAATGGTCACGAACCGATCGGCGTACTCCTCTCTGTTTTATCGACCAAGGCGCGCCCCTCAGTGGTGGTCAGTTGTGATCTAGAAGCTACACACTCCTCTCAAAATTAGATGTTTCTTGTGGCTGGTCCTTAATAACAACATTCTTACTTAGGACAACCTGCAACGTCGAGGCTTTGCTGGTCCTGGCGTTTGTGTGCTTTGTGGTGCAGCTGTTGAGATAATTGATCATATTTTTTTCAAGTGCCCTTTCTCTCAGTTGGTTTGGTCAGATGTTTAGAAGGAGTTTGGGCTCTCGGGTCCTTGGTGTCGGGCTTCTTTTTTGGATAATTTTCGTTTTTGGGCTCCGGTGGATTCTGCTGCTATGGCTCTGCCGGCTTTTACAGCTTGGGAAGTATTGGCTGTTGTTTCAATGGTTCGTGCCCCTCGTCCTGCACCAGAAGCTATTGGATCCTTCCCGTGGGGAGCCTTTGATGGTGCTTCTTAGTCTGCTTCCCTTTGTAGTGGTGCTGGTGCGGTTATTTTCCTCTTAGCCTCCCATTCTTTTCACCTATGGATGAACTGTGGTATGGGCACTAATACAAAGAGTGAACTTGTTGCTCTGTGGTTACTCTTGTATTTCTCTTCGACTCGAAGCTTTCCTCTTCTCATGGTTTGGGGTGACTCTCGGGTCATTATTTCTTGGGCCCGCCGGGAATGTGCCCTCAAGATCATTCAGATGGACTTTTGGTTACGGGATACCCGACGCTTGATTGATTGCTTCGTCCATATTTCATTTCAACGTGTCTATCATGAGCACAATGTTTTGCCTGATCTCTGATCCAAAAGGGCTCTTTCAGTTCCTGAGGGTAGCATTTTCTACGAGGAATGGCGGGATAGTCAGTCACTGGACCGGTTCACTCTACCTTTTTTCTGATGGGTTTTTTTTCGGTTTACCAGTCTTGGTCATGGTGAAGCTTTTATCTTTGTGCAGGATCTTGATCTCTGTAGTGTTGGCGCCATATGTGTTTTTGGCTTTGGGGACGTTTGGTTCACAGGTCCATCAGTTGTGTTTTCTTTTAGCATGTCTATTGATGGTCATGGTTTATGCGGCTCTTGTACTTCATGGTTTTGGGTGATGATCCTTTGTTTCAGATGGGCTGGCCTGATGTAATTTGGCCATCCCTTTGTATCAAACTGTTGTTTATTTGGCATTCTATGTGTATGTTCTATGGTATCCTTCGGGGGATTGGCCCGGTGTAATTTGGCCAATCCTGGTACTATTGTTCTTATGTTGTTATGATGGAGCCTCTTTATCTCCTTCTTGGGCCGGCGGGCCGGCTGGGAACTGAGCTGTGCTTGTTACTCTTTGTTACTATTACCAGTATTAATAGTAAGTGCTTTTTCGGTGTGAAAAAAAAATGCAAAAATAATACTTTTACATTTCCGGAACAACAACTTCATCGTTATTTCATCTAAAAAGATCTAAGTTTATCATTTATTTATGTGGAGGTGGAGATAAAAATATGTCTTCCTATGAAAGGTGACCACTTCCTATTTGTTCATAAAAGTAACCAAATTAGGCAATACATTTGATTTAATGTTATAAATGGTGAGAATAAAGTGTTTAGGAAATGGAAAAGCTAAGAACATATTGAAGGATACCAAGAAGAAATCTTAAAAAATTGGAGGGCATGTCCTAATCCCTCACATCCATGAACTCTTTAATCTAGAAGTCAAGCAAGGTTTCCCTAATCCTTGGAATCAGAGCATCATTATTCCTATCTTTAAAAGTAGTGATAAAAATAATCCATCTAATTATAAAACCATTATGATTAGTCCTCTCTTAGCCAAGTTATACGGTATCATTTTGGAAAATAAAATCAGCATATGCTAGAAAGTGAAGGTAAGTGTACTAAAAGTCAAGAGGGCTTTAGAAGACATCATTCTACCACGAACCACCTCATTGCGCTTAGGATCATTACAGAGGAATGTCAAAATAGTAAATCTAATCTCTTCTACTGCTTTGTAGACTTTAGAAAAGCTTCCGATATGGTGCCTAGAAATAACTTGTGGAATAGATTATAAGAGATAAAGGTTCCTTTTGAGTTAACAGCTATCGCGATAAGGTTGTATGAGACGGTCTTTGCCAAATTTAAGAGCACTGAGGGGTGGTAGAAAGATATTAATTGTAATATTGGAGTTAAGCAAGGTTTCCCCCTCTCCACTACCTTTTTCAGCATATGCATCAATAAGCTGGAAGGTTGTTTAGAAGAAGCGGGTTGTGTTGACACAACCTTAGTTGGAATAGTCGTCATCCTTCTTCTTTATGCTGATGATATTGTTCTTATGGAAAGGTGTCCCTTTGGTCTTGATAAGTAATTAAGAATTTTCAAAGATTTATGCAATAAGCTGGAAGGTTGTTTAGAAGAAGCGGGTTGTGTTGACACAACCTTAGTTGGAATAGTCATCATCCTTCTTCTTTATGCTGATGATATTGCTCTTATGGAAAGGTGTCCCTTTGGTCTTGATAAGTAATTAAGAATTTTCAAAGATTTATGCAATAATATGGGTATGATTGTTAACACCAACAAGACAAAAGTTATGATTATCAAGTCCAAGAAGGTCACTTCCGCTAATTTTGTATATGACAATAACAACTGGAGGAAGTGTTTTCCTACAAATATCTCAGAATTGAATTTTATCACAAGCTCAACTGGAACTATAGCATTGAGAAAATGATTAATGGAGGGTGGAAAGCTTATTTTGTTCTTGAAAACAATTGTAAATCAACAAACCTTGTGATATGGGATAAAAGTAAGTTCCTATTTGAAATTCACGTCACTATGAAGTTTGGAGTTGCAACATATCTAGAGAATCCTAGAGAAATATTGAACAAATCCATTAGCATTTTATAACTTATAGACTCAAAATTAAAAGCAATAGGCCCTATTTAATTCTCTTAATAGAAGTGGGTCTTCCCCCCGTTGAGGGAAACGCTATGACTAGGTACTTGACGTACAAGTACATGATAAATAACATGGGAGACTAGAGGCTTCCTAAAATTGCTTTAAAATCTAGTCAAGACCACATATGGCTCAAGAGTGGCTTGCATAAAGATGCCATGGCTTGGTTAAACCATTGGGGGATTGACGAAAATGACACTTTGCAAAATATCAATAATATCAAAAATATTAATACATATAAGTTTAAAGAGAAAATGTGGGGTGAGAAAGACTTAGAGGTTAAAATAAAATTAAGATACTCCAGAAGATCAAAAGTATCTCTTTGTTTTAACTAGCTCGAAGAAGAATATTAATATAGTCAAGATAAGAATGAACTTTCATGAGCTTCATAGTCAAACAGGGCATTAGACAATTCCTAAAACACCGTGTGTGGAAAGGATTTGTCATCTCTGTGAGATTATGAACGTTGAGGATGAAAGTCACTTTTTCTTAAAGTGCCATGTGTACATACACATTCAATCTCAATTTCATAATCTTTTCTACAATATAAACCTCCCTAACCTTCTAACATGTCAAAATTATGGTGACCTCAGAACACTTCTTTCTAAGCTTTTTTAGCATAGGAATAAAATTTTACGACAATTCAAATAGTTCATTTTTTCCTCTCAAGGTCCGATAGACCAAAATTCATCTTAATTAGAACGTTAACCATCATCATTATCATCAAACATGTAGCATTCAAATTTCATTTATCAAGATAAAATATATCACCATGTCATATATCAATACCGGAGATAAAAACATACATCTTATAAAGAAGTGGTCACTTCCTATTTGTTCATAAAATTAGACAAAATTAAACTAAACCTGTAACAATCGAATTTCATTTTAACACGATATAATAGAGCACCTTGTCATCTCATCTATTAATGTTTAATGATTGCTATATGGCACACAAACTTCTAACCAATCATATTTTGTCGTGCTTGGACTAACATATATTATTCTCAATTCCTATTAGAGGATGGGCATAAAGTGACATATTTCTACATAAAAAGAAACACAAAGGGAGTGGTAGGTGTTTCTAAGTTGTTTCATGGTAGGTGTTTCTAAGTGGTTTCATTACTTTTGGTAGGTATTTCTAAGTTGTTTCAGTAACGGAACTTAATTTGATGATTGACGAGTGAGTTACATATATATCAATGATTTTTTTCCTTTGATTTAAGAAATTGATTATTTTAATTAAATATTGAAATCATAATGAATATCAATCTAACATTAATTTCTACTGAAATATTCACAATTAGAATATGATATCTTTCAATTTTTTTTGGTTTATGAGTGCATTTTTTAATGTTATTTTTGTGGATTTTTTCTTTATTTGTACAGTGTTGACCGCACAAGTTTATGAACCAAATAGTTCTATTGGCAAATAAAAAGGAATAATAATGACACTCCCATTTAAATTTTTACATGAATTTCATTGGAAGTTGTTGAAAATAATATTAAGAGAAAGGAGATATCTATACTTTTATTTATATATATATATATATATATTAAAAAATAAAATAAATAAATGTATATTTGTTTAGTGGTTATAATTAAAAAATAAAATAATATTTTTTATACTTAAATAAATATAAATTAAGTTAAGAATTTTAAGGGTTAGTTTAAGTGGTTATGGGTTAAATGTGAGATTTCTCTTTAAAGTTAGGGTGGTCATAGGTTTTACCTGTTTTGATCCCCTTGGGGTTACGTTTTGTAATTAGGGTCGACGGTTTGAGGTTACGCTTTGTAATCAGGGTTGATGATTTACTATGTTTACCATCCATGAATTATGGGGAAGTACTTGGAGGGTTTTCGCCGAGATTATTCCTCGTAAAAAATATAAATAAGCTAATATAAATTTATTTTAATTTTGAATGTAATGCACTGAGAGGAGCGAGATGCTCTACAACCTAGTATGGGGAAGATGTTGTCACCTAAGGTAACATAATGTAACATTACATTAACAAAAATAAAAAGGTAATTATTAAAATTAATGTTGGCTCATAAAATAATTTTTTTATGAAAATTTAAAAAATCCATGCTAGCCTATAGAATAAAAAATTAAAACTTAAACCTAGATCTATCAAGCAAGAGAGGGATCAAATTTCTCGAGGTGTAATTTTTTTTGTAAGAAATTAAGATAAAAAAGAATCTACACTTCAAAAAATTGGATCCCTAGATATGGGTTTAAGATGGATCTATGCTAGTTATACATTAATCATAAAATATTTAATGGTAATGATGATTAGTATTGATTTTGGTTTTTTGAATTTATAAACTTAAATTAATTATTTAGAATTATCATGTTGTTTTTTATGATTGAATAACTTTGAAAAGTAATCATTGAGTTTGTTTTGGTTTTTATGGGTTAATAAGTTATGGAGTTTGGTTATATTATAAATGTTTTGATATTCGAACCTATGGTCTGTGTAGATTGGACATTCAAAGAAAAATGGTTTCTCATCCTCTACTTTATGTCTCTCACAAATTTTATACATACTTTCGTGCCAGAATATTTTAGTTTATGTCCAACTCTTTGGTACATTATGAAGCTCATGTGAATTTGTTCTTATTTATTTTGTTTCTTGAGTGGGCAACAATAGAAATACAATTTTGATCTTCCAACTTGGGTTAACAATCTCTTTGTAATTCAATTTTATCTCATTCTTAGTTTCTCTCTTACCCCACATTTCCTCTTTAAACTTAGTTGTGACATTGCATTTAATAAAATTCATGTTTGTAGTAGTTCAAACATGTTAAGATTTGGGCATTTTTCGGTCACACTTTTTCGATCACATTTGTCTAAAATCCGACTAAAAACTCAAAAGAGTTGTTGGAATTGTAGTTATTAGTTGTTGAGATTGCACAATCTGTAATAAACCTAAATGGTTATTACAACTAATAATTATTAGTTTACTGTTTAGTTAATAGGTCAATTAATTATAAATGATTAATTATTATACATATCTATTAATAAATAGACATGTCTATTCCCTATCAACCATATTTAAACATGGTCAATTCTCTCTATTCATCATCATAAACCTAAATGGTTATTACAACTAATAATTATTAGTTTACTGTTTAGTTAATAGGTCAATTAATAATAAATGATTAATTAATAATAAATGATTAGTTATTATACATATCTATTAATAAATAGACATGTCTATTCCCTATCAACCATATTTAAACATGGTCAATTCTCTCTATTCATCATCATTCGATTATTAAAAATATATATATCAATAAATATTCATCATGTAAGTTTTTCCCTTACAAGTGATATCAGAGCATTAATTCGCTCAAGCTCTCAATCTCTCGGGCATTCATCCCCCACATTTCACTACACTCTTCTCTCCATCTCTCCATTCCCTATTCCACTCACCTCCCTCATTATTCTCATCCTCTTCGTTCCACTCCTCCTTTCCCTCATCTCCTCTCGGCGCACACTCTTCCCCTCCGCCCCATTACATCTTTGCTCAAACCCTCCCACCAAGCACCCTTCTACACTACTCTCTCATTGCAACTCTTTCTACTGAATTCATCTCCCTCTTCCACACACATATCCACTCACGGGCCCATGCCCACACTCCATTTCCATCCCTCACGTCACTCTCCATCCTCACCACTTCACCTCCTCATCTTCCTCGCACCACACCATCGCCACTTCACCTCTTCAGCTACTCCCCGCTCCTTCACAATCCCCTTATTCCACTCCTGCAATATTCCCTTTCCACCTTCCATACAGCTACCTCCTGCACACACCATCCCAATGTCCACTCCTCTCCATTTCTCACCACGTGTGTCTCCAATCCTTGTCCCATCTCATCGTCGCCCCCTTCCACCTCTCCCCGCCACACTCCCCGCACGCACCTACACCAATGCGTCCCATCCTCTTGCACACCCTTTCTTCCTTACCCTCCACACCCTTCTCTCCATCACGATGCACCTACTATCTCCCTTCATTTCACCTGTCCCACACTCCCGCTCACGTTCTTCCTCTCTCATCTCTTTCACACTCAATGACCGCCCGCTATATTCCTCTTCCCCATCGCACCAGCTCTCTCCTCCCCTCGTCGCCCTATGTTTCTCTCACTCCACTCCTCGTTCATTCCTCCTACGTGCCCTGACTCCAATCCTCACTCATTCCCGCCATCCTACTCCCACTCGCATCTCCTCTGCCACATAACCCTGTGCGTCTCCCCTCCCAACCACTACCTGCAAAAATTCGTATGCCCTCTCCACCTTTTTGCCTCATCTCCCTTCAACCCCATGCTAATCCACTCATTCCCTTCCTCCAATCCCATGATGGGAGAGCCCATCCCATCTAACAGCGACCGTCCTTAAATGCCAAACAACGAAAATTGATGCTTGACGGACAATTTGTAAAACTACGCTTTTAATGAAATTTTAATTTGAATCTGGAATTTTTTTTAAATGTCAAAATTAAAAATTAACATTTTTTTTTACTTCCATTTTTTTAACTACACTTCTCTGACGGGTTGGGATCTCTTTGATGGGCTGTGACGGGTTCAATTTTGAACCCTGTTTCCCATCCACGACCAGCCCTCCACGCATTCTGCCATTCCCCCAATCCTCACACCATCTACCTCTACTCCAAGCCACGTAGCCGTCCACTCTTCATTCTTTTATCTGTTCGCCATGTTGTTGCCTCACTTCAACACTCCTCCCACTCCATTCACGCTCCATCTTCCCCTATTGTTTATCCTCCCCTTCGCTCCACCTGCAACACCGCAACTCCATTCCATTCCCTTTAAAACCCTAATCGCGTCCAATAAAAAAAAAACTACTATAATAATATTATTATTTTAAATAATAATAATTAATATAAATTTTTAATAATAACATTATTATAAATAATTACTATTATTATAGAACCAAAACGTCCTAATTTTTTTAACAATAAATATTGTTAATACTTAATAATAACAATATTATTATTTAAGATAGAAGTTAATACTTAATAATAACAATATTATTATTTAAGATAGAAGTTAATATTAAATATATTAATAATTATTATTATATTTAAAACTTGAGCTTGAAAAATCCCTGGATTGGCAGGTGCAGGAGGAGTCCTTCTTGACTCTGAGGGAAACAAGGTGAAAGACTTTGCCTGGAGAATCGACAGGAGGACCAATAATGATGCGGAATGGCTCGCACTGATCAAAGGTATGGATGTCGCAAGGAACAAAAATGTCAAGGATCTCCAAACTCCAGCATCACTTTTTCTACATGGTTAAGGATTTTAATTCTATCTCCTTTCTTCACATCCTGAGGCACAACAATCAGGAAGCAGACATCATGGCCAACATTGGTGCTGGCTTGGATTGTGGATTATCAATCAGCAATGGACAAAATCTTTTCAACATTTGGGTTCTGTAACCCCCCCTTTTTTCTTTCCTAGTGTGCCTATGAATCCCTTGACTACACTATCTATTTGCTCTTTCTCGGCTTGGGATTTACCTTCCCACTATCCCTCAAACTATGCCCTCAACTCTTTATTGAATGTGAGTAATGACATGATCTTCTTAGGATCCCCCTACCCTCCTCGATCCCTTCCCGCGTCTCATTGACACAAATGGCGACCTCCTCTGGTTGACTCCACCTGGCTCGCATGCGCGAATTCAATGAGACCAGGCTCCGAGGAACCCTTAGCTTATAACACGCTCGAGGTTAACATTCCAGGTATTCTACATGATTCCTTCTGCGCCGTGTGTTGGGTATGTAACTTCAAGTTAATCATGGAGGATGATAACAATAATGTTGGCATTAATCTCCCTACGCTGCAGTGTCGACATTGTAGAAAACACCTCCAGGTTCATTTGGGGGGGGGGGGGGTTTGGCATGAAAAGATACCTGTATGCTCTCAATGTGGTGTAGGGGAAGTGCAATGGCGGTCCCGAGCAGCAGGCTTCACGTGGTGGTCTTGCGCAACAAGCCTCCCGTGGACACTCCAGAATTGATGAACCAGGCAGTGGCAGAAACTAGGCTCCTCTCGACGTGGGGCAAGGACAGTGCAATAGGGGTTACCTCCTAACTCTTCCACATTTGAGAGTCTACCTATGGAAACAACCAGTTACACTTTTTCTATAGATATCCGGGTTGCGCATGGCGACAGTATTCAGATGTACCCCGGTTTCATACTCCCTTGAGTACACAGTTACATTACTTCTCAGAGATGACTCATAGTCTTTGAGTCCCTACAGATGTTGGACACCTTCAGTTTCAGCAGTTCATCAGTTATTCCAGTGTATCAGTTATTGAGATCAGTTATGATCAGGAGTATATCCCAAAATAATGCCCCCCTGGACCATTATGATGCACCAGTAGATTCTTTATGTATTAGATCCCCCTTCTTGGGATTAATTGTTATGTATATGTCTTCATATGAGCATGGGAATGCCCGCCTCGTCCATTATCAAAGATTATACCTCATTCATATTGAGGCCATGTAATATTTTTTGTTTTTGCAGCTTCCAAGGGTCGTGGCTCCAGTCTCCAACCGGTCTCTTCTCTCCCCTAAAACCCCGAAAAAAAGACAAAAAGAACTATGATGTCTATCGGCCATACGATGAGCTCCTGCCCTCACACATCAGGGGGCAATCTGTTAACACCCAAAAAGTGCTCACTAGCTCATTCCCTTATTCACATGACCCATTTGTCCACTTTTCCACCATCTGAGCCTCTTAAGCCAACAAAAGGTCACCAAAAGACCTTGGTACACCCCTTTTTCCCACTCAAAAAGATTATTTTTCCTAAAAATCATAAAAAACCCTCAAAAAGGATCCAAAATTCCCAAAATATTAAAAAGGGAATAAAAATATTAATTTTATTCAAAAAAGGAAAAAGGAGAGAAAAGTACCTAAACCATGTTGGTCAATACCATTTGGTTTCCACAAAACCACAAATGGTATTCCCCACCACCAAAACCTATAAAAAGGTGGTAGGGGCTCCTCATTTCACATCCATCCATTATCTCATCCTCATGCTGCCGAAATCTCCCTTGAGCATTTTGGCCATTGTAAACAACCTTGGAGAAGGAGACCTCTTGGAGCTTGGAGCTACTCATCTTGGGAGTTGCTCAACATCAACCTTCACCATTGAAGGTATTATCGCAAGCACTTGCTTGCCCTCCATTTTTCAATACAAATTCATTCTTTAATATTTTCTTGTTCTTGTTTTTTAAATGTTTACATTATTTGCTTATATTCTTGCATAGATCCATGATTAGTTTTGTTTAGATTAGTTTCTTGTTTAATTCTATTGAAACTGCTGCTACTAGTTAGCAGGTGCCCATAGCACTAAGCCTGGTTGCAAAACCGGGCCAACAGTTTTTGGCGACTCCACTGGGTTTGAACAATAGATCTCTAGTTTTGCTTTGAATCTTAGTTTTTTATTAGTTTTTAACCTTTAGATCCATAGATCTGCCATCCTAGACAGCAGATCCATTGCCGCTCTAGGTTTTGGCCCCATCTATTGCCATTAACAGCCCGGAATTCTCAATTTTCGGGTTCGTTTTTCGGCTTCCGTGCACGGCTTTCGCCTCGCGGTTTTTAACCTGACAGTCACGCGGCTCATCGCGACTTTTCGGCTTTTTTCCGCGCGGTTCACCGCGGCTTCGCGGCCTGTTTCCGCGTTGCACATCGCGGCTTCGCGGTCATTTACCGCGCTGCACATCGCGACTGCGCGGCCCTTTTCCGCGCGGTTCCCCGCGGCTTCACGGCCGATTTACGCGCTGCACATCGCGGCTTCGCAGACATTTTCCGCGCTGCACATCGCGATAGTGCGCCGAAATCCCACGCGGTCCATCGCGGCTTTTCTGTCAAAACCCGCGCTGCTAATTTTTCCATTTGGCCATTCTGATTTAAAAAATTATTTTTTACTGTATTTTCTGCCCACATAGCACATTTTTACAGTATTAAATTCTGCATATTTTACAGCCATAGAAAAAATTTTACTATTTAAATGCACATCTAGAAGTCTTTTTAAAAAAATTTCAAGAAAGTGAAAGAAAGACTTATTTTGCAGTTTATCTAGGTTAAAAAAAATTTATTGTTTACTTCTTTAAAATCTTGCCCTTAGCAATTTCCTTGCAAAAGAAATCCATTTATTTCTTTAAGAAGTAATATTATTTGCTTTTATATTTCAAGAAATCCTTTGTTTTTTGAATAAGTCTTTGAAAAGCATTTAATTTCCATTTATTGAAAAAAGTCATAAATATTTGCTCTTTTATTTTCAAAAGATCCTTTGTTTTTTGAAAGTTTTCTGTAAAGCATTTACTTTTTTCAAAGTTCAGTTTACAATACCACACGTGCACCCACTCAAACACATAATTAAACTGAGCCTCAAAAAGAACCTTAATTTCAACCAACCTTTAACCCCACTTGGGGAACACTAAAAGAACTTTGTAGCTAGGTAGTATTGGGGGGATAGGTGTTCCAATAACACCCCTCAGTTATTACATCTGAGACATAGAAGTTGTCCAATTAGGGAGCTAAAATCTCTTAGTATTTATTGGCGCGGTCACAACCGGTTTGTGGGAAGGCCTCTCCCCTAGGAGGGTTGAAGTCGCGAGGATGGTTCCGGAAGCCTGAGTGGAATATCGAAATCCATTCAGTAACCGAAGGGCTACCATTCGCAGTTCTCGGGATATCCCTGTATTGGGATATTGCGATCAAGGAACAAACGACAGATTTACCTTTTCTCGACGCGTCATGAACGGAGTATCCTAGTAGCCTTTCTTTAGGATTGATTACTCGGTGTCCCTCCCGGTAGGGGGATATCTAGCCGTTGTCTCAACACTCATATTGTCTGACTTGGATTTCATCACCTTGCAGAGGATATCGTTTGTTTGATTCACAATACTTTTAGTTAGGTGTTTGCATGATTCAACCCACCTTTGGTCTAGTTACACCTATTTTTTCTAGAAGCCGTTTGCATGTTGGTACTCTAACCATTTGTTGCATTCCTCCACTTATTGTAGCACAGCTGCTAGAATAAGTGCCTTTTTTTAGGTTGATTTTTTGGCCTGAGAGCCTTCTTTTTCACTCCCCTTCTTGCACCCTTGGTTGCATTAGGGTTTAGAGTTTTTTATATATATCACCACCTGATACTTAAACAGATTTTTTACACAAAATATTAATTCTCACCATTGAGAACTTTAGACGCTCTCGTCGTCTTCAGGGCGAACTCCCAGATTTTAGTCTACTTGGCTCTCCACGTCACCGACGCAGAGCCTTATCCCTTGATTCGACGCATCGTCGGTCAACCAGACAGTCATTCGATTCTGACACGCCTCAATTCACATCTGATTCTGAGGCAGAATCCGAAAACTACGTTGTATTACCACCAACCACCATTATGGCTGGAACACCATATGACCCACTATTTACCAACACCATAGGTGAGACATCCATAGACCCTTCTGCTGCGGTGCCATCCATGGCAACGACCACCCCCCTGGGTATGCCCAACATGGGAAACGCTCCACATTTAGGAATGCCCAACACAGGGCCACCTCCTGTTATAGGAATTCCCAACACAGGGCCACCACCTGTTATGGGTATGCCCAACATAGGGGTCACACCCCCTCTGGTTTCCACAAACCCTATCCCAGGAATCCCTACTGCTATTCCTAACCCAAGTGTAACCCATGTTGCACTTGGAGGCGCTGGCCCATACCAGACCACACCTATCGGAGGGCACATACCCTCCATACCTAGCATACCTTTAGGCACTACTGGACCCCTACATCATACCACAATGACTAGGCATGTCCCAGTTCCAGTCACTACATCTGCTAGCTTACCGTACATGGCAAGTCTGAACCTTCCAGACTTAGCTAGGCTCACCAATGACCCCATCAGACACGATCCTGCGTGGCCTCACATGCCCACCAAACTCCCCTCTGACATCCCTAAGTTTGAGGGCAAGGCAGGTGAGGACCCCCAGAACCATATCATGTCCTTCCATTTATGGTGTTCCTCCAACTCCATAGTGGACGACTCTATCTGCCTCCGGCTTTTACAGCGCACCTTCACTGGCTCTGCAGCTAAGTGGTATATCGAGCAGCCCCATGGGACGCATGCCACCTTTACCTCCCTTGCCTCGACTTTCCTGCAGTTTTTCCAGTTACCTGTCCGCTATGATGCAGGAGTCGAGATCCTACTGTCTTGTAGACAGAACACGGCCACCCACATCACTGACCACATTCATGAGTGGCGTCGACGCCGAAGCCTCTGCAAAATCAAGTTAGATGACCGTATCTTCTTAGATTGGTTTCTAAAATCCCTCCTCCCTCTTATTGCGAAGGATGTGGCATCCGAAAGACCCCAGTCTGAAGAAGAGGCCATCCTCAAAGCCCAACAGTTTGATCTCATTTACGCCCAGTCGGGTTATCTATACACCATCATACCGGACGCCCCACGATGCGACTCTTCACGCGGTGACGCGCCAGGGGCATCTCATGCCGCCGATGGCATTATTGGCCAAATCACCCCACAAGCTAAACCTTTCAGCATGGTGAACACCATGCCTGCCCCAGACCTCTCTAGGGCTACGTCCAGTTCCGGAGCGACAACTTTTTACGCTCCAACAAACCAGACCCATCACATTCATGGACCCTCTTGTCCACAACATTGCTATGGGCAAGCGCCATCAGCATATGTACCTCCTACATACCATAACCAACCTGTTACACAGAACCCCATTCAGTTCTCGCCACAACAGATGCAGTACCCACAGCAAGCTGCACCAGCTAATCCACCACATCCAATAGCTCAGGGGTACCAACAACCCCAACAGGCAACTGGACCACCGCCAGCTCCACCTGCATATTACCCACCGCAACCTGCTCCCGCACCTGCGGCTCCCCAGAATTCCCCCAATGCTCAAGGGCATGTGTACGCACAACAACATCAGCCCCAATACCAAAATAACCAACGCAACCAGGGGGGGCAACCAAACCGTGGAAGAGGACGTAACCGCGGCAACAACCAACACAATAACCAAGGTCTACAACCTCCCCATCCTCAGCAAAATAATAACGCGACGCCTGCTCATCAGAATCCTGATCGGCCACCTAAGCAAGCCAAAAATGCTAATTTACGAACAAACCATCCTTGTTCTATTTGCGGGGTCTATGGCCACTATATCCACGCTTGCCCACATCTGGAGCGAGCTCGGCAGCTATGGACAGATGACGCCCATCGTCAAGGGTAGGCGGCTCCTCAGCAGCCACCCAACCCTCCACCACCTCAACAACAACCTTTGGTGCTACAAAACCATTTTCCAACATAAGGAGTGGTGAACACTCAGCCGTTAGCTCCCCTACAGGGCAACGTGCCACCACAACAAATCACTTACGCCGCTCCTGATCAACCAATGTTCGATTCAGGCACTCACCACTTATTGATGATGTCCACTGCCGACGTCAACATCCAAACCCGTCAGAACCAGTATGGTCCTACCTCCGAAGCCCCCCCCGCCGATAAGGATACTAACGCTCATCCCACTGATCAGACGTTACGTATACCACCGTTTCCACTCGATGGCGCCTCTAAAGCACCTCGTTTCCCACTCCGCTGTATCAACAACAACCCCAATGCATGGGCTGCGTCAAATTACAACATTGTAGATGACTTAGCTCAATCTCCCGCAGCCATGTCTGCGTTAGAAGTATTGAAGAACTGTCCTTCACAGCGCAAGACTTTACTTTTCGCCATTGGGGCGATTGACCCAAACGATTTGAAATTGATGACCTTTGATTTGGACCAATCCGAACCACGTCTGCCTTCCACCATATCAGTCCAAGTTTCTATTTCTATTCGGAATCTTGTCATCCATCGATGTATCATCGACGAGGGTGCCTCTACATGCGTCATGTCCACATTCGTTTGGCAGAAGTTGGGATCCCCTACTCTCCAGCAATCCACCACTGCATTGCGGGCCTACGACAGCCGGTCAGCTCAACCTCAAGGTCTACTACCCAATGTACCCGTCCAATTGGGTGGGAAAACTGTGCTCATCGACATAGAGGTCATTAATGCCCAACTCGATTATAACCTTTTACTTGGCTGCAGTTATATGTATGCCATGAAAGCGGTTGCCTCATTTGTTTTTCGTACCATGATGTTCCCCCACGAGGGACGCGTGGTCAAAATCGACCAACTCACCTACTATGATCCCAATGCCCCTGCAGCACCCGAAAATGTTCTCCCCATGGTTGAACAACCCGCTTATAGTGCAACTACCTCCTTTATTTCTTCTGTGGGACCTGGACTTTACTCATATACGCCAATGACCTCTACATTCCAGGCCATTCCACCACCGTCACCGGAGACCCACGTCGCAAACCTCTGTACTCTTTCACAGAATACGCAAACACCTGGTAGTCAACCACCATTGGTCCCTAGTCACATCGGTGTTACACCCATCCACACCATCCCCTTTCTATTTCCTCCTTCGGGTGTAGTAAGCGCCCCGGTTATGGCTACCCTTAGTCTACCCGGGTTAACATTGGGATTACCCGTGTGGTATATTTCGCCTCCCGTTCCACCGCCGACACCAAATCTCATCCTCCAACCAGTACAACCTATTGTTACCACTACTCAACCTCCTCCTGGTGTCACAATCCCTTCGTCGTCGACGAAACCATCTCCTGGTCTCACGATCCCTTCATCGTCAACGAATCCTCCTCCTCTTGTCAAGCCCACTGGGGGCAGAGGTCCACAACCATACACTGCTATACCACCCCCTAAGGCAGTCAAATCCCCACCGGTGTTTCGAGCTCCTCCTAAATGCTCTTTGTGCGATGAGATAGGCCATCCAACTCATCAATGCCCACAGTTACCAGCACTCCAAGAGCATATGAATATGTTGGACGATGACACCCGGCATCCCAGTCGTTAGACTTGAGCCACCTCCTCAGCCTCGCGACAGATCACTGCGCACCAACCATCCTTGTGCCATATGCAGTGTTTATGGCCACTACTCTCACCATTGTCCTGATCTCCCTGACTATAGAGCAGCATTGTACGAGTTAAACAACGTCGATTTAGAGATATCTCCTCCCCTCATCGAGGAGATCTACCCCCCGCCATCATCCTCGTCGAAAGAAGTCAATACAATCTATATGATTTCAACAACTTTCAAACCAGAACCCCTTGATTTATGGTCTGACTACTTCAATACTGATGAGCAAATTTTGGAGACACTCACTGCACCTAACTACCCTTGGGATGATATGCATCATCGCTCGCATTTCCTCCCGGAAACATCTACATCCACCGCATCCAACCAGCTATCGGTCGAATCGAAATATTTCATACCCACTAAGGTCGATTGGTTAAAAGACCCCATCCCAGCACCGGATGCCTTTGAAGAAGGGAACATGTCCAACATTTCCCCCATTATACAAATCGATATTTCCACAACACCAGGGAAACCTGAGCTCATCTTGCTGGGCGCATCTTGCACTCAAGCAGAAACTCAGGCGTATAAAAAGCTTTTTCAAGAATTCCGGGATGTTTTCGCCTGGTCCTATACCGAAATGCCTGGTCTTGACCCCGCCATTATAGAGCACCACATTGATACATGGCCTGAGGTACCCCCTGTTCGTCAGAAACAGCGACCCATTCATCCTTCCAAACTCCCCGCTGTTAAAGCTGAGGTCGAGAAACTTCGCAAAGCAGGATTCATTTATCCTATTCCGTACACCACCTGGGTGTCGAACCCCGTTCCCGTCAACAAAAAGCAAGGCACCCTTAGAGTATGCACTGACATCCGTGATTTAAACCATGCTTGTCCAAAAGACAATTTCCCCACGCCATTCATTGACCAACTCATTGATGAGTGTGCGGGCCATGAAGTCCTATCTTTCATGGACGGGTTTTCCGGATACAACCAGATTCACATCCGTAAGGAGGATCAGTACAAGACTGCCTTCACCACCCCATGGGGCACCTTTGCCTATCGCGTCATGCCATTCGGCCTTAAAAATGCTGGGGCCACTTTCCAGCGAGCCATGACCTATTGCTTTCACGACTTGGTCCATATCCTGCGAGTCTATCTTGATGACCTTACAGCCCGTTCCCAAAAACGATCAGACCACATTAACGACCTATGGCAAGTTTTCCTGCGTTGTCGCAAATATAAAATCCGCTTGAACCCACACAAGTGTGTGTTTTGCGTTCCGGCAGGCCGGTTGTTGGGTTTCATTGTTTCCCAAGACGGAATTACTGTTGATCCCTTGAAAGTCAAATCCATCTTAGAACTCCCCCCTCCTCGCACGCTTCGGCAGCTCCAGAGTCTACAAGGGCAGTCCAATTTCCTTAGGCGCTTCGTTCCTGATTACGCCACCAAAGTCCACGGATTCTTACGCTTACTTCGTACCCACATACCCTTTGTTTGGGATGAGCAAGCAGACACGGCATTCGAAGCCCTCAATAAAGCTCTCACACAAGCCCCCTTGATATCCCCACCGGATTTCTCTCAAGACTTCACCCTTTATGTCTCGGCATCTGAATATGTTGTGTCCAGAGTTTTGGTCCAAGAAGATGCCTCTCACCAAAAGCATGTAATTTATTACGTCAGCCAGACCTTGTCTGGCCCACCCCTACGTTACCCATACGAGGAAAGATTAGCCCTAGCATGTAATTTATTACGTCAGCCAGACCTTGTCCTCGCTTACGATCAAGCTCGTGATAAAACCTGAAAGGGAAAGTTTGTATCTATGTGGCAAGGCCCTTACATCGTACACACTTGCCTCGGGCAGGGGGCATACATTCTGACCGATTCAGAAGGCAATCCCCTACGCAACCCACGCAACGGGTTGTACCTTAAACGATTTTTCCCATAGAAAATCTGATGGACACCACTGTCCATTCTAGTATAGACTTACTTTCTTTTTTCACAAAAAATTCAAAAAACCTAAATATTTGTTTTTCTTTGCCTGACCGCAGATGGATCCTCTTCCACTCTGCTACGTCGGTTTCGCTGATGGCGCAAGCCGTTGGTCTCCCAATCTCGCCTCCGTAGCTTGGGTAATATACTCCCCTTCCCATGAGTTAATTCACATTGACGGAGTATGTTTAGGTGCCGCCACCAATAACCAAGCTGAATATGATACCGTGACCGGTCTCCTGGCCGCAGCTCTCCAAATGAGCATCTGTCACCTCAACGTTTTCTTGGACTCACAGCTCCTGGTTTCCCATCTCAACAACGATTACCAGGTACGCGACCCCTGTCTTTTCAGAAAATTCCTGCGCACTAAACAAATGGTTAGACAATTTGAATCCATTTCGTTCACACATGTCCCAAGACACCTCAATAGTGTAGCAGACCATATGGCCAACAATGTCCTCGACTGGCACACCAACCACATCATGTCATAACCAAAATGTTCATCAAAGTGCATAACATGTGCCTCCACGGGCATATCCACAAACAAAATGCATCCACGTGCATAACATGTGCCTCCACGGGCATAAACAAATAACAAAATAATGCATCCACGTGCATAACATGTGCCTCCACAGGCATACATAAATAACAACATACTGCATCCACGTGCATAACATGTGCCTCCACGGGTATATACAAAAGACAAATGTGCATCCACGTGCATACACGACAATACACCCAAATATATATACACATATATATATAAACCATAATAGTCAACATGTCATAGGTGCCCTCAGCACCCGATATACAAAAATACATCAGTCGTACAAAAATGCTTCCCCATATGCTCATCAGCATTTGGGGGCATATACAATATCATCTACTCATCTGGATCCCTAGGCTCCTCCGGATCCTCCTCCGCTGGCCCCGCCGGGTCATGGCGAGCCCGAACCCTCCGCTCTACCGGCCCCGCTGGATCATCCCGCAGACGTATCCTCCTCTCAGCCGGCCCTGTCGGATCATCTCGTCCACCGCCCCTGTGCTCCGCCACAAACACCGCTGTCCTCAACAAGAGCGACCGCCACTCAGGCGGCGCACCGAAGCAACCCTCCAAAATATCCCGATCCAGGTCTCTCCAACCATCCTCGGGGAGTCCAGCTAGGATCCTGGCAAAGGTCTATCTGACACCCTCTATGGCGTCATCTTGAGGGCCAACCCCTCGCCCACGAGCCGCAAATCCTCCACCACGTGGAGGTGGTACCGCTGCAGGTGGTCGCGCAACTACCATCGCCCGCCCCTGACGAGCCACGTAGTCGGTCGGTGGCACTGGCCCAACATCTGCACAATGCAAATAAGCCATCATATACCATCCAACTATAATCATAAACGATAAATCAAACAACACGTGATATAATATCAAATAAAACACAAAACATATCGTCTAAATTCCAGGCCTGTCCTGGGGCACGAGGCATCTCTGGGTCACCTCGATAGTCCATGCCGGCGTAGGGGTAGTCCTCAATCACCAGGGGCATCTGCTCATAAAAATCCTCCGTGAAGAAACCGCGGACACCACCGTCGCCACGAAGCATCATCTGCCCCCACCGCATCATGCAAGGCTCACTCACCAGACCAGCACGAATGGGTACCCGTGGTCGCAAGGTCGGCACCCGCTCGAAGAAAAAACAGCATAGAAAGGAGGCATAACAGAACTCACCTCCCTCTCGAATGGCCTTGTCCAGATCTCTCCGGACACCAGCCAGAAACATCTGCCCCCAGGCATAATAAGTCCCCCGAAGAACAGAGTCCACCATCATCGTTTGTCCCCCAGACATACGATGTGGCGCAGCAGCACCCAATATCCGCAGAACACATGCCCCAACAGCCCGCATATCCCACTCACGTAGGGATCGCAGACTAATAGAGCTGTTCTGCAAAACAGCATCATCAACACAGAAGGTCTGTAACAAATCCTCCATATCTACACCTGGCGGGATCCTCGGCAGGAGATCGCCCACCTCCCCCAAACGAGGCAACCCGGTCAGAAAATAGACATCCGTGAGAGTGATCTATAACCTCTCACCCCTAATGATAAATGCACCCTCCGCCGGCACCCACCAACGCACCAGCTTGTTCAGGAGTCGTCTCACTGAACGAATAGGTGGGATCTGAGCGAACTTCAAAAGTCCGCTCATAGCCAGAGTCTGTCGCACCCCCGGATCAGTCTGAATCCTCTCCATCAGATCATCATCGATCTCCCGCTCTCGCCATGAGGACAATGGTCTCCTCAGCATCCTGCCAGAAAAAAAGAAGAAATTTTTAGCCTCAGCACAAAATTTTTTGAAAAAATCCCATCGCGGCTTTTCCACAAAAAGCCGCGATGACCATCGCGGCCTCCATGCAAAAACCCGCGATGAACATCGCGGATTTTGGCCAGACAGTCGCGATGAACATCGCGACTATCTCCCATGAAATTGCGATGAACATCGCGGGTTCCAACCTCACAGTCGCGATGAACATCGCGACTGTCAGCCTGAAACCCGCGCGGTTCATCACGGGAAAAGACCCAAAACTCGCGATATTCCACGTTGGAGAGTCAACATGGAATTTCGCGGCCTTCGGGGGCCCGCCGCCAAACAAAAAAGACATAATTGAAAAGGCTAAGGCAAATAGAGTTACCTGAAACTCGCAGAATCGAAAACCAACGGTGAAATCTCCCGGAAATCAAGAAATAGCTCGGACAGCTCTATCAAACTCGCACGTAACAATGACAAGTCATTTGGGCCCCACGCCCTATTTATAGAAATTCCACCAATTTTCAAATAACCATTGCGGTATCATACGATGCCCATTTTTCAAACCGTTGGTACCGTTGGAATCAGCACAGCGAGAACTTCGTGCAGGTTCCTTCCTTTTCCCGTTTTCACAGGGTCTATTTTTTGATCATTTTTTGGCCTCTCTCGTGGCCTCGGTTTGCGTGCCACATCGGTCATTCTCCGTTTTGGACGTGCCATATATCACCGGATTCAGTTTTTCGCGCTCGTGATGATGCTTGAGATCATTTCTTGCTGTCACGTCCCGATTTTCAGGGCATTTTTTCATACCCCCACGTCGCCTCAGTTTGCATGCCACATCGACCGTTCTCCATTTTCGACATGCCTTATAACGTCGGATTCAGTTTTCCGCGCTAGTGATGATGCTTGAGATCATTTCTCGCTCTCACCTTTACATTTTTCGGGCATTTTTTCCATGCCCCCTCGTCACCTCGGTTTGCGTGCCACATCGACCATTCTCCATTTTCGACGTGCCTTATATCACCGGATTCAGTTTTCCGCGCTCGTGATGATGCTTCAGATCATTTCTCGCTGTCACATCCCGATTTTCAGGGCATTTTTTCATGCCCCCCACGTAGCCTCGGTTTGCGTGCCACATTGGTCGTTCTCCGTTTTCGACAATCCTTATGTCACCGGATCCAGTTTTCCGCACTGATGACGATGCTTGAGACCTTTTCTCTCCCTCATCAATCCCTTTTTGTTCGGTATAATTTTATCCCTTTTTCGGGCCAAGCAACCCCTTTTACGAAAAAGGCACTTAGGGAGTTTCTGTTAAGCTCTTTTCTGACTCCTAAAAACAATGAAAAAATTACCGAGCAACCTTGCTTCCTTTCATGCTCGTTAAACGTATCTGAAAGGGCGTCTACCTGGTATAAGTTTACCCCTTTTCCGGACCTTGTAGACTAATTACGAAAAAGGAGTACTCTAGTCACATTGGCTATAAGAGTTCTTCATCTACATCATTTTATGCTTTTTCGGGCCTTGGAGACTAAACTACGAAAAAGAACATCAATAGAGTCCACTTACCGCTTTCAGACTCTCTAAACATGAAAGCAACCATGAGCACGAGCCGTCCTAGGCTCACAAAAAAAATCCACAGGAACGTACCATTTTAGAGCACACTTTTATCCCTTCTTGGAGCTCATTAAAACTACGAAGAAGGAATCAACGGTGCCTCTTGGCGCCACAACAGATCATGTCTACTCACATGGCAGCTTCCCCATTTTGGTCGCCTTTGTTCAGAGTATTCTGCAGTATGTCACCCTAAAACTCCCTCGATAGCTACCATCAGCTTCACCCCCCCAGAGTCAGTACATACCCTTTAGTCCCTAAAAAAGCAATGATCCCCACACCTACAAGTCAGTTCCCTACGCTGCCAAGTCAACCATGCCTCCATGCTCTGAACAAAGGAAGTTTGAGTCTACCCACTTTATGACCCACTTATTTCCCATCCCCACAGGTATGTCAGTCCTACCATTAGTACTACAACACTACAGATCTACACCTCGTGCTCCTATCAAGGAAACATCATTGCCTTGTTAGTTGCAGGTCTCCCTCTGTCGACGACAACCACATTTATTCCAGAGGATAGACCTAGAGGTCCCTGTGTCTTGGACTCATCACCATTCATGATGAGTGCCTGCGAATCATTTCGAGAAGACTCCTCGGTACTTCTCTAAATGGTTGTTTCTCACATGCTCGACTTCAACACCTTGATCGCATCGTTGAGACTCGCACAGGGCATTGATCCTTTCAAGTTTTTTCATCGAAGACCCCGGGTACCTCCTAACTCTTCCACATTTGAAAGTCTACCTATGGAAACAACCAGTTACACTTTTTCTATAGATATCCGGGTTGCGCATGGCGACAGTATTCAGATGTACCCCAGTTTCATACTCCCTTGAGTACACAGTTACATTACTTCTCAGAGATGACTCATAGTCTTTGAGTCCCTACAAATGTTGGACACCTTCAGTTTCAGCAGTTCATCAGTTATTCCAGTGTATCAGTTATTGAGATCAGTTATGATCAGGAGTATATCCCAAAATAATGTCCCCCCTAGACCATTATGATGCACCAGTAGATTCTTTATGTATTAGATCCCCCTTCTTGGGACTAATTGTTATGTATATGTCTTCATACGAGCATGGGAATTCCCGCCTCGTCCATTATCAAAGATTATACCTCATTCATATTGAGGCCATGTAATATTTTTTGTTTTTGCAGCTTCCAAGGGTCGTGGCTCCAGTCTCCAACCGGTCTCTTCTCTCCCCTAAAACCTCGAAAAAAAGACAAAAAGAACTATGATGTCTATCGGCCATACGATGAGCTCCTGCCCTCACACATCAGGGGGCAATCTGTTAACACCCAAAAAGTGCTCACTAGCTCATTCCCTTATTCACATGACCCATTTGTCCACTTTTTCACCATCTGAGCCTCTGAAGCCAACAAAAGGTCACCAAAAGACCTTGGTACACCCTTTTTTTCCCACTCAAAAAGATTATTTTCCCTAAAAAGCATAAAAAACCCTCAAAAAGGGTCCAAAATTCCCAAAATATTAAAAAGGGAATAAAAATATTAATTTTATTCAAAAAAGGAAAAAGGAGAGAAAAGTACCTAAACCATGTTGGTCAATACCATTTGGTTTCCACAAAACCACAAATGGTATTCTCCACCACCAAAACCTATAAAAAGGTGGTAGGGGCTCCTCATTTCACATCCATCCATTATCTCATCCTCATGCTGCCGAAATCTCCCTTGAGCATTTTGGCCATTGTAAGCAACCTTGGAGAAGGAGACCTCTTGGAGCTTGGAGCTACTCATCTTGGGAGTTGCTCAACATCAACCTTCACCATTGAAGGTATTATCGCAAGCACTTGCTTGCCCTCCATTTTTCAATACAAATTCATTCTTTAATATTTTCTTGTTCTTGTTTTTTAAATGTTTACATTATTTGCTTATATTCTTGCATAGATCCATGATTAGTTTTGTTTAGATTAGTTTCTTGTTTAATTCTATTGAAACTACTGCTACTAGTTAGCAGGTGCCCATAGCACTAAGCCTGGTTGCAAAACCGGGCCAACATGTTATCCAAAACAAATCGCTAAAGAAGGATTGTCTATCATCAAGCTTGGAAGCCTCTCTAATGTCGCAGTTGATTATGCAGAATATAAGATTTGTGGGCAAATCTTTTCAAGGCATGATGACTTGTAATAAACGTAAATGGTTATTACAACTATTAATTATTAGTTTACTGTTTAGTCATTAATAGGTCAATTAATTATAAATGATTAGTTATTATACGACATGTCTATTAATAAATAGACATGTATAATCCCTATCAGCCATATTTAAACATAGTCGATTCTCTATATTCATCATCATTCAATTATTCAAAATATATATATCAATAAATATTCCATCATATAAGGTTTTTCCCTTACACAATCCAAGTGCAATGGAGATATTTGAGGGCACTTAATCCATTTATGCATTCAAAAATGCAATTTCAACAATAAAAAATTACAATTTGATCAAATATTGCATAGCCAGATTCCAATGGTGATAGCTAAAACTACTCCATATTTTGGACGGCTTCCTCCTCCACTAATTTAATAAGAAAATTACACCTCAGCACATCCTCTTTTGAGCCTTGAGTGAATTTCATTAATGTTTGAAGCAGTGATAAGAAGCCTACCGTTCTTCGCGTTAATTGACTTACAATGCTTGTACATTAAGTGCTTATCATGGAGCCTTATTCTCAATGGATGAAACTGTAACTTCTAAAATAAGAATTCTAAGAGGTTTATAATTTTATTTATTTTCTTAAAAATAATACAACCCCAAACTTCACAATCATATAAAATTATTAAAATGATAAAAATATCAAAATATTTTTTTCTTTCTAAAATCAAAATTCTACAAATTTACAATATTCAAACTTTAATCTTTATTAATTTATTCATTAATATGCCTATGGGGTGTAGAATAAATGGTGAATAGATGTATTGTTAAAGCACTCCTTGCATAAGGTCACTGGTTCAACACTCCGTGGGTACGAAACTTACAAAGAAAAAATAAAAATAAATAAAATTTGTTAATATTATTTTAATTCAACAAATTCAAAAATAAAATAACTCTATGTTATATGTTATGCTAGCTCTTAATACATATTACTCTATTTCTCAATTTTATAATGGTTTGTAAATATCGCTAGTCCATAATGCTTAGTTTAAATTTTGTTTTTCTAATAAACTTCTATTCAACATGCCATGTCATTGCTTAATCATCACTATCCAACCTATGATTGTCAAATGTCATCCCATGATTTGTATACTTTCCATGTGTCATCTTTTCAGGTTGAGGGTACGACGTGCCACATTGTCATTAATAATGTGCACCAAGATAAACTTAAGAAGGCAAGGAGCTTCGTGTTTACCTTTCATACTTAAGACATACTAAGTATGCATCACTCCACATTGATGTCTATATCCTAAGTATGATCACATTCACGTTAATATTCATTCAACATTGATGTGCATATCCTAAGTATGATCACATTGATGTCTATATCCTAAGTATGATCACATTCACGTTAATATTCATTCCACATTGATGTGCATATCCTAAGTATGATCACATTCCACATTAATATTCATTCCACATTCATGTGTACATCCTAAGTATGATCACATTCCACATTGATGTGTATATCCTAAATATCCTAACTGTAACGTCCCCCCCGCCCTTTTCGACCATCGGGAGGGGACGTTGGCCAAACCTGGGATTTCAAATTCCGCCCCAAGTCCATAATACGTTTTTCCAACAAAAAAAATGTGTGCATAACATAAATAAACATGCACAACAGAATTAAAAACCTTTCCACACACATTTACCATTCAATTACACAATCACAACATATAGACATGAAATAAAAACGCATCAGAGTCAAGCGCACAAGATTACTTATCTTTATCCAATGCAGATCCAAGCAACTGGCTGTGTAAGAGCGCTTTTCCACCCAACCATAGAACTTGTCCATCCTGTACTATTTCAGCTCCCAAGTTCACCCCCACGTTGGGCTATGAGTCCACCAAGACGAAGGAAACACCTACGAGCTTCTATCTCTCATCCCACAACCCGTTCTTCTCTTTGTGCTTAGTCAAATGCTCATACAGAACTCTTCAGGGTCTCACTCAGCCTTTTCAGCCTTGGCTGGTGACTTCTCAAGCACCTACGAGCAACATAACTCTATGGGTAAGGTTCCTAGCTTGCCCCACCTCTTTCTCACGTACAACCAATGAATTTACCTTCCCAAAACGCAGCTTTGTCCTCTAATTCGGATTTATGGGTTTTGCATACCGTTTAGTCATGGACATGAACCACAATGGTAACTCTACGTAGTGTAGTAGCATGCATGAGAGAATGACAATGGAATGGAATAATGAACAAAAGAGTGTTGACTCTAAAGATATGAGGTAAGAGTGAAAAGTCAATTGACATGGATTCTGACCATAGAAGAAATAGGACAACTGACAGCTGACATAACTGTCAAGCCCCATGCTTCAATAACTACAAGAAGTGACTTTTCCCACCAACCCCACATGTGCCTTAATGATGGATAGATAGTCAAAGAAGGAGATAATTGGCTTATTCTTATCACATGACAGAATTTAGGGTGAGTTCTAAGGTCGACACATGGCAGCATAGGATTGGGTTTCCCATAAGCCCCCTTCCTCTTCCCCTCTGGTGGAATCATAGCCCCTTTGGTGCTCTTTACACATCCATTGTTAGACCATTCTATTAATTTCAGCATAATATTTACATACATTTCGAATTAGGCATAATAAGCCAATCATATGGTCCAAAATATAAATATAACATCATACATGTCTATCCATTCACTAGTCGGGCCTTGGACTTGAGCTCCGCACTAAGAATTCACACTAGCATATTTACATCATTTACATAATATTGGATAAATACATTCCAAGTCAAAACTAGGGGTATTACACTAACATTCCACATTAATATAGAAGATTAATAAATGTTGAGGTTCCACATTAATATAAGAGATTAAAAACTATTGAGGTGGAGAAGAGGAGGAAGAGAAAAAGAAAGAGAAAGGTGATATCCAAATATGTCAAAATATGTAGCATTCCTTATTCTCAATGACGTGTGATATTTCTTATTTAATTTAATTAAATTTATTTTAATAATTATTAGATTATACAATGTTTTATAGATAGGTAGATAAATATGATTTAAATGGTACTGGATGAATTTTAGTTTTGATTCTAATTTGAACAATATTTTAAGTTAACTTTGTTATCTTTTTTTAACTATTTTTTAAATATTAATTCTATAAATTAAAAAAATGTTCTTTAGTTTTAATTTTTATTCCTATATATACATAATGCAACATAACTTTTCTTTCCTATAATTTCTTTACTTATTCTTTTCTTCTTATCTTACATTTCAACATATATAAGTTGATTCTTGGTTATATATGTTATTTCCATTTTTTAATTTATAATTTAAGAAAACGTATCACTTACTCCACTAATATAAAAAGGTTTTGGATCTAACACTATGTACTTCTTTTTTCAACAGACTAACACTATGTACTTCAGAGTTAACTTTGTATAAGTCTCATTCACATAACATACTAACTATGAAAATAATAAATAAATAACATTTCATGTGTAACGATATCTTCTTCCACTCATAAGCATTAATTGTAAGAAATGACCTCTTTGTAAATAATAAATAAATTAGCAATTGCACCTTGGGGTGCAATAAAAGAACGTCGTATTGAAAGGAAGGATATGAGATGAAAAAGGTTGAAAATTTGTTATCTATCACGCCCCATGTATGCATTAAAGCTTTCACAGTAGCTACCACCTATAGAATGATAACATATTAAGGGGGTGGAAATAGTAATTATAATTTTCACTCTTCCCAACACTGCAAGACCAACTATCCAAGGTTTCGAGCAGATCATAAAGTTTAACAAAAGTTTACAAATACTATCAATGTTATTCAGAATCAAGAACCAAAATCAAGGAGTGGAGAGCTCCTAGCCCTTCAAGTTCATTACAAATATAATCTGAGACATGGTAGAAATTGGAAAATAATCCTAGGGTAACTGAAAACCAATCTGCCAGTAATAAGGCATAACTAAGAAATAGAAAAAGTGAACAAGTTAATAAATAATATAACTCAGGCATTTAACACATTAGCAAGAGAACCTTGAACAAATTTGATTGGCTTCCATATGTAGATTGGCCCAGTTGTCTAATATGAGATGGGAATCTTGAGAGCTTGAATCGCATTGAGCAATAGTTCAGTCACTTCCATCACAATCAATTAGCACACACTTGATTTTATAATTAAGGGACTTTGATGGAGCTTTTGGTGAGTGGACTTGTTTTGAATAGTGATTCTGACTTCAACTTTTGGCCTTCTCAAGTGTTTCTTTCGATAATCCGAGTGCTTTCTGCTTCAAGTCATTAGGGTAATCAAATCCTTCTTGGTTTTCCTCGTTAGCATTCTTTATCATTAGATAAACAAAATCATTCTAAGCTTTGTATGGGAACAATGATCCTGATCATTGGCATCCACATAAAGTTTCAACACCTATGCAATGCTACGTGGAAGTAATATAAATGAAAATTGAACTTCCATACAGGATTAGAAATCTGAGTTGAACTTCCATACAGGATTAGAAATATGAGTACAAATGGAACTAAGAAATCCTTAAATTGGCATAACTGTTATAACTCAGATTATGATATGCTTATTATTAGCTAAAATGGACTGAAGAAATATTTGGACTGACCTGTCACATCCAATTGTGGAGTGAGCTTATAATTAAAAAGACTAACTCTAGTTGTCATCTTCATGCTTCTATAAATGTTCACCAAGGCATCCATATGTGGAATTGAGCTTAGAATTAAAAAGACTAACTCGAGCTTCCATCTCCATGCTTCTATAAATGTTCACTAAGGCATCCATATGTGGTGTTGAGCTTAGAATTAAAAAGACTGACTCCAACTGCCATCTCCATGCTTCTATAAATGTTCACCAAGGCAACCATATGTGGAGTTGGCAGTGCCTCTGCTCAAAATACAGTTAATCAACAATATAAAAACTTAAAGGTAACACTCTATGTTCAAAGACAAAAAACATAGCAGGAACAAGAGGAAAATGCAAATAATGAATGCATGTGAAGCTAATATAATACCTCTCCACCCCATTGGCATTTTACAAACAGAGCATGAGGAATTTTTCTTTAGGGATGACACAATGCATGAAATGCATACACCACATCCTTACCAAATTATCAATTTTCGTCAAGAAGGCTATTTGTATACCAAAGAGGACAAGAGAGTTGAAAACTAATCATTAAAAAAAAGTGTCTTCTTAAGATGTAGAAATTATAAAACATGGACCCCTAAGAATGTATATCTTTTCTATGGTCATATCAAATTGATGACTGACCAAATGCCAAGACATGCAGGCACATATAGTAATTCCACCTTCTTCGTACTTTACCAAGCAAATCTCATACCTCTAGCATATTATTTAGACCCTTGATAGGGGAACGAAAAATAAACCCCACCTTAAGGTAAGACAATACAAAATTAATTGTGAGTTTACATGACATAATTTAAAAACTCAACAAAATGCAAAGGACATACTTGCAAAATACATGGTTACATGAAAGTGAAACAACTCGATTCAACAAGCCCTGGTTGCACCCAAAACCAGAATGACGTATAAGTAAAGTATCAAAAACTAATAAATTGGTAGATATTAAACATATATTATTTAAAGGTGGAAAAACAAAAAGGGCATCCATTTATAGGGATAAAGGCATTGGGCAGGCAACAATTTAAACGGGGAAAACTTGGCAAACCTTTGTCAGTGTAATGTCCCCTCCTACCATACTAGCAGGATAGAGAGGACATGGTGCTAAAACCGGGCATCTAGTCCCATACTTAGTAAACAATCATTCAATTTAAAATGGAGCTTTTAACTAAGTATTCAAGTAATTGAAAGATCGTATGGAAATGCATAATCATTTGAAAACACAGCGAAAATAAATTCATTGGCACATCCATAATACATTCAAGCTATTCATCAAAGGAATAATTGCAAAGTTAAAAACACAAGAGAATACTTATCTTGACAAAATAGTTCCAAGCAACTGGCTATGCAACTGCAACGTTCCACCCAACCATAGGCCAGTTGTGCTTATCAACCTCTTGATACAACTGCCACCCCCGAGCTGGGCATGATCTCTACAAGGAACTAGGGAACAACAGACTCACACATAGCCAAGCATACACCAAGATGAGCCAAGCCAATCTGCAATTGGGTTTATCAGGCTGCTGGGACATGGAAGGGAAGAATTGCTAAGCTAGTGAGCTCAACCACAGAGCTATGGGTACCTCTCCCAGACCTATTCAGCTTGGCACTCACAATGCCTACACACCCAACACAAGGAAGTATTCTCTTCACTGCCACACAGTCCCTCAAGCCATACCTTCCTTTCTAGTGCTCTCAGGATGTGCATAGAAAAGTAGCCAGCCCTCTTGATCTTCTTGAGAGGTTACTCCCTACACTAGGTTTATCAAGCCAATTCTGTCCACTACCACTCCAGTTTCTTGCTCACAGGTTCACATCAAAACAAGGATGCACATAACAGCAAAACTACACTTGCTGAGCATGAGAAAAACGTTTCAACAGTGGGATGCATGAGATGGGGTTTCCTGAGCTTCAGAAAAACGTGGGTAGACTCAAAATGTATGGGCACTTGGAAAATTCGACTGGGAGAGAAAAACCCATTCCAGAAAAATGCCCCAGGGGCAAAAACGACCTCTCCCTCAGTCCCAATTCGCGTCCCTCCTTCCCCAACTATTGCACAATACCAAAAACGAGTTCCAGGGCATGGAAAAACGCAGGGTTATGGTGAAAAACGTGAGGATAAATTCCAGTGAGCTCAGTATGCGTGAGAGGAAGAACGTAATGGATGAAGAATTGCCTTAGGCAGCATTTCGTGGGGGTTTTCTTGCCCAGCAAGCCAAAAATACGATTTTCAGGTTGATGACTTGCCCATGCACGAAATCTGACTGCCATACTTCTCCAATCCCAAGACATTAACTGCCCCAACCAATCTTTGGAAGAATTAAATGATTGGGTGCATGGGACAAAAATGGATAGTTAAGAGTTCATGGGTTTTCTTATTGACACATGGGCTGGCCCTAGTGGCTCAAGGGTTTGGTTATTTCCCCTCCCTATTCCCTGTAGAATCATGCCCCATCGTTTTTGTTGCATTGCATAGCTAGTTGTGAGTTTTTCCATTAAAATTCGTATTTACATGATGTCTTATTTACATTGTGCCCATCTCGCACAAGAACCATAGGCATCTATTGTTAATTGCCGATACAAAATGCTAAGTCAATGGTGGGGCCTTGGCCTTGAGCTCTTCACCATGATCAAATTACAATATTTACATCATTTATGATTTAATACAAAGGGGGGTCAAAATGGGGACATTACAGTCAGCATATAAAATGAATAAAGTTGCCAATCACACAATAGTCTAAATGAGGAAAAAGCTTAAATGCGCAACGGTTATTGGAAATAAAATGCATAAAGACATTGATCACATAGTGCTTGAATGGGAAATTTATGCTATGGACACCTCTTTACAGGGACAAATAGCTTATAGGTATAGAGCTGTATTTAAGAGGGCGCGTCATTGAAGTCGATGCAATATGATCATTTCTCAAATAATTAGAAAGGAAAAAAATACTCAATGGGCGTTATCACATATTTTTTGCTTGTTGAGTTGATTTATATATTGTCTATGGGTTTTCTTAAAGGATGGCATTTTTAGAGTTCAGAAAAATTTACAAGAAGACAAAGAGAAGGATTAACAACAAATGGGTACCCACCAAAAAGGGCACTTGAGCTCCTCTGCTCTTCTCTTAACGGGGTAGTCTATAATCCACCATATCAAAGAATTCAATCATGTAAGAATATGCATAAGTTATAGGTCATAAATTTACCTGTTAATCCAAACTTATAATCCACCATATCAAAGAATTCAATAATGTAAGAATATGCATAAGTTATAGGTCATAAATTTACCTATTAATCTAAACTTAAAGGCAACATTTGGGTCAATTTTGGAGGTGTAAAAATCCAAAACTCTTGTGCAGCACTTCCATTCCCAATTTTGTAATACTACTTCTTATTACACTAGAAAAAAAAAACCTAATAGTCACTGGAAAGAACCATAAATATTCTTAAATCATTAATATTTTGTACAATTTCTATGATAAACATGTTCACGCCACATTACTCAAAAACCAGCATAGAAAAGGAAGCCCACGATCTGCTAGTTGAGATAGGTCGCGTACCACTACAATCTGAAAGACAAGGGCAATTGTTTGATATTGTCCAGCCATGACGATGGCAGCGACAACGATATGTTTCTATTATCCGACGTAGATGGCAATCTGGCATCTCTGCTGGATACTACACCAGGGTCTTCCAACAAGACCATTCCTGGATCTCTTACTTCTGTTGGTGCTGGATACTATGACATTACCTCACTCTCTACTGTGAGTATATCTGATTTTCATAAATGTATTGTGAAACATTTCTTTTTGGAATTTACATTTTCAATTCAATCTTAATTCAAATTTGTGTAGA
Organism: Larix kaempferi; assembly: GCA_027924585.1. NCBI lineage: Eukaryota > Viridiplantae > Streptophyta > Pinopsida > Pinales > Pinaceae > Larix > Larix kaempferi. Next base: position 19,358,081 of record BSBM01000931.1, on the reverse strand, counting down.
ATGTTCAACCTTAAGGACACAAGTAGAGAATTTCAGACATTATAGAAGGCAACTTTTAGATTTGATCTGTGCAAAGAATGCAAGTAGGATCGTATCTAAAGGCTTGTTTGCAATAAGTATGGGAACTGATGACTTTGTCAATAATTATTATACCAATTCCACTTTAAGGGAAAGATATACTGTTACGCAGTTTCAGAATCTTCTTCTACGCTCTCTCTCTCAATTTATACAGGTGAGAGTTTGAGGGGTTAGCTGTGATCAATGCTTTTGGATATTTGGTTCTCTGTAAGTAGTTCAATAAGTTGTGATTAATTTTGATAACTTCCTCGCTCTCTCTTTAGGTGATTTCCTATTTGCAAAGTGTCTGGTTTTACTAAATGGGTTTTCTAAAGATGCCATCACTAATGTGGAGAAACATCTAAGCATTTCTCATAAAGATTTTCTTTGCAAGGAAATAAAGTAATAATGTTAAGCATTTATTAATCTTCTAAGGACAAAAATAATATTGTAATTTTAGGCATTTATTTTAAAGTCTATATGTGAATGAAAACTCTCTTTTTTGACAGAATATATACAAGGAGGGTGCCACAATGCTTCTTGTTGTTGGTGTTCCTCCTTTCGGTTGTCTTCCTTCACAAATTACTCTACACAACTTGATAGGTAACACATGCATTAAGGAATGCAATGACGTTGGGGCTTCTTTTAATACCGAGATTGCAGCGTTACCACAGAAGATGAAACCCACAGTTCCTGGTCTTAAATTCTTTTATATTGATATATACAATACGCTGGTGGACATGATACAACATCCAAGAAAATACAGTAATTCTATCTTTATAGGATCACTTTCCCTTCCATTCCTCTGCATTATAACATTAATCCTTTTAAAAGAGTACTTCACCATGTTGGAAGCTGAATACCAAGATGGGGCTTGAATTCTAGGGTTAGATTACACCAAAAAGAAACGAATTTTGCTGGTTTTCTAAGCTAATAGTTGTATGTGTGTGCAGGGTTTGAAGAAGTGAGGACAGGCTGCTGCGGAACGGGTTTGATAGAGTTTGGTTATACATGCAACGCTCTGTCCTGAACCTGTCCCCACACATCAAGCTTAGATCCGAGGGCATTTGATGCCCAGAAAAAAGAGAACTTACGTGTTTGTTTTTGCAGAAGAGAAAGGGCCATTTTTAGCTCCGCCTGCTATTCAATTCAATTGAAATCAAACCAAGTAGCAATCGCAGTTCATTCAATCGATCGATCTACTGTAAAACCGTAGAACAACACCAATTATCAAACCCTGAACTTATATGGCATGCCGCCTCCTATGGAATGTGGATAGAGTAGAATGGAAAAAAGAGATCCAGGATTGGTCTCGTTGGAAGACCCTGGTGGAAGGAAAGAAGATTTTGCAACATATCAAAAATACCTTAGATCCAAGTCTCTTGTTAATCCTTTGGCTCATTTTACATGTCTCTGTCTACCATAGACGTTTATGATGGAAACTACGTTGTGGGACAGTCTATTTGTGGCTCTTGAGATATCATCGATGAAATTCCTATGTATTTGATGAACCGAGACTCCAGCTCCCCGCATGTGTTGACCAAAATCCCCACACAGTCTTTCATCCCATCTAGGCCTGGAATTTCAAATTCTACAAGCTTGTCAAAAAAAATTTGATGACGGTTAGATTTTTAGAGTGCCTTTCATTTTACATTTTATGCAAATTCATAGACGATCAATTTTTCCTTCTGTATATGTCATAACACAATCCTCCTTCAATTACTTGAATCTAGCCTTGTTTTTTAGGACAAGATCTGGGTAGATAGTCCATTGTAATAATAAAACCTAAATAAATTGTTTAACAATAAGCAAACTTCACTAACAAAATAAAAAATCTGTTAAGAGATTTTTCAGTTTTTATGTAATTCAACATCTCTCCGTACAAAGCAAGTTGGACAGCTATAAGTTTTTTTGACGGGCTATAATTATACATAAACGTCAACTTCTACGTTTTAAATTTCAAGTTGCGTGTCAAATACGTCTAAAAAGTAAAAAAAACGGTCTGTGAATTCCAGGCCTGATCCCATCCACAGCGGAGATTGGGATAACGTAATCACTGACGGTTTGTAGGAGTGTGACAGGTGGCGGCTCCTCATTCGTCGTCGACAGACAACGAAGGCCGGAGAGGAGCCGACCCCTTCAAATACGCCTTTGGCGTAATTAAGATGCTATTTTTAACCATTTATAAAAAAGTAAAATTGGGTTGAATATTTTGGTAGATAGATCTGTTTATATCTTAGAATGTGGGGTGGACTAGGGCCTATATTTTTCCTAGATTGTATGAGATGAGACACGTGTATTTTCACAATTGTTCCAAATTTTAAATAAACAATTATAAAAAAAACAGAATATAAAAAATAATTGGTAGTTGATGCATACATAATTCATAAATGCCTCCATCTAGTTAAAATTGTCATAAACACCTCACACTTTGATGGTATAGGTTTTTTTCTTCAAAGCTTTTAAATCATCTAAAACCTAGCTAGTGCAATGCAACCAGACATGAGTGTCAAATAAAACCAAAATGGTTTACGAAAATAACTGATGGATGGGACAAATGTAAAACACAGAAGAATTATGTTGAAGCCACTCACATTAATACGTGCTGTAGAGATGTAAGATATACCATTTCAAAGAGTGAAAATGTTTGATTTCCTCCCCTAAGTGTCTTTACAACAACCATGGCTACAATACTTGCAACTCTTGCCAGTGCCCCTCCATGCAATGTATTATATCTATTTTGCCCATTGTATCATTAGGATCATACAAAGGCAACATATTAATTCGTTATCCATTGAGATCTAACCGATCAGGATATGAGAAATAGGAAGCCACCCTAGCGCTAAGAATAGAAGGAATCATTCAATGTTTCATTTCATGGAAAACAAATTACAGTGGCCTTTGAGATTACCGTTATACCAGGCTTGATAGTGATGGTAGAAATGACAAGGCCAGGCTCCACTCGATCAATATCCAGATGTCGGAGACTCAAACTATCATTAAAACCGTTGTTCTGGTATTCATGAGGCAAAGAAGATCGACCATCTGCACCCAAGCCCTCAAGCCATTTTCTTCCGAGAGATTCAAGAGAGTTGGCGTCTATGGATTTATGTGACAGCGTTGGATCCATTGCAACCTCAACTATTTTCAACCCCCAATAAATACAATCGAGCTTATCTCGATTGCAGATTTGCTGTAGCTATCTGCGTTCGAGCCCCGTTACCCCTCCTCATCCGTCTTCTGTAGGCGCCGTTAGTCTTATCCTTGCACAGTTCCGACCATCAACAATGAAAACACAGGGCGGGCTACTGGAGGCAGGATTACAATTTATGAGTTGCGGGAGGTAGGATGCCAGGATTACAAGAAGTTTATGGAAATGAAAATCGTTCGAAATTTCAAATTGGGGCTAGGTACATTTACATTGAATGTGGTAGATAGTAACAATAAACTTGGAGATGGTTATCTGGTTGCCATCAACACGTTACATATATCAACCAATTGCAAGGTTTAATGAACTTCATGCTGCATTAAATGTGTACATATGTGCCGTCAACTATACTAGGCTACCAGTACTAGCCTACCACAATCCACAACACGTTGACACATGAGACGAGTTCAAACTTCAAGGGTTCAAATTTCAAGTTTCAAGCCATGGGAAGTGGGCCCATCCACTTAAGGAACGAATCGATGATTTGATAGGTGCCATGTGGCTCGTGAAAGTTCCAACTTCATCCAGTATTGCAGACTCCCACTGCTCAGCGCTGAGTCAGACCCACGGTCCCACTGAAAACTATTTGACGAGCAAAATTTCGAATTGCCCTTCTATTGCAATTTTACAACTCGATAGTTAATTTAAGTATTGCCAGGCTGATAATGAAATCAATTTTTTTTTGCATGGTAAAATTCGAGATAACCTTCTATGACATGTAAAATGGCCTCTGACGGCCCTAAAGGCTTCAAATTTGAAGCCTGGTTCAAACATGCCGATTGCGCTGACACCAGACTTCCAGGGTAACCGCTTCCATGCGGGGATACCACTGGTTGTAGCCGGTCACCAGATACGTCACCAATCCCGCATACCAAAATCTCCATGGCCAACAAAACCTTAAAATTTCTCCGTATTTATACGCGTATAATTTTACATGTACGGGCCTATATATTTGGGAGGTGGACCTGGGAATGCAATCCAACAATCCTGCAGGTCCCATCAGAATTATCCTCCGATCGATCTCAACCGTTAAGTTATCCTTCCGCCCACGTGGTACAGTTGACTATAGTTAAATTTACTGTCGTCAAAGACGGAAAGTTACCACAGTTAAGGTGTAGATCCCGGTGTACGTATATTTAGACATTATCGAAGGGTGATTCACTCGGAGGTAAAAATAAAGGGAGCAGTATAACAGAAAACCAAAACGATTAGTTGAAATCTGGTAAAAGAAAAATTGCTGAAATTGCAGTTTTTATTTCCTGGCATTTGATCATTGTGGACACACAAACTGAAATTTTCAAATAAGAATTTGGCCAGATTTAATTAAAAATGGTGGGTTTTTATCCTAAGCGAGGTCTAGGGTTTGCGGAGATAACGCGTAAGGTTTTGAATCATGCGAGTGCGCAGAAATAGAGAACATGGAGGAATTTCAGAGCGTTTACATGGACATGGGCTTTCGAGAGCATTCTGTATCTCGCTAGCTTCGAATAGGGCCTCCGATCTACGCGTTCTGTTCAGATTAGAGTAAGTTCAGGAGCTTTACCTGATGGCTTTGCTGTATTCCTTTGTTCTTTTGCGTTGTCAGGTTAGGGGACAGGGATGGGAACGGGGTTTCGGGCGGTTGTTGCCATTTTAGGAGGGTTTACGAGGTTAATTCAAGGGATTTCCTTTTGATGTTCCTGTAAAAACGGTCTTGGATCGCGGTTTTAGCACGAGAGAAGGTTCCATGGTGTGCGAACCCTGAAAATTCTAACAATTTGTTTCCGCTAGTTTTGGGGAAATTCTAGTAATTTATTGTCAAATATTGTCTGCTTTTGTATTTGCCTCGGTGAATCGCTGTTTTTTTTTCTTTTATGAATTCTGTTTGCGAAGGAACATGGCGGAATTCGTCTAGAGTCTTCGATTTATTGAAGATTTTTGGTATTAAAGATTCATGGATTATTAGCACGATATTAGGAATCCGACTTTCAGAATCGGTTTGCATGATTAATACTGAGATCTGCGAGAAATTTTAATCTAAATATGAAGAGCAAATAACACGCCATTGAGCACTGCTTTTATGGTGGAACTTCATTTTCTGAGGACTCTCATATTTTCATGGAATTCCGGACCCCTCTATGATGCTTTGTTTTCAGTGAAGATTTGGATTTTCGAAATATTTCGTTTTGTATCGAATCTTTTAGCGGTGGAGAATGGACAAATGTGCCTTAAATAACGGTGAAAAACTTTATGAAATTGTGAGAATTATGCTAAATATCATGCATTTCGTTGTGTATCTTGTAGTTACGGTGATTTTTGTTTTGTTCTGCAGGGAGTAAGCGGTCTACAATTAATCGGGCAAAGATCTGTTGAGAATTATGTGCCTTAGATAGGCAGCTCTGAAGAATAAGTCGCAAAATTTGTTCGGGAAAGCTGAATTTTGTGAGGAACTTTTCTTCCGTCTGTTGCTGAAATTACTTTGTAAAACCTTTACAAGGTTCAGTTTTGATCGGCGTCGTGGAGAAAAAAGTTGCTTATTATGTGAATTTTCTTAGGTCGTCAATAATTTAATCTTCCGAGGAAAATATCCTGAAACAGCGAGGAAAATATCCTGAAACAGCAAGGAAACCCGACTTTATTTGTAATAAAGACAGTCTAATGAAATTTTGCTGCGAAGAGTTGCAATTACATAGGGTTTCTTCTTTGATTGAAGATCAGGCAAAGAGAATTTGCAGTGTGATCTTGCAGAGGTTAAATGTGATCTTGCAGAGGTTAAATTGCCTATTAGGATTATAAAGAGCATATATATAATTGCAAGAAAAATAAAATAGAACAAGCAACTATTAAATATAGATACACAATATACCTTGGAAAACCCATGAGGGGAAAAACCAGCCAATGAAGATCTTCATTACCTTGCCAAAACTGGCCAAGCCGGCCAAGTGAGCTCACCCGCTCACCTCCAGGCCATATTACAATGGAGTGTGCCAAGCCTTTTATAGGCTTCATTACATGCAATACCTCGGACCAATACCATGGGAACAAAACCATGTGCTGGACCTAACCACCTTTGACTCATTCCCTTGCCTAGGTCTTTCTCTCGACTTTACCGGTGAGTTATGAGGGGTATGCATGCCTTACTAGGTCTTACAACCATATGCCCTTTTGCATGCAAACTGCTCCATTAATTTTTCTTATGTGTCTTCATGGTGACTACACCATCACCATCCGTTGCGTCATCCTCTTGCTTTTCCATGTCCGCTTTTTTGCTCGTTTTTTGCCATGCTCCTTTTGTACCTGCATCCGACCATGTCATTGACATCCATATAAAGAAGAATCCATCTACCAGATTACATGGGTCCTTAGCTGCTGTAATCGCCAGTTCTCTAGGAATCCTCTTCACGTACATGGTTCATCAATCTTGGTCCCAACACTGAGATCAAACCATATCACATTCTCCCCTTTGCAATCGAAGATTCACCTTCTCCGACTCCACATCAAGCCAGCGTACGAGTACACCTGCCACCCTTGCACCTACCTAGTGGTTCATTCCACACTTGATGCAACATCCCTTCTTTGTGCATAAGAGGGATACCTTGTGCTTCTAGCACCCGAGGAAATTACATTCTAACCAGGAACCATAAATGCTGGGGTGTTGGGTAACACTGAACATGCATCATGCCATTATTGCTACGATACCCATACAACGATCTGAACGAGCAAAACCTCGCTTTGATACTAGTTATTAGGATTATAAAGAGCATACATATAATTGCAAGAGAAATAAAATAGAACAAGCAACCAATAACTATAAACACGCAATATACCCTAGAAAACCCCATGAGGGGAAAAACCAGCCAATGAAGATCTTCAATACCTTGGCCAAAACCGGCCAATCGGGCCAAGTGAGCTCACCCGCTCACCTCTAGGCCATATTACAATGGAATGTGCCAAGCCTTTTATAGGCTTCATTACATGCAATACGTCAGGCCAATACCATGGGCTTCCAAATACCATGTGCCCAAAACCATGTGCTGAATCTAACCACCTTTGACTTTATCCCGAGTCAAGTTTAACCCTAACATTTCCTTGGGGCAATTTGGTCTCTTTGACAAGGGTTTTCTGTGAATGAAATTGATTTGCCGAGGCCATTTCTTTTCTTGCTATTACTCCTTGTTTCTCTTGCTAGCTATCTCAACTTGCAAATTATTGAGTTTATTGTTAGTCATTGTGATTAACTTTTCTAATAAATTTCTTTGTGGTTTTGCATGTCGATGTCATTGGACAAGCAAGTGTGATTTGGTATGGAATGAAGTTGTGATCTATTTGGTGTTGTCGGGCAAAGAGAAAGGACTATATCGATTGTCCGGGACGAGGTGAGTACACGAACCTTTGATATACTATCTCTGGAAACCATTTGTCACTCTTATAATAAAATTTCTTTTCCAAAACTTTTGTTTAATGTATGTTAGGTTTATTGGGTGATTTCCACTTAGTAATCTTTACACTACATTTTGGGAAAATCTCCAATCCAAGCAAACGCATAATGTGACTCCATATCGCCCTTGGTGTAGGCACTGATCCTAAACTTCATTTTCACCAAGTGGTTTTCACTCACTTCTCGTTGCATGCTTGTTTGCTTGCTACCTTGTTGTGCATGAGTGATCCCTAGTGACTATTCGACTTCAATTGAAATATGAGGCTTTTCGATGGAGGTTTGTTTTGCTCTTCCTTTTTTCATGGTTGCCAAGGAACTAAGCCGATGCATAGTGAGTCTCAAGTGCAAGCGCCTCTAGCTTTTGGTGAATGGTTTTCACTTGGACCATTTTGTTAGGATCTTGCATGCTTTATTGAGTTGGTTAAGTCAACTTTTCACTGGGTCATAATCTATGCGTCACTCATTGTGTGGGTTAGTAGCTTGGAATTCGTATGGTCAATCTCTCTTTTGGTGGATTATCATGTGGCCACATTCTTGTAAGTGTTCCCAGCATGTTTAGAGAGCCTTTGGAGGTTAAGGGTTGGACTCTTTACTTATTTACTTATTTGGTGGAAGCGCCTTTTTTCTTTGGAATTTTGTATCTCTTCAGCATGGTACTTATGCCAATGACCATTTTTTTATGGAGTTTGTTAGAGTTGGTTAGAAAGTAGTGGAGTTTTTTGCATTGTTTACTCCACCCTAGGGTAGCTCTAGGATTTTATTAATAGTTTATTGTAAGATGAGATTGAGCTACAACCTATATAAGGGTTGGTCTTGTCATTCATTTGCATGGTTGGATTTTGAAAGCTCTCTTTCTTTTGGAGCTTAATTGCTATATCTTTATAAAGCATTTTTTAAGTTTTAAAGTTTTCTTCTCTTGGGTTTTTTTTTATTAGACCTTACAATGCCAAAATAAACAAGTCACTCCAATATTTAGCCATTAAAAGTGCATAAAATAGATGCTTAAAATGATTCAAATAACTAGATTGCCTTGTTAGGCTCAGAAGAAAAGGCAGCAAGGTGTCATACATAAAAAACATAGCTCCCGGCATAGCTCCATAAAGCAGGGCTTTAGATTATACTACCACTTTAGAATTTAATTAGAGTGAAACCACCCTCCAGAAAAACAAAAAAACTTCACTATACCATATCAAGATCAGTATCTGTGCATATAACATTAAAAAAAACAGAAAAATGGAGCTTGAAACTATAGAAATGAAGCATGTTGAAATTCCGATCTCACACCATCCCTAATCTCTAGAATAGACTAGTCACCCTGGGGGAAGTGCCTCTTTAGATAGAGCATCCGCCTCCTTATTTTGCTCTGTAAAGATGTGAGAGATAGGTAGATTATTGAAAGAATTTGCGAGGGTGATTGTCTCATCCAACAATGTCTATAAAAGAAAATTTCTCATCATATACCCCGCTTTATCCATTTGATTACCAACAAAGAATCACCAAAAATCTGTAGAGAGGGTTGACCATATTCAACTGCCACGGTGAGAGTTAGCCTTAGAGCCCACAACTTTGTTAGGTTGTTTGATCCCTGACCAATTACTGCTTTAAAGTTTAAACTGATAGAATGGGTTTTCATGATGTGTAAAATCCTACCAGCTACAGCTATTTCAGGGTAGTGTAGAGTCTCTTTAGATAGAGCATCCGCCTCTTGGTTCTGCTCTCTAAACATGTGAGATAATTAAACTATTGAAAGTATTTGCGAGGGTGATTGTCTCATCCAACAGTGGTTGTAAAATAAAATTTTTCATCATTTACTCCCCCTTGATCCATTTGATTGCCAACAAAGAATCACTGAAGATCTGTAGAGAGGGTTGACCATATTCAACTGCCAAGGTGAGAGTTGGCCTTGTAGCCCACAACACTACTAGATTGTTTGATCCTTGACTAATTCCTACTTTAAACCGATAGAATGGGTTTTCGTGATGTGTAAAATCCCACCAGCTCCAGCTATTTGAGGTTCTCCTTGGGAGGTTCCATAAAAAAGGCCTATGCCTTGCTTTTGTCGATAGTTTCTTCCCATATCACTGCTGTGATTTTAACAATTCTTTGTTGTTTATAGGAGTAGATCGATTCCTTGAATTGCCATGCCAAAGGATGTACCATTTTGTCCTCAATCATTTCACTAATTATTATTATTATTTATTCGATATTTATCATGTTCATTATATTTTAGTTGGCCGATTTAAAAAGGTAGGTCTCTTTGGATACAACCTTCAGATATGGGGGACTTTTACGCGTTGCTTAAGATGGATAGTTGTTTAAGTGTTTTTTACTTTCAACATCAAAATGAATGTGATGCCAACTTGATGGAGCACAATGGTTTATTTGCAGATTTGATGAAGGCGGAGATAAGGTAAGATAAAGTAATTATGTTAATGTCCAACCAAATGACCACAAAAGTAGGTCAATGGGACTGTGTGGTACCATGATGTCAATACAAAGTGGGAGCGCTAAGACGGCTCCTATAAAAAGCAAGAAGCAGGACGCTAACCTAAAAACCAACCATGTAAAAATGCGTTAGCTCCATAGATGGGGAGCCGATCTAAAAGAGAGATAGACAAAGAGTTCCGATCCAGAAGAAAAATGTATTGAGAGAGTGGATCTAAAAGCTATGATACAAAAATGGTGTGTTTGTCGTGGAGCGCTGGAAGTATTTCTCCTACCATCCGAGGCTGACTGGAGGAATCCCAAAAGAGTACACTGTCTGGAAGAAGAGCTGGAAGAGGGGTTGCAATGGGTAGTACATCGCTGCCTGGAGTGGGTAGCCTATTGCTGTGACCTGAGTGCGGCAGCCTGGCTGCTGGGGTGGGGCCGAGATTGGCCACGTTGTTGGTGTTGGGTGGAAATGGAGCTGGTCCGCCGTGTCCTAACTGATCTGCGGGTCAAGACAGTATCGTCGTTCATCTGTCTCTTGGCGCCTCTAGAGGAAGGAAGCACCAGGAAGAAATAAGTGAGAGCGACAGACATTTGTTTACTAAAGACAATACATGTACCTAGAGAACCAGAAAGTATCGCGGTTAGCCACCCTGTTTCTTTGGTGGATTGAGGAGGACCCCTCTGTGGTCTTTAGTTTGAACAAATTTTTTGTAAGTGTTTAATATGAAATCCTTTCCTTTGAAAGTTTTGATGTTGTATATTGAGGGGGAAAGATCTGATTTTCATGTTAAGGAGGGGGGTGTAAAAATAATAACATGGAAAATGTAATACGAGTCAATAGGTGACTCAATTTAGTACTAAGTTTATTGTGTTATGAGAGTAATTGTGACCTAATCCAGTTATTAAGGGCATGTAGCTGTAAAGTTCAGTACATGAACTACCTGGTTCCTGAACATATGAATAAAAGATGAACTTTCATAATGCATGACTCCAAGTGCAATAATGTTTTATTCTCTATATTATTTAATGTGCGCATGTTCATGCTTTTTCAACAAAGCCAGAGCATAATCCTTAGAAGATCAGAAGTGAACAGTGATCATGGTTGCATGTTGTTAACTCTTACAAAAATAATCCATTATTGTGAAATTGAAGGAGATGAAGATGGTATGAACTAAAATAACATATCTATGATAGGAAGATGACATGGCAATTGACAAAACTATTGATAGTTTTGTTCTGTTCAATAATTTTATAGAGCCATTGTTGACATTATTGGTGCCTCATGAAGGGTGGTGTTGTTTGTGTTGGAGGTTTTTTCTAATAATAAGAAAATAACTCAACATATCACTCTTTGAATTGTCTTTAAGTTATGTATAATTCCATTGGGACAAACCTTAATTGCATAAAGTTAGTTTCTACTTTTCTCCATGGACAAGCTCCTTTCATAAAGCTCCTGTTTAGTTTTGCTACTACATCAGCCTGATCCTTGTATGCCTTAACAGATTCCCAAATTCATGCATTCCTAAGATGTCAACCTTCGTTGCATCCATTTGACAAAATTTTGCGACAATGCTATCTAGGATATCCACTATAAACTCCTCCATTTTCATAGCGAATATATGAACATATTTTTGGAATCTTATAGTTCCAGTATCATCCATATATCCACTGGGTCAATGAAACCTAATTGTTGAGCTTAGACTTGACCTTCTTTTTGCTCCTGATCTTTAGTTATATCCTTGTTCCCTATTTTGTGTAAAACTGTCTCTAAACATGCTAGAGTAGCATATAAGGAACTCCAAAAGAAGTAAAATAGCATATAAGGAACTCCAAAAGAAGCAAAATCTGACTTGACTCCGGCCATGACCAACTATATAAAAGATTGCTTACACATTGCATTGCAAATACTAGGGAGGCAATTGATGGGAGAGGTGCTATGTGAAATGAATTTCCACGTCAACTTTTCTTTTTCCATTCAATTCTGGAGTTCGTGGAATAGAAAGTCAAGACCAAACAAAGGATCATGATGACCATAATATCAACTTCTGTTTTGCTGATATAGCACCTAATGTTTACATCGCGATTTGTGAATTTATGGAGTTACTTGTTAATGTGATGAAAGTCAATACTTTGACATAGATGATAGATTTTTGGCCTCTTCAAATATATCAGCTTCAAATTTCTTATGGATCAATCCCGTGTGGGGAGGGAGACCTGGAAATAGTGAATCTTCCAGCAGGCAAAAAACACTTACACTAATCCTGAAAGTTTCCATTCACCCTAACATATAAAATAAGAGCTTTTTGAAGGAAGAATATTCTCTTCTAAGTTCTGATTTTTAGAAGTGTATAGCATACTAATAAAAGAAGAGCACTTTGTTAGGAATTTTTATGCATTTTGCTTGAAAAATTTCACTCTTGTTCTTGAAATTTCTTTTTAATGTTTTTTTTTAAAATCCTATGCAGACTACCCCAAAGTTTCTCATACTTTTGGACCCTTTCAATTTATGACACTTGGAATACAGCCAAAAACCAAAGTCTAGTAAAGAAATCAAAAGTTTTTAAACTCTTTATCCCGTAATCTTTGAGTATTACAGCAAATATTACATCTTACATGTTCTCACACATGATGCTTGTTATCAGTTACTGAACTCAAATGTCCCAGAGCTGTTTGAAGCCGCTAGTGTATTCCAGTTCTCCACAGCTCCTGACAAATTAGAGTTAAATGTGGCAGAAAGCAACCATGGTGGAACCCAGTAGTAGCAGCCAGTTTCAGCAACACAGAATTCTGATGGTGTCTGATTTCTTTTACCCCAATTTTGGAGGAGTTGAAAATCACATTTACTATCTCTCTCAGTGCCTGCTCAAATTTGGCCACAAGGTATGTGCAGTCATGCAAGTAATTGATTATTAATTATTTTTTATCTGTTAATGGTGCATTTTCAGGACTGGCTATGCTTATGTTAAACCAAATATTAGAAACTGAAATACATTTTAGTCACTTAGTTCTCTCATGCTGATATTTAATTCAACACAACAACGTCCCTGAACTTGTCCCGACTCCCAAGGCATCTAGTTCATCTGCTTGTAGAAGTAGAGCATTTCTTGCAGTTGAAAACAATTGTCATTTTGGTCCAATAGCAGTTGCATTCATAGTAGCAACTGTTTGTATGATAGAAAAACAGTATGGATTGAACAAATAAGACATGGAAAGGAAAATAGTAAATTGCATTTTTTGTTAAAAAAGATTTTATTTATATTATTCCAGGAAACCAGTACATACTATAGGCAGGGTGCATTCTGCCAGTGATTTGGACTTAAAAAGTGCAAAAAATACATTCCTCGTAGATGGACTGCGTAAGTATCCACCCATATTTCAATATAGAATACAGAAATATATCTTCATTATGAAAACATACAGAGAATACTAAGTTGAGAGTACTGGGTTGACTTGAGCTGAACTGCCTAGACAAATGCCATGTGATGTCAATTGCCTTATGGGGGAGCTTTCTGTTTGGGAATCGGAGGTTCCTCCTCAGTGTATAAAGGCATCTGGCGGGCCCATGCATCTTCAACTAGTGTGCCCAAAGCATTGAGAAACTTCCTCTTAACCATCTCATCATTTTTCCATGTATTGAAGTACTCGACTGCAGTCAACAGTGGTTCAAACTTCAATGTACCCAGTACCATCTGCTTGAAGCAGATTTGCTGTGGAGTTTGAAGTTCGTTTATCTCCTTAACCAAATTTTCCAATTGTCTTACAGCATCGTGGATATGTTCATTGGAAACCCGTCTCTTGGAACGCCTTCATATTTTGCATCATTCTTCACTCCCCTATGACATTTTACCTTTGGTGAACAAGGTTCCACGTTCACCTGGCGACTCCACCCCGCGGCTCCACTGGAGGTTGAACCCATCCTTACAACCTTAGAAGCTTAGATCATTCTGACACTTCACATGATACCCCTATTACTTACGTCAGAAGAACTTTGAGAGAACACTCCCCTAGCCCGTTTTGGCAAGCAGTTAACCCTGGTGTCTCACCTAGCCATGTAGTTGGGCCCGCATCTGCCACTTGCACTCCACCTTTACCCAACCCGATGGCCAACCCCAATCCTGGTCCACGAATGTTTGGAAACAGGGCGAGAGCCTCCCCCTTTGATTTCACCATGATACAGGGGCTCCCCATGACATGCCCGATAAGTACTTTGAGAAAATCCCTAAGTTTAGTGGGGATATCGCTATAGGCATTGAGGACCATATTGAGTCCGTTTGGCAGTACATGGAGGCATACGGTGCTTTCGATGAGGATGTTTTCATGATGCTTATGATGTGGGCAACCCCTACAATCTTCCCTTCAAGCAAAACACACTCTAGCTTCAAAGCACTTCGGCCTCCCTTTGTTGATGTCGATTTCGCTTGTTACAAGCAAAGATGTCTAAAAGAAGAGATGCATAACCATGTACAAGAGAAACCCAATCAAAGCCAAGAAGTAGATCTCCAAATCAGTATTTTTATTCCAAATTTTCCAGAGCCCAAAGGTGCTTTTACAATGAGGGGGGTCTCCTTAAATAGGATAGAAAGACCAAAACCCTAAAACCACTTTTGAAAACTAGTGGTTGAGATCAAAAGTTACAACAACATAATCAATGGCTAAGATGAGCCAATACAATATAACACATGGATCACTCAACTAAGTGATGACGTCATAGCCTAAAATGCTCTATGGAGGGTGACGTCATACATGGGGGTGGCTAAACAATATGGAGCCACAACATAAAACATGGACAAGTGACTAGGAGCACATGGTGGGGCTAGGAGGTATTACTTCCCTTCACTAGCATGTCCCCATGGCATAATAATATAACACATGACTCAATGACATGTCCAAGTATACAAATGATCAAATCCTGTCCCCATAATCACAGAGAGAAATACAATAAATGAGCTCCTGTAGCCCATGTGGACCCCATTGACTGGTGCCAACTGATCTGGAAGAAAGGGGATACATCATGGATGACCTCTGAGTAGACCAAGTGCCAAAAAATTGCCTCAATTGCCCAAATCGAATTCTTCAATGACCTTTTTATTCCATATTTTAATCCTCCTGAAAACCCTGAAACTGACCAAAACTGCTATCTAGGTTGCCTACGCTGTCAAACTGAGTGTACCAGGTTGTTTGGAAGGGGGGTATAATGGTAAAAACAAGTGGACGGACCACCCCCTTCCTCTGTAGCGTCCTAGGAAATGATTGGCCTCCAATGTCCCTGTTGAACAGGCCTCATTAGCATGCCCAAACTGGTCACCAGGTGGAAAACTGCTGATATCATGCCCATAAGTGCCTGAAACTGAATGATAAGTGTCTCAATGGATCCAGAAGACTAAAATCCACTAGGTATGAGTACTCATACACCTCATGATAACCTGTGGGGTCATCTGTAGGGTCCACCATACTTGGACAATGTAAAATACGATGATCTTGAAATAATAATAAAAATGACCAACTGTATCAATCATCATCTAGAGCATATATCCAACATATGGAATCATCAATGGGTGCATGTGGGACCATAAATCAACATCATAAAGCACAAGTGGTCCATCTCATCACGAATCCCAAGAATGACCATGGTCAAACTATGTTTGACTAGGTCAAAATACAACCAAGGACTAGATCATAATACATGATTAAGACATGTTCCTTTAACCATATTCATAGCTTAACTTCAAGTATAAACATCAATCAAGTGGCAGTTAATACATAGGTATTTAATGTTATTTATAATTTACTTGCACCCAAGCTTTACAGACATACTCACCAATGGACATGGTCTAACCGCTAAGATAGGGTGAAGGCTAAGAACAAGGTTAGGTAAAACGAATGACTTGACCAATTCAACTAAGAGATACTTTGGACGGGGAAAGAGGGGAGCTACACACTGTGCTGGACAAGATAGCAAAGGGAATGGCAGTGCCTCACAAATGGGTAAGTTGTTTAGAGAGTGCTTATTCAACCTTGGCATCATGTCTATATCAAGTTGATCCAAGTTCATTAGGATCATTCATTTAATTTCCATGGCCTTTTTGGCCTATATGACCCCTTTGGGATTTTGCATGCGCTTAAAAGCACAACTAATCGCAGCTTGCATCCGGGGTATATTTACATTTATGAGGTCAACAATCTTTAGATTTAGCATTTATTTAGCCATTGCTTCTTAGACCTTTCTATACCCTTCATGGGTCTTTTAGCATTTCATTGCTTTAGCCTTTATTCATCGTGTGTTTAGAAACACATTCTAGAATTTATTTTCATAGGCTTTGATAAGAGATTTCCAATAATTTCCATAAATAGTACAAGTGCTTCAGGTTTTAGCCAACAACATCTCATGTGACTAGAGGGAATTTCGTGCTAAGCCACACATCGGGGCACACCCGAAAGAATTGCAGGTTTGACTGAGGACTCGAATTGCAAACTTTTTCAATTGAGGACATTGGCTACCAAATGCCTCCCACCAATGTGTTGCAAATGCAAAGAGTGAAGACAGTTAATTCAACAAATTAGATTGTGAATTTGGCTAAAAATTGAGATATTTACAATTTAAACAACATAATTTAATAAAGCAATGGAATTGTTTACCTGGTTGGTCCACATCTCTTGCAATCTTAGCCAAATTTTCGCCAAAGGTACTTGTGGCTTTGGTGAAAGAGCTGATCTGCTGGTGTATCTCCAACTGCTCCATCTCATTTGGGACCATGCACTCAAGGCACTCATACATCCTATTACGCCTTGGAGTATCTGCAACATTCCTAGTTAGGTTTACTAGAGCAAGAGGCTAATTTTTTTTTGATTTAAAGGCCAAGTTGAAGCATAAAGTGTTGATTTGGGGCTAAATACCCCTAAATCATGTCATTGATGTTCCACTTGATTTCCGCCTCCGGTAGGTGCTCACCCTGTAGACGGTGTGGTTCCCTTGGGGGGCTAATCACTTGGATGCATGACCACACTCATTTATTTTCCATGTATAAGGTGATAACATTTGTTTAGCACACCTTATTTGCTCACTTTGTCCTATTTTACCCCTCCTCTGGGCTATGTACTTGCAAATTGTACATCCTAGGACGTGGTGTAGCCTAATTTCAAGTGTGGGATCTAGCAAAAAGCCACCTACCCAAGGAGTGCAAATTGACTCAAGGATGACTAGTGCCTTGGATGGAGGGGCAAATGGAGTTGGATGTCCACCAAATTGTAGATCGGGATAGTCAAGATGCAAAACAAGGTAGGTTTTCAAGATGAAGGGCATGCCATGGCTAGATTTAAAGGCCAAGTTGAAGCATAAAGTGTTGATTTGGGGCTAAATACCCCTAAATCATGTCATTGATGGTCCACTTGATTTTCGCCTCCGGTATTGAAGAAGCCTAAAAGGATAATGAAGGAGGACGTTGGGGCCACACATCTGTTGGGGTTAGTTGGGGCATGATGTCCTCCTTTTGGCACACCTAGGATGTGGTGTAGCCTAATTTCACTTTTTTATTGTTATTTTATGTCATTGTGTGGTTAAGTCCCCAAATTTGTGGGTGCACTAACCAAAATTGTTATATTTTCACATTATCTTGTAGGCTAATAACTTATAATTAGGTGAAGCTAGTTTTATATAAATAGTGCCTCCCTCTCATTGTAAAAACTCAACAAGATATGGGTTCATCATGAGATCTTTTCTTTTTCTACTAGTCTATTGGAGCTCTTGATGCTATGCGCATCTCTCTTGGGATGATTTTTCTTGCTTGAAGGATGAATGAAGGTGTTTCTAGGGCTTAATTTTGCACATGCTTTGGTTGATGCTACGATTGGTTGTAATAATTCAAGCTCAATAGTGACTGAATGTCTTTGTCTTGCTTATTTTTTGGTGAATGTTGGTAAGGTTTACTTCTAACCCTAGTTTGATGATGCTTTTATGGTGCATTATACTAAATTGTTAGGGTTTCTTGCTAGCATTTTGTCAACTTTGTATGAGGAGACTATCCTATCAATGGAGCTCTCCAATCATCAATGTTGATTGGGCCTTGGACTCCTTCGCTTTCCCTGATTAAGATCTTCTACCTAACCCTAGAGGTTGCTAGTTGATGCCCTAATTGCAAGTATTGGAAGCCATTTTAGAGAGGGACATTGGTATCGACCTTTCAATGCCCTAGGGATTGAGACAAGATTCATATGCCCTATCTTTTCAACAAAACTATCTATCTTTTTCCAATTTACCTGTCTTTTATTTTACATGAATTTCTATATTGAAAAAACCCTAAAAATATAATATTATTGGAAAAGCCTATAAATCTAAATAAATTCATAACTCCAAAAATAGCTATGAGTTTGTACTTCTGGTTCACCCACGAAATTGCCCTAGGTTGGGCATCCTCATTTGCCTTGGTGCATTGGGAAACGTGAATTTGCCCAAATTAGGGTTTCTGCAGGTTTTTTGCAGTTTTGACTGGACCATCAAGTTTGCCCTAGGCCACTTCTCCATCTCCCTTTCAGAGCGCACTTTTCTTAGGTTGGTTCCTCAAATCTCAGATAAGAAGACTGCTAGAAAAATGTTCAAGACCATAAAGAAGGTATTTGAATATAGTAGTATTAATGTGACACTCACATTGAGGAACCATCTATCAAATATGAAGATGTCCAAGTTAGAATCCATTGCCTCATATTTCATGAGGATCACAAAACTAAGGGACAAGCTTAGTACCAGTGGAGATCCCATTGATGAAAAGGAGCTTGTCATCACTACTCTAAATGGTCTCCCACCATCTTGGGAGTCTTTCATTCAAAGTATAAGCGGTAGATCCAAGCTACCCAAATTTGATAAGCTATGGGCATATTGCACTCAGGAAGAGACAAGAATAGTAGCATGACAAAGACTTCATGGCACTCAACCTGAGGAGAATCAAGCATTCGCAGCCCATGCCAAGAAAGGTAAGGGAAAGGGAAGAAAGTTCCACAAACACAAGCACCAAGGTAGAAGATCAAGTTCACCCCTAGATCAGAAGAAGAAGAAGAAGGACTTATCTCAGATACAATGCTATAGGTGCAAGAAATATGGACATTACGCCAGTAATTGTCGAAGCTCAAACAAAAGAAAGCATGAAGCCTCAACTACTGATATAGAAGAAGACTATCATCACAAGAAGCAAAGGGATGAAGATCGTACAGAGTTCCTCTTCATATCAGCTTTATCAGGTACTATTCCCACCACTAGTGATACTTGGCTCATAAATAGTGGTGCTTCTAGACACATGACAGGTTATAAAGAAAATCTTTCAGAATTAGTTGAGAAAGATTCTCATCTCCGTGTTGTCCTTGGAGATGATGCTAACTACATCGTGAAGGGATCTGGGGCCACCTCCCTTTAGCTAGAATCAAGTGATACACTGCGCTTGAGTGATGTGCTCTATGTATCTAGTATGAAAAGAAACCTTGTCTCCATCTCAGCCTTGGAGGACAAGGGATATAAAGTAGCTTTCTCAGAAGGGAAAGTACTTGCTTGGCACAAGAACTCAAGTATGAATACAGGCAATGTTATTGGTGTGAAAGAGGAGAGCTTGTACCGTCTAAATACTCCACCAGTCCAAGCCCTAGTCCATGATTCTACAAGTATGGGCGAACTGTGGCACATAAGACTAGCTTATCTAAACTATCGAGCTCTCCCATCATTGAAGAATATAGTGACAGGTTTACCAGTGCTTCAGGTAGACCGTGATGGAACATGTAGAGGATGTGCACTTGGCAAGAATGCCAAGAGATCTTTTCTAAATAGTGAGAGTAGATCTAAAGCAAATTTGGATCTAGTACACTCTGACTTGTGCGGACCCATGACAGTTGCTTCATTGGGCGGATATCATTACTACATAACATTCATTGATGACTACTCATGGAAGACTTGGATATACTTTCTCAAGTCGAAGGAATTTGAGGAAGTACTCAGCAAATTCAAAGAATTCAAAGCACAAGTCGAGAATTTATCAGGAAAGAGGATCAAGGTCCCGAGATCAGATAATGGTGGAGAATACACCTCAACAGAATTCAATGATTTCTGCAAGGAAGTAGGAATTAAGAGGGAGCTCACTGTTCCCTACAACCCTCAACAAAATGGGGTTCCTGAAAGGAAGAATAGAACTTGTTATCACACAACTTGTAGTTGTCCCTAAAGGTATCCCATCCAAGATGGTAGAGGTGTTGCACAGCTAAAGAGGTGATCCAAGAGATGCCACGATTCCCAATGCAAGCTGGGAGTCACGTCAACTGAGGCACTCTTCACTTTAGATCAAGACTAATCAAGATCAAGGGGGAGACCCTAGCCAATCAATGAAGACTAGCTGACCCAAAGATTCCTAGGGAAATGTATGAAATGAAACAAGGAGATCAATGGTGAGTTAGATCTAGGAAAGTTAAGTGGACCCAAGGGTTAAGGTGCGGTTGAAGAGGCTTAAAGAGTGACAGAGGGTTCAACCAATGAATTACAAGGGCCACTTAAGATGTTCAATTAATAGATCTAAAGATGACTTAGTACCATGAAAATTAGCCAAGTGGGACCCACTTCTTAAAAAGTGGAAAGTTGGTCCAAGTTGGGTCCACAAGGTCAAAGTTGGAATAGAATGGTACTAGGGGTATGCTATGGCATGGATTTATGGATTGGCCAAGAATTAGCAATACCCAAGTGTGGGATCTAGCAAAAAGCCACCTACCCAAGGAGTGCAAATTGACTCAAGGATGACTAGTGCCTTGGATGGAGGGGCAAATGGAGTTGGATGTCCACCAAATTGTAGATCGGGATAGTCAAGATGCAAAACAAGGTAGGTTTTCAAGATGAAGGGCATGCCATGGCTAGATCTCACTAGATCTAATGCATCACAAAGTGACCCAAGTGGGGCACAACCCTCAAACTGAGAAATGGGGCCCACAAGGTGAAAATCACAAAAGTGAAGCACTAGGGGTAGGTTTTCAAGGTTGATCTATTCAATGAAACAAAAATCTCTCCTACCCACGTTTAGGAACTAGCCCAACTAACCTGTTATCACATCTATGTTAGTTGGAGCTACCATGATCCATATTTTTTCGATCCAGAGCAGAGATGAGCTGAGATTAGAGGGGGCATTATGTATTGTGATTGGCCAGAGCTATTACTGAGCAGTATTATAGAGCCCCTCTTCCTTTCTTACCTTTGCATGACCCCATTGAGAGGGGTAACTTAGCCATATTATGATGAGAGCAACATTGATCATAGCTGGTTCACCACTACTTTCCCACATGCAGCAGAGATTGGTCTTCAGATCCACTTATAGCAACAGGTATATGGTATGGCAGGTATATTATTTATGGTTATTGCTCATGATTTTGCTTTGAGGCTTGTTTATTTATATTAGTACATGGACTTGACATATGATGGCTTACTTGGTGATCTTGTGTGTTATTTGTGTGATACTTATGGCCTCTGGTGATGTCAGTCCACCCCTTTCAGTAGAGACTCCTGTCTATGCACACTAGTTCCTGTCCCCTCCTTGGTATAGATTCGACCATTCGACTTATAGGAAGCTAGCTTTGGTTTCACTTGCCACTTCCATCCACTCATTTGACCCATCCATCATTGGTTCTTTCCCTGACTTAGATCAGAATAGGTGGCCTTGAGGACCTATACCCCCAGTGGCCCCTGAGTATACTATGATTCCATGTCATTTTGTGCTTCGACTAGCTTTAGTGTGTGAGATGCACTCTCAAACCTGGGATTCACTTCCTGTCGGTTGCCCCCGATGTTGTGATGCAGTATAGGATTGTGTACTCACCGGGTGCTCCCCATTAGTCTTCAAACCATACACACTTGCCACCATTACATTGCAGTATGGGTATCATTGTTCTATCTGATATGAAATGTAAATCCAAGAATGTGTTTCTCAACACACACAGATCAAAAAGCCTATGAAATGTAAATCCAATAATGTGTTTCTCAACACACACGGACAAAGGCTAAACGTGAAATGAAATGTAAAGGGCCAAGCAACAGAGGGTCACACGCTATATCTAAATGACTGCTTGGCCACATATGTATTTGAGCATGTAATGGTTATTTCCTCACCAAGTCCAAAGAGGACTGGGAGGTGAGATGGAGAAAGGGACAACTAATTCTAAGTGTCCCCTAGAGTCTCAAGTTATGGTTTGCCAGACACCTAGTCATGGAGGCTCTAGAAAAGATCCTCACGGACTCTGTTGCAGGCACGGATGTGAGTTGCAAGGTGTGTGTTAGAGGCTAGTGGTGGTTTCCCTGCACTATACCCATTTGTGAGGCACCTCCCTTCTCTAGTGTTTCTCATGATGTACTTATGTCATTGGGTCCCTGTTTCCCCTGCTTATCCGAAGGGTCACACAATTTTGGTCTATGTCATCCCCCTATCCTTTTAGCCTTGTTGTCCACCTCACCCAAAGTTAGCTCAATGACCAAATCTATAAGTGTGCATAGCAGTAGAGCCTTTGTTGAAAGTGGTGGCCCCACCTCACCTTGGGCCTATTTTGGAGATATTGTTTATTATGATCACCATATGTTCGTCATTTTTTGATTATAGTTATTGTACTAGCATAAATAAGGGAGCCTTGGCATCCCATGTTGCATGCAGAGACATACACTTCAACTATTGCCATTGTTGACCATATTTGACTTGGTCAAACTAGGTTGACCAGGCCAAAAATGGGTCCTGGGAAAAGTTTGAACCAAAACTTCGATTTTGGTTATTTGGTATGTATTGGGGTCCCATACAAGCCCCCAAGCGTTAGATCATGAAAAGATGGAAGCAACTATGAGATATTTAATTATTAATGGCCAACAGGGCCATATTTTAATTAAAAAAGCTTGGAATTGGGAAAATTGTGCTCATATGGTGGATTATGGTCGTTCTAGTAACCGCTATTAGTGGAATTGGGGCCTACGATCGCAATGGAACAGACGGTTCATTAATCCAGGTAAAAGAAGTGGCCCAAAATGGCCAATTTCATCTTCAGCAATATAAACCAACAAATAATTAATGGAAATATCAAAATTTGTCTAAGTTACACTTTGATATGGCTAATTCAATGCTGAGAAAAGGTAAAGGGGGTAAATATCTATCATTTTGATTATGTTTGGACTTCATTCTATTGATATGGGGCCCCCATAGGGCCCAACTCTCTCTAGGGGGCGAATTTGAGCCAACATGGGCGTTTTTAACTTGGTAAACTTTGACATTTTGGTAAAATTATGCTATGGAACTCTTTGCAAGGGTCCTAGGGGGTCAAAATAGTTTAAAGACACTCCCTAGGTGTCCCTAACTCACATTTAGATCAACATTAGTGTGTGTCCCTCTTCCACATGGGCGCACTTGGGCAAAATCGCCCCCCTCTTTGTAACTATGGAAAATATTTCATGTTTATGGATTCATCTCAGCCATTGATCTCTCATCAAGAGATCTCATCTCAGCCATTCATCTGTTTGGCTAGGGATTGTGTATGGAGTTTCTCTATTTAAGAGATAACTCACTCATTTGTAACTCTTCTTGGCACTCTTACCATTTGGAATTGAATAGAGAGAAACTATTTGCAGCTCCATCTTGTGTGCTTGTGGTGATTTCTTGAGGAGTTGATTGTCTTTGTACTCTCATTGCACTAGGAGAGATTGTTGTTGTCTTCAACATTTTCTTTTCTCACCATATTTGTGGCAGGCGAGGGTTCTTGGAGGAGGGCGCATCACTTGGATGCCATTAATGCTCCAATCTCCGGAATTGGGTTTCAACAAGGGAGTGTTTTTGTTAGTTATGCTAAGCATTTCCCTTCATTTTATTTACCTTGCTGTAGTTTCCTTTGCTTGTCTACCAATCTGATGTTCGTCCATTGTTTTGGCAGGCAAAGAGGGGCGAATTGGTGAACCTGGGCAAGTCGACTCCACTTGGGGACTTCAACAACTTCTCTTATTTGATCTTTGGGGCGCATATCCTAAAAAAATCAAGTATTTCTCCCGGGTACCAAGTAAGTATCTCACTCCTTTCTCTTGAATTTCATTTTCTAAGTGGTATAGAGAAATATCTTCATAAGTTAAAAAACCATAAAAATTCACATCTTTTAATTTAATCGTAGGATTTTATTTATGTTCGAAACCCGCTTTTGTTTTGCTTAGAAAACCTTAAATCCAAAGCCCCATACATTTTCGACTCCATTTACTCACTTTTTTGGCACTGGTTGCTTGCTGGCTTTCGCCCTACTTGGGTGTTTTTGGTCATTTTCTCTTGGTTGTTTGGTTTTGGGTTTGTTGGTAATTTTGTTCTTGTTTTGTATTGATTAAAAACCCATCTAAAATCAAGTTTTCATGCGCTAGAAGTGCTTTTTAATCGTTGATTTTACTTCTGCCATGCATGCCTGATTATTTTGAGTCATTTTCCCCCATAAGCAGAAATCCACTTTCTACTTCTAGCATAATTTTAGTCCTTGAATTGATTTCCAGCCATCTATTCCTTCGAATTTACTATCTTTATGCATACATCAGATCTGAAATAAGTCAATTGAATGCTCTAATCTCATTCACAATTTCAGTCTTTCGGTTGGAAAGAGTCTTAGGACACTATAGGCACCTTTTCCTTGTCATCTCTTGTTTATCTTAGGGTTGTAGATGTCTGATTTCGAGTTTCAACCTTAGCTGGTTGAACAAGGTCCCCCCCTTGACTCAGCCTTTGTGCACAAGCACCTCGTCCGGTGAGACAACCGTTCCTAGAGCGGTGGGCTTGGTGTTTGCAGGTGTCACCTGCCTAGTTGCCTTCCTCTACCGTCCCGGATGGGATACATCTAGTGGCAACTAGAGTATGTTTGATAACTTTTTTGGCGTCGTTGTCGGCGAGGTAGAGGCTTACCCCATGGTCTTTTGCGATTGAGTCTTTTTCTTATTTTGTTTTTCATTATACCGCATCTAGACTTAAAATTTTGTTGGCTGATTTTTGTTTGCATAATTTATTACATCTAGCGGGTGGGGAGTGCTCTACTCTGGATCCGTCTGGGCTTGATCCCTCTGGCGCTCTAAGAATGAGTGGAGGAAGGAAGTAAGAAAGGAGGACCCGAGAGGGGTTAGAAGGGAAAGAAGGGAGAATCAATTTCTTCAAATCAAGGGAAGAAAGACCTAAATCATGTGAAGTGTTTCAAGTGCCATAAGATGGGCATTATGCATCTTAGTGTTGTTAGCTTTTGGGGTTACTCCAAAATTATTTTCACCTTTCTAGGAGAGTGCTAGGTCAGCTAGTCCCTTGGCAATGCTTGATGGACACATGGATGGATCACTTTGGGTGGGTGCTTGACATTGGTTAGAGTGTTGGCATGAAGGGAGAATCGATTTCTTCAAATCAAGGGAAGAAAGACCTAAATCATGTGAAGTGTTTCAAGTGCCATAAGATGGGCATTATGCATCTTAGTGTTAGCTTTTGGGGTTACTCCAAAATTATTTTCACCTTTCTAGGAGAGTGCTAGGTCCGCTAGTCCCTTGGCAATGTTTGATGGACACATGGATGGATCACTTTGGGTGGGTGCTTGACATTGGTTAGAGTGTGGCATGGTGCTTGTTATCACACAACTTGTAGTTGCCCCTAAAGGTGATCCTATCCAGGATAATAGAGGTGCTAAGCAACTAAAGAGGTGACCAAAGAGGACCTTCGATTCCCAAGGATGATTGGTTGTCACGCCAATTGAGGCACTCTTCACTTTAGATCAAGCCAACGCAAGATCAAGGAGGAGACCCTTACTAGCCAATGAGGGCTAGCGAATCAACACAAGACACTCTACAGGTTACGGATGATGCACAAGAGTAGATCTTGGTGGATAAAATCTAGATCTAGGGAAACATAGCGGTTTATGAGAGTTAGAAACCAGTTGAGGAGGCTTAGGCAAAATAGAGATTCTGAACCATAGAATAAATGTTCCACCATGAGTTTAGCAAAGTAGATCTAGATAGATCCAGTTCATATGAAGAAGACTTAAATTGGATCTACCTAGGGTTTAAGAAAAGGAGACCAAAGTGGACCCAAAATAGTAGATCCGGGTGTTAGAAGACTAGATCTAGGTGCTTGAAGAGTAGATCTAAAAAAATTAGGGGGGGTTCAAGCATACCCAACTGATAGATCTGAAAAATGGACCAAAAATGCAAGGAGGGTGTCCCACCTAGATCCGGGGGTAAATGGAGTTGGATTAAGTTGAAAATTTAGATAGTGTTTTTATAATTATTCCAAAGTGGGTTTTGATGGCTGTACTCAAATAGGTACCCGATCTATTAGATCTAGAAAACGAGGGTTTTAATGGCGACAATTGGATTAAACCCCAGATAAATAAAATAAGATGCAAACATACCTGGAAATACTTGCTACTAGCCTTGTGTGGTGATGATCTTCCCTTTCCGATCAATTACGAGCGTTTTCCATGCCATGCCAAGTGAAATCGCTATTCCTTCCAAGAGACCAAGTCGCCCTCCTCCTACAAAAGAGATCTACAAAGTAAGAATTGATTTGCAAAGAGGAAGATGATAATCAATGAAGAAAGACTCAACCAACATCAAGATGATCCAAAGATACTATAAAGATACTCCCTGAACCAATAACGACTTGAGGAAGAGATATGGAGCTCAATCACAATAGCGCCCCCATCAAATCGCTATATCCATCAATGGTACGAGCCCCTGCAAAAATGGTTTAGCAAAGCATAGATCTGCAAGAATGCTAGAAAGAAAAAAGACTTTACAATCTCCACGCAAAACATTTGACAAAGCTTCCAAGAGTTTTTGCAAAAATATTTTATTATCCAAGAGATCAAGAGCCAAAAGTCCCTTTATGATGAGGGGGGTCTCTTCCTTAAATAGGAATGAGAGAGACCAAAACCCTAACCACTTTTTGAATGAGTGGTGGAGATCAAAAGATATAACAATAATAATCAACGACTAAGATGAGCGGAAATACAATACATGGATCAACTCACAAATAGAGGGTGGCGCACTCACTAAGACGCCCTAGGGGGACATACCACATGACAAGTGACTAAGACACATGATAAAAGCACATGGTGGGGCTATGAGGTAATCATATCTTTCACTAGCATGCCCCCATGGCACAATGATAAATAATATGACCATATAACATCATAGAGCGACCATAGGACCAAATCGTGCCCCCCTCAAAAACACAATAAAATATCCAAATAATAGCCCAAAGTGTGTGTGGACCCCACCGAATGCTGTAAGATGTGCTGGAAGGTGTGGGATGCATCACAACAATCCTCTGAACAAACCTCATGCCAATTCCTTGCCTCAATTGCCCAAATTGATTTCATCAGTGACCATTTATTCCATTTTTTATCCTCAGAAAATCACCTGTTAAATAATAAAATGCCTTTACTTCTCTGCTTGGTGCCCCGGACACAAATCTAACTGCATCAAAATGTCTGGGAGCATGGTAACATGGTAATAACAAGTTGCTGGACACCATACTCCCTCTGTAGTGCCCTAGGAGAACCAAATAAATCACAAAATGTGCTGACAGGCCATTTTATAATGGCAATTATGCAATAAAGTGATAATTTGACTGTAATCTCGTCTGAAAGTGCCTGAAACTGATATCTGAGTGTGCCAATGGACTCAAAAGGCCCAAATGTAGTAGAGATGAGTACTCATACACTATGTGACCACCTGGATAATCATCTGTAAGCTCAACCATGCCCGGACAAATACAAATAATGGTCTGTAATAATAAAAATAATAAAAATCCATCAAACCATCATATGAAACCTGTGTCTGATGCATGGAACCATCAAGTGGGCAACATAGGACCACAAATAATCAATCTTGGACATCATTGGTCCAACTCATCCCGGATCCTGTGGTTGACTTGGTCAAGTTAGGTTGACCTGGTCAAAATTGATCAAAATAATGACCCAGGCTCAAACTGACTGATGCTGCAAGCGCAAATGGATAAGATATGCTCCTTTAATTATTTCACTAGCAAGACTAAAGTATGAAGTGCCATTTCACTGGCGATTAAGCAACTAATACATCAAATATAAGTCCAAAATCAAAGCAATCAATTACTAAGAGAAAGAACCTCAAGTGTATACTCATTTCATGGACGTGACCATTTTGCTAGGAATGGGTGAAGGTGAAAAATGCAAGGCTAGGACAAGGGAATGACTTTACACTCTTGAAAACTGTGACACTTTGGATAAGGGAAAAAGGGAGAATCACCTAAGCATATGTTGGATAGAAAACACACAAGGAATGGCGGTGTCTCACAAATGGAATGAGTTGATTTTAGGAGTGTCTATTCAACCTTTAGCAAATGTCTACAACTCACATCCAAGCTTGAACCAACTCTATGAGGATCTTTTCTAGAACCACCATGACTGGGTGCACAGCTAACCATAACTTGAGGTTCTAGGGGACACTTAGAATTAGCTGTCCCTTACTCCATCTAACATCCCAACCCGTAGGCTCCGTGAGGAATTAATCATTACATTTTAATTATGGCCAACAGTCTTTAGATTTAGCATATATTTAACCACTGCTTTTTAGGCCTTATAACCCTTTGGATTTTTCATGTGCTTAGAACAACAACTAATTGCAGCTTTTATCCAGAGTGCTTTACATTTTGTTTCATAGCCCTCTTTCATTGTGCTAAAAAGCACAGTTTCAAATATAACCATGGGCTTGCATATAAGATATAATAACGAGTCACATATGCATTTATTAATGGTAGTACATTTTGCTTCAAGTCTAGCTGACACAACTGAGGCAACTAGGGGGATCATCCACAATCAGGACCAAACATCGAGGGCAACCGACTAGAGAGATCAAGGCTTCAAATCCAACTCACCTAAGCTCAGGAACCAACACCAACGAATTCTCCTGGCCCAAAAGGATCAAGGCTTCGGTAAGTTTTGTTGCACAACTTAGAGCCAAGACACAAAACGACAGGGAATCTATCCAACATAGAGGCAAAAGTGGGGAGGTCCTCCATATCACATGCTGAGGTGTAAGTCAAGGTAAAACCAAATACAAAAGAAAACAGATGGATGGGGAAAGTGATAGGTGATGCCATAACTAGCAAGCCATAAATGGTGGGAATGACCACGTCCATACTACTTAAGAGGGTAAAACCAATTAGTATAAACAATAAATTCTTATTTCGAGTAATTAGATCACTTTGATTCTAGTCAGTCAACCAACAATCATATATATATATATCGCCAGATCATGACCACTAAATACCTAGTCAAGCTACTAAGATAAGCAAAAGAGCACGGTAAACATATCCAATGCACAACCGTATACCTGCTAGGTCATACACCTGTATCCATCATCTAGACCATCAATCGTCACTGGAACACTGCTGCTGTACAACTCTGGGCACTATCACATTGCTCTGTATGGAAGAAAAATGGTCACCTCAGTCATCAAATCTAAGGTCATGTGGCTCAGTCATGGCACAAGGCTATCATGTCTCCTCTGGGGCTACTCAAAACATGAGTGATCATCAAAAGTACTGCTCATCATAGGCTGATCTCATAAAATATGTGTAAAGGACTGGCTCAAAAATATACAGGAAACTGCTCTGCAATCATGGTAGCCCGACTACTATGGATGTGATAACAGTGCCCTTACCTAAAAGGTTATTACTTATTACCCTGATCGACATGATGGATAACCCATTTGATGCAACACACCAGGAGAGTTGGTCTCTCGATCAAGGGATGTACCTACCTAGGAGGAGTGTGGGGCACTTGGAGGAGGATACTTAGCCCTTGGAGCTTAGGATAATGTGATATATATACCTTGGAGGTTTGACACTGAACTTGTGGATGCTTGGGTAGAGGAGCATACTTTATGGAGGTTGGTGACGGACCTAGACACATGTTGAGGAGGAGCATTGGAGCTTTATGACCACATTGGCACACATGAGAGTGATAATGGGCACATGAGAGGGCATGTGGCACATAGTTAGAGAAGAGCACCTTGCATGAGGACACTTGGATAACAAACCACTGTGGAAGAGGGAACATTGGACCAACATCTCGTTGGAGAGAGCACCATCTTGAAGGAGGGGTGTTGAGCCAAAGGAGGATCATGCTTAGAGGGTGTTTCACTTTGGGGGTTGCATAAACACTAATTTGACACATGTGCATCCTTGTATTGTATAATTGAGCCATTATGAGCCTGCACTAGGTCCCCTAGGATTTTCTATCAGTTCCGAGAAAATAAAAATTTCCTGTAAAACGGGTCAGTTTTTAACGTTTTAATTAAAAAATCCCCCAAAGTCATAAAAGTGTGGTCTAGAGGGGGAATTTGCCATGGGAGTGCTCGTTTTCTAACATGGAGCACCCACAAAACCCCAAAACCGACTTTTCCTAAGTTTTGAGTGATTATTTAATCACTTGATAAAAATTCTCTCCAAAATATTAAAAGAGAATTAAAAAATAAAAAATAATAAGATATGGAGAAAATCAAATTTCCTAAAAGTGAGGAAATTTATCCAAATAAAGTGCTAGTTGTGTTGACAATCACTATCGGAGGGAGAATCAATCAAGTCCTAGCAGTTTCAGTTCAAGTTTGGAGCATTGTGAGTGGATCTCCATTAGAGATTGCGCCCTCCTTTTAGAGCTGGGTGACTTCTATTATTTGGCAAGGGTTTATTGGATGGAGGAGGTTCCAAGGTTGAGAGGGGTGGCTCTCTTGTGAGGTGGCAGCCACCTCACTCCCAAATCATGGTTCAACGCTTGGTTAAGCTTTAGATCAAGGTTCAATCACTCCATTGATCAAGGGATGCGCCCTCCTAAGCCCTAGATGCTTCTCGAACTCGCCCCGCTTCTCCTCTTCTTCTATTTAAGCAAGGTCTTGCTCCATTGTTGAGGATGAAATGCAAGGAACCTCTACTCATTTGTAATGCTTTGCTATTTTGTTATCATTGTTGAATAAAGTTGAGACTTTGGAGGTTCCTATGGTGCAATAACTCTTATTGTGTGAATGCTTGGTTTAAATTGAGGTGATATTAGTCTAGTTTCTTCTCTTCTTATGCTTGGTTTAAATTGAGGTGTTATCCATTGTCTAGCTTAGAAGATTATATTCTAATCCATAGAATAGGCATTTGAAGGTTTCAATTTGCTTGCTTGTGTTAAATTTTCCAAGATTTGAAAGTAACAGGCTGTAGTTAGTTATACGAATGTTCTTTCAATCTTAGTTTATGTAGCACACTAGATTTGATCTCTCTTGTTTTGAAGTTTTGTAGCTTGGTAGATTCACCAAGGTTGAAGTTGATCTTGAGCTTAGTTGCGTCCTTTCCATCTACAACACAATATTTTTGATCTAACTCTTCTTGTCTTGCAGGATCTTCTACATCTCAACAATATTCAAGCCTGAGCTTGAGCCTTTCTTCCTTCTTTTGAAAATCTCTCAATCTTTTCCTTTGGTTACTTTTTTCATACAAGCTTAGATCTAATTAAAAGTCTTTTTCATACTTTTTGCTTGTTTACATGTTAGATCTAAAGTGCTTTTAACTTGTTATCTCATGCTTAGATCTAACCATGTTTACTTTGTACTTGAAGTAGTAAAACATTTCCTATCATTTGCAAGTACTAAGTAGTGTATTTTATTGTGATTTTAGCTAACCCACTAACATTTAATCAAATTTTTCGTTTGTTGTTGTTTTTTTTGTCTTTTATCATAGGAAAGCGGAGGAAGTTAAGCGATTTTGGGAGATTTGAACTCTCGAAGAGGACTTGCTTCAAGTCCTTTCATTCTTGGATTTTTCAAAGCTTGCTAAAGTCGCTTGAATCCCATTTTAAGGGATCAAGAGTGCTCTCTATCGGAGGGTTAAATTGTAATAAGATTAATAAAGAGTAAGTAAGGCTCCCACACCCTTCTTCCCCCATTTGGGGGAAGCCTGTATCGCCCCTTGGATGATTTCTTTTGCTTTTTATCTGCAAGTTTTAGAGTAGATTTTACTTTTCGCAAATAAATCAAATCAATCAAAGTTGTTTGCTTTCATTATCTTTCTTTCGTAAAATAAACACTAGCCCCTACGCTTTCGCGAGTTACGGTTTGTGGACAAGGGCTTGCTCGAGTACCAAACCGGAAAGAGATTTGTAGGTAGTAATTAGATAATTTGTATTTTCGTTACTTTATGTTTTGTACAACAATCTTGACAATCTTCTTACAATTCAAAACATTAATCTGCAGTTGATTTCCCGAAGTACCACGCTGTGCAAGGGCTTGCACGATACAACAGTGTGTGGAAAAGAGATTTGTGCCACTAATAACTTACTCACGCACTAAAATTGGAATTTACTATTTGCCTTCTGTGTATGTTCTTGCTTGTCGCAGGTTTGTCCTGAGTTTTCACATTTAACTTAAGAACTCATCATTAATAAAAGCAACTTGCCCCAAACATAACAAAAATCCGATGTTACTCTCGAATTCACTATTGTTGTGGGGAAATTTCGTAAAGGAAGCAGGAATTACTAGAAAGTGACCGCGGGGTCTCGTCAGGCTACACCCTCGTTTGGTGTAGTGTTGGATATCCCCCGTGACTCCATCTAGCTCACATGTCCTTGCGCTGAGCCACTCAAAGTGAAATCTAGACACATTCCCATGTACCGCCAGGTATATTGGGAATCCCCTTTTTCCCCTTTTTAATCAACGCATTCATCCTAATAATCTAAAATTGACCAAGATTACATTTGTAAAACGGTCTTCTCTACAACAACAATCACTCCATTTATTTTGACTCCATGACACTGGTTTTGTTTTTACTGCATTTGCTTTATTTTAAGTTCTCAATCTTATGTTGCGAGTGTATTCATGTTTATGCTGTTGATTTAATTTAAGTTGCAATATCTTGTGTCGATTATTAGTCCCAAAAGAAAAACTCCTAAAAAACAATCTCATTCATCCATAACAACTAAACACACTAAGAGCCTTAGAAACTCTTTGATAGGGTCTACCTCCCTTGGCTTTGGTTAGGAGTTTGCCTAAACGGAGGAGTCAGGATTAGGTGACAACACCTGACTTGAGATTTGCCCCCAAGGACGCAACTAGTAGCTTCGAAAGATTTCTGTTGCGTTTCCCCCCAGGTGTACTTTTTGGTGTCAACAGTCTTGAGGAGATTGCTTTTGTGAGATGCTAGGGTTTGCTCTTGCAAGATGCTACAATTTGAGATATGCATATAAACCCTAGAGAAGAACATGACATTGGAGGTGATGATGGTTCTTGTGGCTCTTGTTGTAGCACTAGTTTTTTTGTTTTATATATAAAAATAAAGATAAGAATAGATAAAATGATATTAAATATCAATGAATAATAAATAAATAAGTAAATAAAAGGACACAACTCCTCCTTTAAAGGTAAGAGGCACCCCTTTGACTAAATTTATATTCGGGGCCCCATTCATTGTAAATCATCTTATTGTTTTCATATTTTATACTTTCATATTTTATATTGGAAAGCAAAATATAATTGAGCTTATATGCTCCATTGGTATCAAAGCTAGGTTGTGGACTGAGTTAAATCGTGTACTACCACCATTTTTTAAAGATATCGTGGGTATACCCTTCAAGGCTATGACTCCCATTTTTGACGAGTTAATGAATAAACTCATTGATAATGTCGAAGAGTCTATAGATAAATTATTTGACAAGCACAAATTTGGGATAGATAAAACTTGAGGAACACATTGAGCCCAAACTTGCTCCCCATGCTAATGAAATACACCCTCATGAAGAAAAGGACAATAGCAAAGAGCAATTCGAGGACAAGAAGACATACTGTGAAATGGTTGGGAAACACGAGTTTGAAGACGATAAGTCTAGTCTCCTGGATAATAACACTAGAGTAGGTCCCGAATTTTCAATTCCCACAAGCCTTGGCAAATTGGGACCTTCTTATGATGGACACAATGATGAGGAACCATCAATCCTGAGCGGGAAGTTTGGCTGGTCATGCTAATTCTCTAGGTGATATCACATGATCAATATGGTCAAAACGTTGCACTCAAGGCACAGTTAGAGCCCATCGCCCCATCCTCATGAGCTATCTCACGCACCACCTTTTAGTTTGATATTTGTAGACAGCTACAAGTAAAGGAAAGTGGATATTGGCAATTATCCAAGAAGATGAATTAGAATTTGATGAACTCAACAAGAACATTTGGAGAATGCTGAAATTCAAGATCCTCACATAGGGTGCAAAATGCATCATGTAGAAGGTAGTGTTAATGTCCAAAGAATGATCGAGATTCTAAGTATGTACATGGGTAATGGGCCCATGGATGTTTGCGATAAGCAATCTGAAGATAGAAAAATTGCCACTGCTCCTTCGTCTTCAGATTATGTTGTGTCTCAAAAACAATTATCACCTATAGAGGTTGAATATCCAATGCTGTTGTGAGAACCCACTAGAGGCACGGTTGGAGATGTAAACATAGCAAGATATTTCCTTCACCCAATAACTGATGCAGCTAAGTAACTTCAAATACGCCCAACAGTTATGGAAAAAATATGTTGTTGAAATGGATTTGACTCACTGGCCTCTATTTTTTGTCTGGAGTCTGGGGAAATATTTAATGAATAGAGAGGGCGGGGAACTTAGAGGCACTTCGTCTGCTAATAATAGAAGCTTTAGTAAGTGCTTCACCACCAGGACCATTTACATATCTTATGCATTACATGAATGTTTTGTATTTTTTATATGAAGCTTGTTGTTGTGGAGTCGTATGGAACTTATTGGCATTAGTTCCATGGTCTTTGGATGAGTTAAGCAAGACATTTGTTGATGATTCAAAGGCAAGAAAATTAGCAGTTAAATTGGTCAAGAGCGTAATACTTCAATCGTCCAATATCAATACAGGCATCCTTGTCAAACTTGCCAAGGTTTTCAAAATATAAAAAAATGACAGAGGAAAAAGCACCAACAGATCCTTGGATATCAAATCATTGGAGATTGAAGTATGAGAAGTTTGTTGTTGAACATGAATGACTTTATTTGCAGAGTCTTGGGATCTCCGATAGACTAAAAAACGCTATATGGTCAGTGGATAGTGAATAATATAATTATGAGGCATGTGAATAGAATTACATTGAAGAAGTTTGTAGAGAAAGGGTGGTGGCACTTGACAGAGAGTATAGTTGAAAAGAAACCTGAGCTTTTGGATTTCCTGTTTAGTCTAGCACTTGAAATGGGTCATTCAGAAAAAGCAGTTGGGTTATGTGGAGATCGTTGGAAGGCTTTTTGTGATTCTTTATTTGTTATCCATGAAATGCCTGTCTACATAAATATGTCCAGGGATTGTTGAATATAACTGTTTGGGGGCCCAAAATTCCTGTAGGTGGTCATACATCTATTTATTGCCTTCATACTACACAGAAATACCCCCAAATCTCCCAGATTTGCAAGCTCATCTCTGTACATGGCTGTATCATGCCCAGAACTACAGTTCATAGCTCTTATTGTTGAAGTGTTACTGCTGCTTTGACTGTATATGACTGTTTGGAGGTCAATTTCAAGGTCAATTTCAAGGCCCAAAATGTTGTAGGACATATTGATACATGCCCAGGTCCACTGCTAAAAGCCCCTCTACTGCTATTCTAGCCTTCTTAGGCTTGGTTAAGGGCCTAGAAGTTTGCATAATTGATCATAGGTTTTCCCATTTTTGGATTAGGGCACACCCCTGCAAAAATGGGTGTAACACCCCCGGAGGTGATATCTAGCAAATGTCACAAATACAATGTTATGTCAGCTAGGGAAATCTCATCACCACATCACATCATAGGAAATAAACATAGGTAAAAGTGCTAACTCCTAGTCAGATATGTCTATCACATATAGAAAAATGGGACTATGTAGAACACCCCTTCCTAGTGACAACAATAATACAACACCACCAAACAAAAGTCATTACGAACAACTACCTCATAATACCACCATGTAATCCTCTGGGGGACTAGAATCATTGTCTATGACCGAGGTGTAGCATGCTCTAAATGAACAAGTATACGAAGACAACACCATGATGAGATAGTATGCTCCATAACCATCAAATATGCAACAAAAGGGTGATCAAAAGTCATCCACATGTGAGAAGATCATCAAACCAACGAGAAGGACCATCCAACCAACGAGAAGGACCATTCAACCAAGGAGAAGTGAATGCCCTCCAATCCAGAACACAAAATCTGTCAAAACCATCTCTAAGCACATGAAAGGAAGAGAACTCCATGAAACAGTTCGTAGGTACTAGGGGACTAGAACCATCGTCTATGACCAAGGTGTAGCATCCTCCAAATGAACAAGTATACTAAGGCAACACCATGATGAGATAGTATGCTCCATAACCATCAAATATGCAACAAAAGGCATCCACATGTGAGAAGATCATCAAACCAAGGAGAAGGACCATTCAACCAAGGAGAAGTGAATTCCCTCCAATCCAGAACACAAAATCCGTCAAAACCATCTCTAAGCACATGAAAGGAAGAGAACTCCATGAAACAGTTTGCAGGTACCATGCTACAAACCCCCTCCACTGTGATGAAAATCTCTAGTTTAAGCCTCATATTGTATGAGGGGTAACACACCTCACAAGGAGGTTTCCCGGAACTATTGTGAATTTCAGCCTTACTAGTTACCAATTGAGTTGCACATAGTTGGACTTCAAGTGAGCCGCCAAAGTTTGCACAAGTACTTGTGCATTTTTCAGTGTTTGGAAGTTCAATCAGGCCTCCCAAGGCCCCTTTTTATTTCTCTTACATGTTCATACCCTCAGGGATATTGTAATAAAATGTCGCTAGCATGATGAATAATGTAACAGACTTGGCTTCCAAGGACTTAGACATCAATCCGGGCATTCCATGGTGTTTTTTTTTGCTTGTTAATTATACTTTGCTTTTCAGCGAGGTATAATTTTCGAGTTTTTCACCTGCTCCTCCAAAGCTGGAATGTTTGTCTTGGTGGTTAGGCGTCGGGAGGTTATTAAAGTCTGTGTCAATGTATATTACCATGCTAGGAATTATTTTAGAGTCTTATGAACATGTACTAGGTCCCCCTAGGATTTTCTAAGTTTTGAAAAAATTAAAATTTCCCGTAAAATGGTGATTTTTTAATGTTTTTATTAATTTTTTTGTAAAAGTCATAAAAAAGTGGTTAGGGGTTGGAATTTTCCATGGGGGTGCTTGTTTTCTAACTCATAGCAGCCACTTAATCCTAAACCCACTTTTGAGAGAAAAATTTCAATTATTTCTTTTCAAAAATAATATTTGCTCGAAAAAAGCCAAAAAGACATTTAATTGGCAAAAAGGGCAAAAAGATATTTCCTAAAAATGGAAACATGTCGAAAGCTTGTTCGGAGTGGTCCCAAGTTAACTGGCAATCAATCCTATGATCTCTCAAGCTCTGATTTGATGATTCCAATCAATATCTTCTGAGTTCCAGTTAACTCTCCATTGAGAGGGGAGCATTTCTCCATGCATGGTCGAATTGGTGAAAGGGCAACCATCTATTGGTTGTGATATTTACAAGGAGGAGGGTGCGCCTATCTCTGGAGAGGTGGCGCATCCGTCTTGAGTTCAACTCCTTTCAAGTGGTAGCCAACTCTTCAATCACATGAGTTAACTCTTTAATCAAGAATGCACCCCCCTCTCTTAGGAGTTGCGCCCCCCCTCTTTGAAATTTCTTTTTAAGCAAGAGTTCTCACCTCATTTCTTCATCAAAAGGTGGAACCTCTGCTTGCATTCTATTGTAACATTTTTGAGTTAGCATTAATAAAAAGGCTTTGGAGGCTTATTCTGGTGTGATCCGTGGAGGTTTGGATGTGCTATGTTCTAAACCATTGAGGTAATATGTGTTATTTTCATAAGCTTGTTCAATGTTGGGATTTATCTGTCTTTTGAAGGAAATTGTATTTCAGTAAGGGTAAGAAGTAGTGCTTTATAGATTGCTTCTCATTGTTAATTGTAGAAGAAGACTTAGATATATATGATTTCTTGCTGGAATCTATATTATTCTCGGTTCTCTTTTATTAATTCACACAAGTATATTTGATTCCCTTTTGCAAGTTTCGTGAGGTTTTTTTGCAGGTAATCTAAGCTGGAAGATGTGATGAGCATGTTAGCTTTGCCTCTCTTTCAGTAGATCCGAAAAGAGCATCATCCCTCCGGTCCCACTAAGAGGACGTCTCCATTGCTCATTTATTCTTGCTCAACCATTTGGGTTCTTTGCTTCTTGATCCAACTCTTTAAAACATTCTCGGTTACTGGTTTCGTTACATTTTTAGATCTATATTCAAAAGCTGAAATAAAAGTAGATCTGAATCTACAAGTCTAGATGTTAGCATGCCGTAAAGTTTATTTTAAAATCTAGATCTAGGAAGTACTTCTTCTTATTTGCAAGTTTTAATCTAAGATCTAAAGGGCTTGATTAAGAAGAGTTTAGCTTTTAAATCTTTATCTAGCATTTGAGTGCTCTATATTTGCTTGTCATCTCTTAAAGAGGCAAGCAAAGATCCTAGGAAGGCAAGCTTTCTAGCTTGCCTTGCTTAGTTGATTTCTTGCATTTCTATACTTAGATTTTACTTAGATTTTTCCTGTAAATTTTTAGTATTTTCCAAAGACATTCTTAAAGTGTCTTTGGGCATTTTGCACTAATATTAGCTTGCTGGTTTTCAGGTTTTAGCAATCAGGTAAAGAGGCATGCTAGCAAACTTTTGAGCTTTCAAATCATTCAAGACATTCCAAACAATTTCTTCTACCTTTAGCTCTTTTTCTAAACCATTGTAAGCTATCTGGATCCTCAGATTATAAAGGACCAGCATCATTCCTTGAATGAGAGTGATTGTAATAAGTAATAAAAACAAATCAAGCAGGCTACCCAGTGCTTGCACCCCATCCCCCCAGGGGGGATCCGTGTCGTCTCATGTCGTGGTTTGGATTTCGTTTGTTTTCTGTTCTAGTTAGTTTTATTTGATTAACAGTAGATTAGATCACTAAATCACACAAGCACTTAAAGTATTTGCTATTTTATTTTGTGATTATGTGTTTACAATTTCTAAAATAGACCCCCGCGCATTCCCGAAGTACTGCACCAATCGAAAGAGCTTGATCGAGTAAGTGGTGTGTGGGAAAGAGATTCACGGATTTAGCTAGTTTAAACTTTAAACAACTTACAATAAAACTTTATAAAAGCAACCAAGGCTCTATCCTTGTATGCTTTGGACTGCTGTGGCTTAGTTTGACCAGTTGGTCAATCTAGAAAGGGATTGGAGTGACTAGACTAATAGGGGAACCCATTCGAGGCTTTTCCTTGAGAACTGGGGAGGTTGCGGTTAGAACTTGCTATAGAGTTAGGAGGCTGCCCAAAGCAGACTAACGTCTCGCCTTGTTGGACCCTTGGCATTGTTGCTTCTGCGCTCAGTTCAAGGGGATAAGTTCTTGGTGGGCCACACCAAGAATAAACCCACTAACAACCAAAAACCATAATAATAAAATTAACCAAGAACAATTTGTATCACATTTACTTTACTATTGGCACTGGTCTTATATCGAATATCTTTAATGTGAATGCTTTAATGATGAAAATGAATGATGAATGCTGTTAAGTTCATAGTTGCATTGTTCTTGTGTTTCCTAACTCTTTGATTTTAGCTTTTTCCTTTGTAGAGTAAAAGCCTTAGATTATTTTTATAGGGACCACCCCCCCTTGGCTTCGCTAGGAGTAGCCTAGACAGAGGAGTTGAGTATTCAAGTGACAACACTTAACTCTGACTTTCCCCCAAGGACACACGGAGCGACTTGAAGATTTCTGCCGCGATCCCCCCAGGTGTGTATTAGGCGGCAACACTACTGATCTGAAATATTACTCTATTGCAGCAAACAACAAACAATGTTTCATGTCACTTCAACCCAATACACTAGGCAGCACAAGAGAAAATGTACCAAGCATATGCCAACAAGTTCTAGCCCTTAGGACATAGTTTTCCAAGCATAAATCAGATTTGAAATCATTTTAATTACAACAGATTTACAGCAATAAATCTGCTCTATTATATTCAAAATTTATGTTAAATCACTTAATACCTTCAGCCCTTAATTATGTGAAATCAGCATGAACAATAAGTGTTGGAAATTTCCTAATCAAGAAGACAACGCAAGCTGAAAATCAAATCTGCAATTACACAAGTATTGGACAGCTGGAAACTCTCTCTATATATAGAAGAATGAAGTACATGTACATACCAAAGCTTTATCATAGGCTGGTACAATTTTCAAGCACTCCAAAACCCTAGCTAGGGGAACCATTAAAACCATAGCCACCACCAAAGATCCATGACAAGCAAGCATCAACATTGGCAAGTCCTCAGCTTCAAGAAGCTTGTATCACACAAGCTCTCCACACTAGCATGATTGTTTTCCTTAGAGTTTGCAAACTCTAGCCATGCTGCATCACACAAGTACAAGGCATGACAACTCTATCACTAGCCTCCAAATCTACATGTCCATCATAGGGTTTGAGTCCTCAACTCTTGCATTGACACAAGCACATAGACCTTTGTGGAACATCAATAATTGAGTTTTCTTCCAAGAAAGGCATCACTCCAATTAAGACTTATCAAGCTCATCTCTCCATGATCTTTCCCTAGCCTTTCATCCCAAAAGAACAAGGATCGAAAACCATGCAGGGTATTAGCTCCACTCTCCATGTCTTCTTCTTGCCATATTGCATCACACAAGTACGTGGTAAGACAATTGTAACACTAGCCTCCAAATCTACATGTCCATCCTAGGCCGAGTCTTCATTCTATCGGTCTTCAACTCTTGCATCAACACAAGCACAAAGACCTACATGGAACATCAAGATTATAATAACCATGTCTTCTTCAAAGCAAGGCATCACACCAAGTTTAAGACTCATCAAGCGCATCTCTATTTGATCTTGCCCTAGCCTTTCATCTCAAAAGAACAAGGCTCCAAAACTATGTAAGGAGTTAGCTCCAATCTCCATGTCCTTTTCTAGGGTAGAAGCCCTAATACTATGACAAGAGTCACAAGAACCATTATCACCCCCAATATCATGTTCTTCTCTAGGGTTTATATGCACTCCAACATCACAAGAAAAAAACCCTATCATCTCACAAGAGAAATCTCTGCAAGAACGTTGAAATCCCTCTCTCTCCCCTTGTCTTCTCCTAGGGTTTCCTCCTAAACCCGAGTGTCTTGCTTCCTACAAGACTTCTTCTATTTTCCTTGGGATTCCTCAAACCCTAACGTCTCCAAGACAAGTACAAAGAAGAGTACAATGTTGATAATGAATACAAGAGCTCTCTCCTCCCTTATATCGACAAGTAGGTGAAGGTAGGCTAACATAAATTAAGGACATGTGTCCGTGACTCCGTACAAGTAACCAACAAGGCAACCCCACAAAGCACTCTACAATACAAGTATGCACATGTAGGGTCAACCTCCAAAATGAAAGGCCCTCCAAACATGATCCTCCTTGGGCTCAATGCCCCTCCTCCAAGAGGGTGCACTCTCCAACATGCTGTTAGTCCAATGCCCCCCCTTCCATGGTCGTCCGTTGTCCAAGTATTGAACCTCCAAGGTATATATCAGATGGTCCCAAGCTGCAAGGGCTAACTGCCCAAAGCTCCTCCTCCTAGGTAGGTACCTCCATTGATCGAGCAACTGACTCGCCCATTATGTGCACCCAATAAGTTAGTCAACATGTTGAAAAAAGTAGCAACCTTCTAGGTAAGGGTGCCATACCAAAACTCTAATGAAGGTCAAACATCCACCCAAACTAAGTCATCCATATGTCCATGAAGCATCATCGAGGTGCTAGGAGACATAACACTCTCCTAGCAAGGTGAAAGCACTTTTAAGTTTTAGGTAACCCCAAAGGATAACACAAATGAAATGGTTGACTTGAACTTTGCAAACAATCTTCTGGCATTGTACTTGCTAGTGATTTGACAATTGCTTTCATAAAGTCCACCCTGCGTATAAATGGCAGGACATGGGCCATGATGCCACAGGTGGATCATGGATATTTTGAATGATGGCGAACCTCCTCTCCATCTAATTTGTAAATCTTCTATTGTATTGCAACAGATCATTGATATTTTGAATGATGGAGGACCCGGATTTTGGTTATCTGGGGAGTTTGAGGTTATTATAGTGTCTTTTGTCCTCTCTTCTCCCTCTAATATGTTAATCTTCAATTGTATTGCTGCTAAAGTGTTGGTAATTTTTCTGTGACCTCTAAAGAGCTGGTTTACTTGTGCTTTTGGAAAAGTGCAAAGTTGCT
Source organism: Larix kaempferi (assembly GCA_027924585.1). Taxonomy (NCBI): domain Eukaryota; kingdom Viridiplantae; phylum Streptophyta; class Pinopsida; order Pinales; family Pinaceae; genus Larix; species Larix kaempferi. The sequence continues at coordinate 19,315,601 of BSBM01000931.1, read as the reverse complement.
ACAAGCTACCATGGTTGATATAGAGCTCTGGATACTTTGTTAATGCTAAATAAACTTGAGGAATTAACACAATCCAAATTTGTGTAGTCTAAATGGTTGATTTCCATTTTTTATGGTAAATAATCAGATTACAAGGAAATCTAGGCAGTTGAAAGGGAAACTCTCAATGTTACCTTAATTTGCCTAGTCTTCTTTCCCTATAGGAAACACATCTAGTAGAGAAATTGGTTTGAGACCTCTGTGAAATTTTTTGGAAATGTTTTCTAGTCGTTTGGTATATGGAAACTTTCTGGCTTCTGGGACGTTTCTAGCCATTTCTTGTACAAAAAGAGGCATTTCTAGTCCCTAAAAATGTTTATTAAAAACTCATTCATATGTGGTAAGGGTCCACCCACAAGACAACACACATAAAAAAGAAAAATTAACAGAAAACATGGAAAAGCAGCAAAAAAAGAAATCCAAACATGCCTTCTATGGAAAAAACAGCGGAAATTTTCGAACTTTTATAAATATTGAAAAAGATATATAATTTTCTTTCTTTCCTAAATTTTGGTAGCGGTAGCTGTTAACTTCACCAGTTTTGGAAACTGTACCCATTTCCTTGTGTCAAGTGACACAGGACATTCTTGACTTAATTTTCGACAAGGTATCATATAGAAGTCTAGAGCATATATATGTTTCATCCACATGAGGATTTTGTCCAGTTTAAGGCTCCATACATGTGATCTGTAGCTGCAGGCTCTAGATGATTTTCATACTTATGGTCGGCTCCCAAGCTTAGTAGGCCTCTTGCATTGTGATGAACAATTGACATGCTTTGACAGTTACTAAATTGCACTTTAGTTGGTGCTGCTGTGTATTGCCAGAGACACTGGACTATTTGTTTAAGTGACACGAAGGCATGGTAGTCATTCACTCAAATATTTAATGTTCTGCTACTAACACAGTTGGCTTCACAACCCTCCTCCCAGGCAACTGAATGACAAGATCCGATTGTTGGCTTTGGTGATTTTTGAGGGAGAGAAACCTCTTGAGCAGGGAAATGACGGATGGGATTGTTACGATGGTACTAGCACTAGCTTACCTGCAAAGGTGCCCCAGGGAGAGGGTGTCTTTTTTTTGACCAGGAGGGGTGCTTAGCCAACTCATTTTGAGTTAGAGGCATGGCTAGACCCTCTGGCTTCTCTTCTAGAAGTACTATGGCTTAATGGCATCGCTGACTGCCTCATGAAAGGGTCTGAAACCCTGAGGTTGGTGTCCGGGTCTTCCAGGGGTGGGTCACTGGGTCACATGACCCCCACCTTGTTTCAACACTCCAGTGGCAGTTGTTCCAGCACTGAGACTCACTCTTATCTTCCAAAGCACATCCAACACCCTCCTGGTCCTCCAGTTCAGCAACGCCCTCCCTCTGGGCTGTCCTTCTGAGGATGACGTCATCTTCCCGGCAAACTGTTTGCTTGCTAAAAAGGGGGGGGGGGGCGTTGAGGGTTTTCATTATTGTTGGGGTTAGTTGGGGCATGACAACCTCCCTTTGCACAGTCTGGCCTTCAGTTTTGTCAAATTTGGCCTTGTTTAGCATATTTTAGCACCTAAGGGGGTTAAATACCCCAGGTAGCCTACAATAGGCCATCTTTAGATTATTTTATATTATTTTTGTTATATTTTTAAGTTGACATTTTTAAATATTAAACTGACCTTATTTTGTGTAAAGTGAGTGTGAGATCATATAAATAAGATCTCCTCACTTCATTTTTATCAACTTTTGGGATAATTTCATTATGTCTACTATTTGCCCTAACTAGGGCTCTTTGAAGGGATGCACTCTCTTTGATGAAGGTTATTTTGCAAGTTTGAAGCATTTCTTGGAAGTTTTACTTTTGTTCATGCCATTGCTAAGGTGAGGCTAGAGTTGTTTGCTTAACACATGCAGTTGGAGGTATCTATACTTTTGGTTTGATGTCTCTTAGTCAATTTGTATGAAAGTGATGCTTGTTAGGGTTGGATGGAAGCCATTGTTGCTTCATTTTGTCTTGATTTGCATTCCATTTTCGTCATTGATCGCCATTGCATTCAAGTTTGAGCTTTAGGTCTTCAAGTCTTGCCTTACTAGGCTCCCTCTACGAATCCTAGAGATTGTTGAGGTGAGCCCTAGTTTGCTAAGCTTGCCAAGTACCATTTCAAGGAAGGTTGCTCCTCTCATTGATGCCCTAGGTTTGGTGAGTAGTTTTCTATTGAAACCCTAGTTGTTCAACTACTCTTTTTAACTTAAAATCTGAGTCTTGTACATTTGTAATTATTATTTAGGGTTAAATTTTGCGTTTTCATGGTAGTATTAGGGTTAGAATTAGGTCTGCAATTTTATGACAGATCCCTAAAATTTTTTTTTGTTGATTTTTTGGCATTTCTAAAATTTCGGCCCTCTCTCCTACAATTTCGCCCTGCCTTCTTTAGCCCTAAAAACCCTAAGGCGAAATTTTAGGAAGCCCTAAAATTTTTAAAATATCAGAAATTCCCCCCCCAAAAAAAATCAAAATCCAAAAATTTTGATTTTCCTAAAAATTCGACCCTTCTACAATTCCGGCCTGCTTAAATTTCAGCCCCCTAAATTTTCGGCCTACCCTTTTCTCCCTCTTTCTCCCCTCGGCTGCCATCCTTCCTTTCTTCCTTGCCATCCGAGCCATCTCCCTACGTCTATTCCATTCCCTTTTTTTACCTATCCTTCCTAGCCATCCTTCACGGCCCAGCCCTAACTCAACCATTCTCATCCTTTACGGCCCTCTCCATTTGTTCCCTTGCTCCCTGCTCCCTCCTAGCCTTTTTGCTTCCTTTCCCTACCTCTCTTTCTACCCTGTGCTCCCTGTCCAAGCCTTCTACTCAAGTTAACACAGGTCTGCAAATTAAATTGCAGATCCTGTGTGCTTGCCTTTTAACCCCTCATTTGCAAACAGAAAAAGGGACATTAAGTCAATGTTTATTTGGTTAATTTTTTGGCTTAGTTTATGGAGTAATTTCTTTGTCTTTTAACCTTTTCCTGTGTACCTTTTCAAGACAACTCAGATCTGGAAATTGTATGTAATTAAATATTTTATTTGGTGGGATGGTCCTCTAAATGAACAGTACTCATGGAATGGTATTAATGATACATGTTGAATGGTTAAATTGCTGATATTACAAAATCTTGAAACGTGATTGATATCATCTAGTTGCTCTTTCAAAACCTTGGAAGCAATGTTATAATGCATGTTCGCTGACTATGATATATATGTATGTTCTTATAAGCGCTTGGTTATTAAGTGGTTCTTAATTGATTGATTATTGAGACATGTTTTATACCTAATTGACTCTTGATGAATGATAGTCCTTCAATTGTTTGCTGCTGCTGCTATAATCACAGCCAAGCACATGACATTGAAAAATACAACTTAAATACATATCTGGTTGGTGGTTGAAGTGTTAGCAATACAGTCTTTTGATCCAGTATTGATTAGTCTAATGCATGTGTACATGTTTTTTTACATTTCATTGGTTGAAGTTGAATGTACTTGACTCCATATAGGCACTAGTCTAACTACAAATTCCATAGAGCATATATTTCCCGTGGTTGTCTTAGTGTTCTACAGGATTCCATAAGGACACTTCTCCTTGGAGGTTTCGACTTTCGAAGAAGTTAGAACGGTGACCGAGGTGACATTGGATCATTGATCTTATTTGTGCTTTCTGGGAATTAGCCCTGCTAATTTGCCCGGTAACAAGGATGTTAATGTTCCTGAGCTTCAGCCACCAGCCCAAGATTGGGGAAGGCCCTAGAATAATAACAAGGATGATCCTCTGGCTCCTGGACTGATTCTCTCTGCAGCCTAATTTAGTTTATTTGATTATGATGGTTATAATCTTGGTTGATGTAGCTCCCAGGATGAATGTTTTAAGATTTGGGACTTTGTTTTGTTTTAGCTTGCATCACATGGTTCTTGATCTTGATACTTTTTAATGCTGGCAGATAGATATTGCAACATTATTTATCCAGCTAGTGCTAGTGGCAGAGTGCTTATACGTCCCAACTTTTTCTATTAATTGAAATGCAAATTTTGTGAATATTAATAGAAAAATTGAAGCATCAACACAACTTTCTGCTACTAGACAAACTGAAGATAAGTTTTTTTTATTAAATATTATTTGAATTGCCATATTTGGTGATCTTTATCAATTTACTGTTTTACTGAAGTATGGTCTATACAAATTCTTCATTGTAACGTTAGAGTCCGTCTTCCCTTGCTTTAATTGAATAGCAGCTGAATATGATTGGTTTTGAATTGTCCAGGTAGTTGTGATGACACACGCATATGGAAAACGCAGTGGTGTACGGTATATGACAAATGGCCTTAAAGTATATTATATCCCATGGCGTCCTTTCTTGATGCAAAATAGCCTGCCTACTATTTATGGAATTTTCCCCATTTTTAGGACAATTTTGATTCGGGAGCGCATTACATTGGTCCATGGACATCAGGCTTTTTCCACTCTTTGTCATGAAGCATTGTTACATGCAAGAACAATGGGGTACAAAGTGGTCTTTACTGATCATTCACTATATGGATTTGCTGACCTTGGCAGCATTCATATGAATAAGGTATTGCAGTTTACCTTGGCAGATGTGAATCAAGCTATTTGTGTTTCACATACAAGCAAGGAAAACACTGTTCTGCGGTCAGGTTTGCCCCCAAGCAAGGTATTTGTAATACCAAATGCAGTGGACACAGTCATGTTCAAGCCTAGTCCTAATTTCTGCCCATGTAATGAAATTGTTATTGTTGTTATAAGTAGGCTGGTTTATCGGAAGGGTGCAGATCTGCTTGTGGAGATTATTCCAGAAGTTTGCCGCCAATATCCAAAAGTAAATAAACATTTAGCTTAGTGTTTGGGATCCTTTTACATAATTTGTAAGTCGTATTTACTTTCTGAGATTATGAAATGACATTTTCATTCTAATTGTGTATTAATGTCAAGGTACGGTTCATAGTTGGGGGAGATGGACCCAAGAGAGTTCGGTTAGAGGAGATGAGAGAAAAGCATTCTCTTCAAGAGAGAGTTGAAATGTTGGGGGCTGTTCCACATGCAGAAGTGCAGTCAGTTTTGGTCCGTGGTCACATATTTCTGAACAGGTAATTATATTATCTTAAGCACCTCAAGGATGAGCTTGTTTTGCATTTGTAGATGCCGGTACTCTTTAATCAGCACATGATCAAATCAGCTTGCTATTATGTATGTAGTTTCAAATTGAAATTAAATTTGAATGTAACATTGACTGCTCAATTTTGGGCTGTTAGACCTCATTGCAAAAATTGATGATGCTGTAGTAATTTTCTGTTGAGGCTTGGAAGTTTACAGGGATTCTAGAAAATGATGATTTTCCTGTATCTTAATTGATTTGTGAGGCCACAGAGAACTGTTTTTTATGCCTTCCGGTTTTACTCTTAAGGTTGTGCCAATTTGTTTTAGTATTTGGTGGTCCCTGTTTTTTTCGAAGGAGCAATTGTTTCTTGTAACAATGAAACGAACCAATCTGGTTCAAACTTCAAACACCAAATATCCAAAATAAATAGGACAGTAAAAAAGAATCCATACGGAATATAAAGTATAATATGAGAAAATAAGATATATGAGATATGATACAATGCCATGGGATGGTGTGCTTAAATAAGCATTGACTGGTCACCATGGTTGAATAGACACACCTTTTCATTAAGTCACGTCCTTTAGTTAAAATGTGCCTTTTCATTTTTTATTGTTTATCCTTAAGTTAAAATGTGCCTTTTCATTATTTATTGTTTTAGGCTTTGATTCTTCTCATACTTCATTTTTGTGGTAGGACATTTCCTTTTTTCTTTTGGCAGTCTTAGGGTTCTAGTATTTTATGAGAATTTCTCATATTACAGTCTTTAATGTTTCCATTTATATGTATCCTCAATCCACTTGACATTCTACCTTTCATTGTTTTCCATCCACGATTGCTCGACTCTGTTCGATTGACTTGCTTTTGTTGCAATGTTTGGGATTTGTTTTTTTTCAATTTGAATTACATTTTTGTTGTGTGTTATGATGTTTTTAGTACTTTTGTGCCTTGAGGTGGAAAATTGTTCATGGCATTAGTCTTTTTGGACCCTTTTACCTATTATAGAGTTTAGTATGGACCAATTTTGTATTTCTTCAGTCTTTTTCCATGCTTCATTTGAAGGTATATTGATATATATTACATAATTAGAACTGGTAGCTGTATAGGACCTTCAGGATGATGAAGATGTGATATAGAACATTCCTCCCCCAACCCAACCCCCCAACTCACCATGGTATAACTTTGCATTTCTATATTCATCTTTGAGATTGAAAAGGACTATCTACTAACATAGTAGTTGATTCCATTTTAAGATGCTTTACCCTAAGCTACTTGTGCTCCATTATTCAATCAACGTGCCTAATCTTTGAAGGCATGCTTCTTAGATTTGACCATCATTAAGCTTCCTTTAACAAAACCCTTGGACAAGTGTGAGGAGTTGGTGATCCATGAAACAACATGACTAAAGGATTGACATTTAGCATGAGAATAACATTCAAAATGCTTAATAGGAATAGGGATAGAGGGCATTGTTGCTTCACCTAAATAGTACCTTTTCTGTCTTGATATAAAATATCTACTAACATTATTCTAAATGACCCTTCAATAGAGTTTGTAAGTAGGAATTTTAGTTCCTAGAATATTTATGTTCCTTCTGTTGCCGCCGTATACGCACCTTGGGAAGGTTAGTGTGGCAGAAATCTTCAAGCCATTGGGTGCGTCCTTGGGGGCAAGTCTTGAGTTGAGATACTGTCACTCAACACTCAACTCCTCCGTCTAGGCCAACTCATAGCGAAGCCAAGGGGGTTAGTGTTAAAGTTGCAACATCATGAGTCATTCTCCAGGTCAATCTTGTGTGTCAAGATTGAGCCTCGTGTGTCGAGGTAGTGCCTTATAGAAGCCTGAGTTGGACTCAGGAAACTTGGAGAAGAATCTTGAGTTGGGCTCAAGAATGGATAAGCTTCATGTGTTGAGGCAAGTGCTTCGTATGTCAAAGTGTTGATGTTGTATAGTCTTGCTAGTCAAGGCTAAGGTCTTGTGTGTCAAGACAAATCCTCATGTGTTGAGGTGGTGCCTCATGTGTTGAGGTGATGCTTTGCATGTCGAAGCATGTATGGTGTGTGATGTACTACTAACCATGGTTGAGCTATTAAGTCTCCTATAGGGATTGGCCACCTCTAGAGTGAATTATTTTAGCATATAACCATTTGGAACGATAGTAGGACAATATGATCACATCATTGGGAAAATCTCCTTAGTATATTTGATATGATAATTAATTAAACTGGCACATGTGGACCATGCAGATAAGATGAGATAAGATATGAGAGAATTCAAATTGCACATAAAGACTTAATTTAATTAAGAGAGAATTCGAATTGTTAAACTTCAGTGATATCAACAAAAAAACTTTAGTCAATCAAAGGAGAACTCAAATTGTTCACTACAGTGATGCTAACAAGAAAGATTTCAGTTAAGAGAGTTAACTAAGCGATAACAAAGAAGATCTAGTTAACTAAGTGTTTTTACATGACTACACTTATGTTAAACTAAAAGACGACCCTTGTGTTTAGCTAAAAGACGACACTGGAGTTGCGACACATACATGACGACACTTGAGTTAGAATTGGACTAGAACAAAATACATAATCAATGAGGCCTATAGGCTATATGACCTGTAGAGTCCAAAAAAAACATACTATGAATCATGATGCCACTACATCATGATCATACATCATACATCAATGATCATAATACATACTACATAGTCAACTATCAGACATCATTAATGATCAAAGCTATATGGCCTGTAGAGTCCAAAAAAAATATACTATGAATCATGATGCCACTACATCATGATCATACATCATACATCAATGATCATACTACATACTACATAGTCAACTATCATACATCATCAATGATCAAACTCATCACCACTGCTAAAACTACAAGCAAAACTAGAAGGACTAACAATGGCATCATCATTTGGCTCAGGCTCAGCTCCTTAGTTTCAAGGTCATCTGCTACTACAGTAGTAGTACTAGATGAATGCCTAAGTTTCCTAGAAGCACGAGGTCGACTGGTGCTTGCCATGCCTAGATTCTCTGGATCTACACCTACATGAATTGATGGTAATAGAGGATTTGCAACCAAGTGAACCTCCATCAAGTCCTCCATCTCAATATCCAGATCCAAATCAACATCACTCTGGCACATGAGTGTGCACTACCCAATCTGAGGTTGGATCAATATCATCCAACACAATGGGATTTGTATTAGGTCATCTGTTAATCAATTGGTTGTGCTTAAGTCAGAGGTTGTACTACATGAAGACTAGATCATTTAACCGTTTATGCTCTAAACGGTTTCTCTTCTACGTATGAATCCCCGCTCAAAGACAGACTAATTGTGCTCATCCAACCATTGAAACTCATTTCAAAATGCTTCCAGTGAGCAAATGCAAGGGTAGTCATTTCTTGCAACAAAGCTATGAAACTATTTAATTTGTCCTCTGATTTCATCTGCAAGTACAGGAGTTAACATTCCACATCGACAATACCCAGGAAGCAAATCGCAAAATCAACAACATTCATCAAATGTAGCATCAAGTAACTGTTATGCAACAGGATATTAACAAAGTCCAATAGCCACAAGAAATTGGAAAGTTACAATAATGCATGAAAGCAAAGGAAAAGGAACCATGTGACATCAAACGATCAAGGATTGATGCTGATAAGAATAGAATATGGATGGAGAGAAGAAGGTTTCATTGATGTTGAGATCGTAAGAGAAGGCAAAGATCAAATGGAACCCCGAACCACCAACAAACCCTAAAACCTGCAATAAAAAGAAGACAACAACACTTGATAAAGAGTGAGCAAGTGCACTAGATTTGAACCATAAGTGCACTAGAGTAAGAGACCATAAGAGCATTATAGAGAGATAATCGAGCATAAAGATCTCACCAAGACATCAAGGCACAATATTATATGGTGCTTGTAGTATTAAACAGTTTTAGAAAGAGCAATAGCTTCAATGATGATAATTTACAAATGGTTCTTCATTGTGTATTATACACAACTCAAGAGGTAGGGCACCCTCCCCAAGGGGTTTTTTGGGCCCACATATAAGTTGACTGGTTCAGTCTTAACCATAACCTAGTGTTATAATAAAAGATTACATTGAATCGACTAGAATGATCTAGGCATAAAATCCAACTCACCAGGGGCAAGTTCTGTCACCAACTCAGAGCCGAGGCACAAAACAAACATGGATGCAATCCAACACAGCGGTAGAAAAGGGGAAGTCCTCCATATCAATAGTAAAAAATGCAGATCAGGGTGAAAGCCAAAAATGGGGAAGGTCATGGATGGTTGGAGTCAGGTGAATGTGAAGCCTAAGCTAGTAGACATAAATGTCGGGAAAGACCATGTCCATGCTCATAGGAGGGTAGTGAAACCAATGAGTATAGTCAGTGAACCTTTAAGTGCAAGTAATACATCCAATTCATCATTTAAATCCAACCAAGATATTTCATTTCATTTATTAACTAATACTGCCACATCATGAATTAAATACCAAGTCAATGCTATGAAGACGACGGAGGGTAGTGAAACCAATGAGTATAGTCAGTGAACCTTTACGTGCAAGTAATACATCCAATTCATCATTTAAATCCAACCAAGATATTTCATTTCATTTATTAACTAATACTGCCACATCATGAATTAAATACCAAGTCAATGCTATGAAGATGACTAAAGCAACAAGATAATAATCCATGCTAACAATCACAAATCTATAGGTCATATCACTGCATATCAATAATCATCATCTAGAACCAACTGAAACACTGCTGCAATAATAACATCCGGAACTTTAGGCACTGAACTGAAACTGTATGGAACAAAAGGTCATATCGGTCATGAAATCTAAGCTCTCAAGGCTCAGCCTTGGCACAAGGTCTACACAATGTCTGATATACACTGCTCTGATCTGCAAGTGATCATAAATAATGCTACTCATCATAACTCATCTCTGTAAAGGCAAAGCTCTGAAAAGTGCATATATCTTCTCAACAAATATAGTAGCCCAACTACTATGGTGTGATAATAGAACTATTGTGGAGGAAGCTAAAACCATGATACATGACCAGAGTCTACCTATGTTCTTATGGGAAGAAGCATCCAGAACAACTGTATTTGTACAAAACAGATGCCCACATAAGATAGTGAAGAACATGACTCCGGAAGAAGCTTTCAGAGGAGTGAAACCAAAAGTAGGCCTCCTCTGGATCTTTGGCTGTCCAGTTTATATACATGTGCCCAAGGAGAAGAGAACGAAGTTAGAACCTTCAGGCAAGAAGGGAACTTTCGTGGGATACAGTGAGTCTTCAAAGGCTTACAAAATCTACATCCCAGATCCAGACAGATTGAAGTCAGCAGGGATGTGACCTTTGAAGAAGAGATGGCTATTAGGAAAGGTAGAGGATTAGACATGGAGATTGATGATGAAGAAATGCTAGAACCAAAGGAGATGAGATCATCTCCCCCTCCAGTTCAGAGGGAGTTAGGAGAAGAGGATGAACCCATCGATCCTATTGATCCAGTTGATGTTCCCAGAGATATTGCAATAGGCCGGAAAAGGCCTAGATGGGCACAACAAACTTTGCAGGATGCAGAGGGACATGAAGCTCCACATGGAACTTTCCGAGAAAGTAAAAGACCTCAGAGGTTCTCCAGTTATGTAGCATTGATGAGTCACATCATTGACTCAGAACCTACCACTTATGAAGAAGCATCCAGACACCAAGTTTGGGAGGATGCCATGGTGGAAGAATACCAATCCATCATGAAGAATGATGTGTGGGACGTTGTGCTGAGATTTGAGGGGAAGTCAGTGGTGACTGCCAAGTGGCTATACAAGATCAAGCATGGAGCAGATGGGAGTGTTGAAGAATACAAGGCTAGATTTGTGGCCAGAGGGTTCTCTCAGAAAGAGGGAGTCGATTATGATGAGACATTTTCTCCTGTGGCTCGATATACTTCCGTCGGATCGATCATTGCTATTGCTTCAACTATGGGATGGAAGTTGCATCAGATGGATGTTAAGACAACCTTTCTCAATGGTGTTATTGAGGAAGAAGTATACATTGATCAACCAAAAGGGATTATTGTTCATGGAAAGGAGTCTCACGCACGTAGATTGAAAAAGGCCTTGTATGGGCTCAAGCAAGCACCCCGTGCTTGGTATGGACAGATAGACGGATTCCTGGTGAGCTTGGGATTTACCAAGAGTGATGCAGACCCCAACCTTTACTACAAGGTTGTGGATGATGAGCCACTGATTTTGGTATTGTATGTTGATGACTTGTTTCTCATTGGAAATTAGAAACATATCGTATGGTGTAAGAAGAAACTCGCCTCGAGTTTGAAATGAAGGATCTTGGATTGATGCATTACTTCTTGGGATTAGAAGTATGGCAGAGGCAAAAGGAGATTTCCTATGTCAAGGAAAATACACCATAGATATTCTGAAGAGATTCGGAATGTTGGACTGCAAGTCCATGGCCACTCCGATGGATGCAAATTTGAAGAAGCTGAGAGATTCTGCTTCAGATTCAAATTTGATTGATCCTACTATGTATCTCTAGCTGATTGGGTCATTGATGTATCTGACAAACATCTGACCAGACATATGTTTTGCTGTGAATGCCCTCAGTCAGTTTATGTGTGAGCCGAGGCAGATTCACTGGATTGCTGCAAAGCATGTGCTAAGATACTTGCGTGGCACTATGGGATATGGCCTGAAATATGCTTCAGAATGTGACTTGAGATTGCAAGGGTTTACAGACTCAGATTGGGCCGGATGTGTTGCAGATATGAAGAGTACTTCTGGATGTTGCTTCAGTTTGGGTTCTGCAGTGATTTCCTGGTGCAGCAGGAAGCAGAACTCAGTAGCACTCAACACTACAGAGGCCGAGTATAGGGCTGCTAGTGCAACAACTCGAGAAGCAGTATGGCTTCGTAAACTCCTTGCAGGATTGTTTGACCAGATTCCAGAGCCAATTGTGATTCACTGTGATAACCAGAGCTGTGTGCAGATGTTAGTGAATCCTGTATTTCACGATAGGTCGAAGCATATAGAGATTCGATATCACTTCATTTGTAATATGGTGTAGAAAGGTGCGGTCGAATTACAGTATATTTCGACAGATGACCAGGCTGTAGATGTTCTCATTAAGCCTCTTTCCAGGATGACTTTCGAATACTTTCGCGAAAGACTTGGAGTAGAAGAGAACGTGTCCCTCTGTCCCTCCTTGAGAGGGAGAGATGATATAGAGATGTTTTACCCTGCATTCACCCAGGTGCCTCTACTCGTCCAGGTGCTCATCCAGGTATGGGAGAAATCCCATCGGTAGATGAGTCAGACAGGCAGGAGATGGTTGGGTTCACACAAGTGCCTCTACTCATCCAGGTTCTCAGCCAGGTATGGGAGAAATCCCATCGACATATGAGACATACAGGTAGTAGATGGCCGTGTGATTGCACAGGTACCTCTACTCGTTCAGGTTCTCAGCCAAGCATGGGAGTACCCCATCGGTAGATGAGATGAACAGGTAGTAGATGGTTGTGCACATCTACTCGTCCAGGTTCTCATCTAGGTATGGGAGGATCCCATCGGCAGATGAGACAGAGATGTAGCAGATGGTATAGCAATTGGTAAAGCCTATCTCTCAGACATCCAGATAGGATGGAGAGACTCTCATGGACTCACCGAAGGACTGGTGGAATTGATGCATAATGACACTTCTCGAAGGACTGAGACTGTGTTGACAACCTTCAGTATGTATATAGATAATGGAGACAGTATAGATGTACAGATGAAACCTAGATGACCGTGATGTTGATGAAGATCAAAGAATACCTTCCTTGTTGAGAGGGAGTGTTGGATTTTGTGCAACTTCGGAAGATATTATTATTGTACTTTATTGTACTTGATTGTACCTCCTAAGGGAGTTGAACTTGATGTAATTAATTATGTAAACCCTTGAAAGAATCAATGTAAACCTTGGGATGAAAAGCAAGCAAAAGAAAAATTAAAATTAAATTATTTATTGCTCCTCAAGAGAAGTCGACCTAGTTAGGGAAAAGTCCAATGTGGCACTTGTATAAATAAGAGGTAAAGTTCACGTCATTATTCACTCATCCACTTCACACAAGTTCGCATCACTTGGAGAGAGAAGTTCGCACTTGCAGAAGGAGAAGACTATATTTGGGGTTTCTATCTTTGGAAAGCATTTCCATCTTTTCTCTCTCATCATTGTACTCTGTTCTCGGAATTATTATCTCTATACGAAGGTTGCTGGGTTTTCTCCTGTTTGGGTTTCGCAGGATAAACTCTTGTGTTATTGCTTTGTGCTTTGTCTTCCTTCTAGTGATTCTGTTTATGCATTTGAATTATTATGCTATGAATGTATGAAAAACTAACATCAATGATCTAGCTCCAAATGGCATGAAGTGTGAAGAAGTGTGAAGGCTCAACATACATGAAGAAAACCTCTAGAAAAGTCCACATGTGCCAAGCAACGAGGGTCTCTATCATGAGCAAAGGGGTTGGCCCCTATTCCTAGCTAGGAAATGCAACATGAGATGTTCTCCAAGCGTAGGACCTCATCAAAAGTGCCTAATAGCCATCAATAAAGTCTAAACGTCAAGTGCATAAGTGTAATGAATCCCCTCTAGTGAAATAATAAATAAACCAACAACAAACTTAGGAAATGTTAGTCCAACATGATAATAATACATGAGATATACTTTACAAATACACCTTCCCTAAGTAACACATCAATTAATAATGTTTACTTATTCGGTTTAACAATGGTGTGACCAATAGAACCCTTTTACATGTGAGACCATAAATTAACATGTAGAGCTTAATTTTCCTATGCCAGGTGAGGGTATATGAAATGAAGTACATACATACGGAAGAAAGGGAGTCTTTGTGAAATTACTTCATAGCAACCTGGGAGTGTTTGGTCTATCCTTAACTTTCAAGAGTTTAGCAACCTGGGAGTTTTTAGATTTTTCTTCCACGTGTGTGCCTAGGAAGAGCTGTCATGGGTCATCCATCCTCGTGTCTTCATAGTGCGATCCCTTTTTTATTTTTATTTTCCTTTGTGCTTTTTATTTTTATTTTTATTTAGCACATTTTGCTTAGCCCTTTCATTGGCTTAGTCCCTTTTTGTTTAAATGTGTCTTAGACAACTTGAGACAAGAGAACGTAGCTTTTGCAATGGGGAGTATCTTCCATGATATGTTCCATTTGCATTTAATTTATTCAACATCTTCCCTTTTTTTGATATTACAAGACTATTTTGACTTTGGTAAAGGAATTCGTACATTGGAATAATAGCAAGACCATATGTTGTCACTAATAATAGATCATTCACAAAGGGGAAAGTGAAGGGGATGGATGAATTTGCTTAAATGGATGAAAATGGCTAGGTAATATTGTGTGAGATGGATGAAATCACATTGACTTAAGTTAACCAGTTACCAAGGTACACATTATCATCGAATAACACACTTATCAAGTTAAAAGAGAAAACACCAAGGTTAGACTAAGACAAATAAATGATTAAAGTGTGTTGGTCATCATGAAAGTGCAAGTGTACTATCTCATGCTAACATACCATCATGCTAGAAAACATGCTAAGTAAAGATGAAGGTTAGAGATACCACAACACTAGGGGGTGATGCTCTGTCTATGGCTAGGCATATCATGGACCTTGGACTATCTGATGCCGCTGGATAAATCTCAGACCATCGATCTATAGTGAAACCACAAATCTCATCCAAGGATAACTGATCATCATTTACCCCTTGCTAAAAAAGGGGTAACACTTGGTACTATTTGTGAATTTGTTCAAGGATCGTCTTTTAGTTCACTATTTTACATACAAATATGGAGTGCCAAATGTTGTATTAGCATTTTTTATGAGATGATCTAATGAATTTTTGCATAGAATGTGGTTTTATAACTTATATTAGTTCACTATTTTACATACAAATATGGAGTGCCAAATGTTGTATTAGCATTTTTTATGAGATGATCTAATGAATTTTTGCATAGAATGTGGTTTTATAACTTATATGGATTAGAAATGTCAGTAGTATATTTTTTGTGCACAAAATTTACTATATATTGAGCTTTTTTTTTTTGTTCTGTTTTCCGAGTCCGAGTTTTACTACATTGATGCCAACTACCCCTCAGTATTATATCATCCCCTCAAACTATCTTGTTCACTTATTTATTATCCACCAACTATTAAGTGGGTATTATTTCATGATTATGGCCAGAGTACATTAATTATTCCCCTTGGGTACCTCCCTAGGTACACCATAGTATCCTTGCGAGATACATTACAAAGTTTTACTGTCTTATATTCACAAATATATCTTAGTTTTCTCTTTTGAAGCTCTGAAAGTTTTCAAATTAATTCCCGATTGCTTGGCTGATTTTTTTTTTGTTTTTTTTTGTTTGTTATTGTTGAACCACCACATTCATAGGATATTGGAAATTGCCTATAGGATGAAATTAAAAATGTTTCCCTTAAGACTTTTAAGGAAAATTAGGTTTTGTTTTTCCTTATATTTTGTTCTATATGCTCAAATAGAAGCTTTCATGTTGACATGATTTGATATTTATACAAGAAACTAGATGATAGCAATGGTATTCATTCTCTGAGCTATGGATAGGTTCTATAATACTTTTATAGTTTATTGATCAAGCATGTTTGTTGTAGCTCCCTTACAGAGGCATTCTGTATTGCCATATTAGAGGCAGCTAGTTGTGGCTTACTAACTGTCAGTACACGAGTTGGAGGAGTTCCAGAGGCATGTATGCAGTTCCAGTTGCTTTAGTTTAGGAATTTGTTTGTCAATTTTAAGTTGTTTTCAATTTCTTTTATTTTCTATAACTTAGGTTAATTTAATTCAAACATATGTTATGATTCTCAACCCTTAAAATTCAATCACAAACAAGATATCATAAATTCTCACAATTGTATCAAATTACCCTTGAGGTGGGGAAACAACTTACAGTGATCTTGTTATGGAAGGAATCCACTTTTGTTCAGTTGCCGCTTGAGGTTGGGCGACCTCTTAATGCGTGAAGATCCAAATACAATATTCTTCCACAAATCCATAAGGACTCCATCCTTTATTTATAGCTAACAAGAGAACCCTAGTCATAACAACCTCTTTACTACTTGGTGGACCTTCTTTAATGAGGTCACATTACATTAATTCCATTTAATATACCATAGTGGGTCTTATTTAATAATAACAAATATAATGTACCCAATATGCCTTGAATCCTCCCTTCAAATGTGTAAAAGTCCTAGGCACAAAATGCAAAGCCAAGGTTAACACAAAGGGGGTACACACTGTCACCTCAATAACTCTCCAAGTTTAGGTTGGCTCTTTTCCAACACAAGGAGGTACACATTGTCACCTCAATAACTCTCCAACTTTAGGTTGGCTCTTGTCCAACACAAGGGGGTATCCGTAAGATAAGATTGCTAAGGCTATGACAAGAAGGATCGAGGTGATGTGAAGAGATAGCTTAGCAAAACATTGCCATTTGGTAGTATAGAAAATAGAGTAATGGAAGATAAGGGACTAGTGCCTATCCAATATAGGGTAAGTGGAGTCAATGGGCCAAGAGAGCAATTTGTAAATGATTAAGGAAAAAGTGCTATGTTGCAATATGCCTTAGTGTGTTGTTAAATAATGAAGAAATAAACTTGGAGGGGCCCTAAAGGTGCCTCACTCGAACAATGCTATGATGGTGTGTTAAACCCAACAACAACTCTTAAAAGATGATAGATGTAATATAACACATTCAACAATAAAACAACAAAGAGAGAAAAGAGGGAACCTTCCTCACATAAATCCCTTCCAACATGGTAGATATACCCTTGAAACTTGGCCTGTCAAGCATGTTCTTTGCAAGTAACCTCTAGCATACATCAACAACGACAATTAAAGCTTATAAATATTAGCTTCACATATAAAATAGATAACCCAAAGAAATTTTCCGTAAGCCTTCCATTAGATATTCAACAGAGCTCCGAGAGGAGAGAAATCCTAACAAATCAACTATTAGTCCAAATGAGGAAGGGTTGCTCCTTATATAGAGTCTAGCTTAACTTACTATACACTAAAATAATGATTTCCTCTCCTAGATCCAAAATTTGCTCAACAAACTGTCCAACAATAGCATAAAGTGGTTTAGATCCAATTTTCTCTCCAAGTAAAACAATAAAATAGTGCTAGCTCATAACCAACTCATGTTGTGAAGCCAACAGCGAATAAAATAATATGGTTATGTCACATGTCTCCTCAAGGTGGATGCTCCTACTTCAAGGGAATGGAACAAGGAGTATTCTCTAGCACATGTGGCCTGCAAGATGAGATGCCCCCTCAAGATGGCATGAATATATGTGCAAGTAATCCTCCAAGGGTAGGATGTCTTGACTCTCCTTGTGAAGCATCCCATCAAAAAGGGTTTGAACCAAGTCAAAATGTTCCAAGACCACACGTGCTGCTCCTCCATGAGAAACATTCCATCAAACATGTGCAATGTGGCTTCCATTAGTGAGGCATGCCATCAATAGACATGAGTATGTGTGCAATGAAATCCCAATAGAGTGGACACCCTCCTTTGACTTATTCAAGTGCCATATCCTCAAATTATGTGCAATAAAACCCTCAGTCTATGGATTGACCCACTTAAGAATAGAATAAATGATGTCCACATGGAAAGCATAGTCCTTCGAGCTAGGATGTCACTTCCAAATGGATGAATATCAAAGTGCCAACTCATCAAAGAATTTGCAAAGGATAGATCCATGGAATGAGGAGTCAATCCATCAAGATAGTGGCAGCAATCCGTGTGCAAGGTTACCATAAACTCAAATAAAGGTCAAGCAATCCCCAAATCACCTTCATTAAGTGTGCACAAGGCTAGCGCTCCATCAAGGGGTGTCAAGCATGTCATGAGCAAGTGGTATATGTGTGAAATGCACCCCTGTCCCCTAGTGCGTTCTAGCTAGGAGACTTAAAACCCACGTAAGTGTTTAAATATTCCTGCTGGAACTATGCAAGGTGCCCTCCCAAGTGGGTAATGTCAAACATCCCAAAGTACAATCATCAAGGCACAATTATTAACGCTTTAAAACTTAGGGAGACCCTAAGTTGATGGATTCCCACTCCATGAAATGCACCATCGTGTTAAATAATTGCATTAATGCTAATCAAATACTCCAAGCACATCAAGATGTTGCCTACTAGGAACATGCCATGTCATCCATCAAAACACCATGAAGAGACCTCATCCAATAACTATTAGCAAGAACCCAAAATCAAATCAATCAAAGGAGAGCAACATCTCTAAGCAAAGCTCACATGTACGCCAGTCCATCCATCGAATCATCCTTCAAGTTTGATCTTTGTGATTAAATCACAAGTGTAACCCTCATACAATATGAGGGGTAAAAGGACGTAATCCACCTTACATTGAATGGCCTCCACTATTATTACTTTAATGGGTCCTTCAACCCCCTATTACACCCCTAGGGAGGATCCAGACAACATTAATGTTCATTAGTGCCCAAATTGAGGCAATGAGACTGTAAAAAGTGCAAATCTAAGAAAAAGTGAGCATTGGGAATGCTAAAGCATCTTCAAAATAAATACAAGAAAACAAAAACAAAACACATTGGGAGTGGCAAAGCAACTCTTATAAATTCCAAATATTTTTTTCATAGTTAAATTGCTCTCAAGATGATTTCTTTGGAGTTGTTATTTTATGTAATTTATGAGTAGCTCTGGACCACCGCAGGTTTTGCCTCCCGACATGATTGTACTTGCAGAACCAGTACCTGAGGATATGATATCAGCCATTGGCAAAGCAATAAAGCTTCTTCCAAAGATTGATTCTTATGCTATGCATGTTCGGGTGAGTAACGAGTTACCATTTTCGGGGCATCTCAATTGAATTTTGTGTTTAGAACACTTTTTCATCGTCTAATATTTTTTAAACTGCTCAGTTATTTTGGCTTAACTAATGTACACAAGAGATAAATAAATGTTGACATGCGAAAAGAAATGACATTACTCACAATGCCCTTATTTTTCAAGTGAAGTATTGTAGCTTTGGCTACCAATTGCATTTTGTTTAAAAATTGACAATGAAGTACATTATTGTTAACATGTTGTACTATAGTGTAATCACATAGTTGTATTCTAGATACAAGTATATATCGCAACCATAAATTATATTCAATTACCATAACTGGAGTGTAATTGGAAAAGTCAAAATCTTGAACTGTATTAGAACCTGGAATAAAATTGGATTGAAGAACCAATCAACTAAAATATATGCAAATTTAATTAATAGAAAATATATTCATGTACATCCATCTAAATCTAAACCATTAGAAACCGAAAGTGCAAAGTTTGCTAATGCATATAGCATGGATTAGGGTTTGTGAGGGGGGGTTCATTTTATTTCTTCCCGGTTTTTCAGGTAAAAAGCCATCGTGGGTGGGACCAGTTCTGGTTGGACCTGGTTAATTCAACTAGTGTTGGTTAGGATTGACCAGTTTGGGACAAAACTGGTCGAACCCATTGTGGGTTCCTGTTCGGACCATAAAAGTTTTGAACCAGTTCGACTGGTTTGTTAGATAACATTGATATAGACACATAGATAAGTGAGAGAAGGAAATGGAAACACGTGTGGCACATTCATTCCATCTATTCCCTTAATCTCTCTTACAATGCATGATCAATCTCTCTCTCTCTCTCTCTCTATATATATATGTATGTATGTATGTATATATATAGAGTATGTCTAATTGAAACTGTCAACTAACCAAAATATTCATTGTGACTAACTACTTTCGACTTATAACATACAACTAAGCAGGTTGATATAAGTAGTCTGCCTCCTAAAAAATAGGAAACTCGGCATATGAAGACAATTGCTATGGGAACACTGCTAAACATAACATGCCTAAAAATAGACACTGCTAAAAATAGCAATGTATTTGTACTGAGAGGAGAGAGGTGCTCTACAGTCCAGTATAGGGGAGATGTCACGTAAGGTAAAGTAACGTTACATTACAAAAAATAAAAAGTAATAAGAAAATTCATGTCAGCTCATAAAATAAAAAAAATTATGAAAAGTAATTAAAAAAGTCCATGTCGGCCTATAAAATAAAAAATTAAAACTTAAACCCAGATCTATCAAACAAGAGCAAGAGAGGGATCAAATTTCTTGAGTTTACCATAAAAAAAAATAAAAAATTACACCTCAAGAAATTGGATCCCTCTCGGTGCTTGATATATCTGGGTTCAAGATGGATTTATGCCAATGAAAACTAGTCTCATTATACTTCTTTTGTTGCAAGGAACCCAGATGTATGCTCATTATCAACATGAAAGCTCTGAAAATCAAGCTACTAAAACTTAAAAGTAGCAGTGTCATAAAATTGCTTGCATGTCGTTGGAAAGAAGATTGTGAGCTTACAAGTTACAAGGACGAATAATATACAAATATCTTGGTCATGCAGGTCTTGGCACTCTGACTTCTAGAAAATAGGAGAACTGCTTAAAATAGTAGTTCCTCGAAATTTGATGAAGTATACTCTGAAGCAAGCTCAAATCATTGTGAATCCTTGGATGAACCTTTAGATGGAACCAACGTGACAAAGTCTCGCAAGCAATCTGTACCTGTTTCCCTTTATCTCTTGCAAAATTTTGTTGACTTAAGTTGAATTCTTGCATCTGATATCATATTCAATCTGGTCATAATTCCTTGAGATTTGTTCTAGGTCAAGCCTGGATGAGGGCATCATTCCTTTCACTACATGGCTGTGGTTGACTGTTGAGTCTGATAGGCACAGGTAGTGTTGAAGAGACAATAGGAGAAGTCTTGAGTTATCTTATTGTCTTGTCTCTTCATTTACTTTGAGTCAAGCTTGAGTCAATCCTTGTCGGCCACTGCCTCGTCCAGCTGTAGGGACATAGCATCATATGGTTGTAACTTGTACTTCATTATTTTCGCTTTGTGTTGGTGGAATGGTTTTGTCATTGCCTTTCTCCTAACAAATCATTCCTCACCGATTTCGGCACATTATCTGAGGATTGGTCCAGAAGCTAGAGTGACCTGACAGTCATTAGCCTTATTGGCAGTTGTCTTAGGATTGAGCATCATTGGTTCTTAATTGAGTGATCTTCGTTAGTGTTTGACTTTAGCTCATTTTTCACATTGATGGTGCGTGGTTGTACCTTAGAGCCCATTAGCTTTCTTGGTGGGTTTCTTCATGCCTAGTAGGTGTTTTCATCATTGGCAGCTGACCAGGTGATTTCTCCCAACTTGTTGACTTTAGCTTATTTTCCATCGGGAGGAGTGTACATATTAGGTGGGTTGCAGGTTGCGGTTGCAAATGGGTATGCATGGTTGGCTCTTGATTCTAGTTGATTAATTGAGGCACCATTTGACTCCATTGGCCAGTGGATAGGCACATTGATTTAGAGGGCATGTTTCCGGGGAACAATTTTTTAGAGCAACAGAGTACATAGATTTAGTAGTTCTCAACATCCCACAGGGGGATGCCATCCCCTTAAGTTGCCATTATTATCCCTCAATTTTCCCATGCAACTAGAGGGTTACGATCCAAGTAGACTTTGTCATGCTGGTTCCATATACAGGTTCATCTAAGGTTTCATACCGATTTGAGATTGCTACAATTAGTTTTGTCAGATTTTGAGGAAGTGCTATTTTTAGCAGTTATCCTATTTTCTAGGATCTAGAGTTACCAGGGCTGCATGTCAGAGATATTCATATATTATTGGTCATTGTGAGCTCAGAAGCTTCTTTTGGGTGGCATGGAAGTAATTTTATGACAATGCTACTTTTAAAGTTTTAGTAGTGTGGTTTTCAGGATTTCCATGTTGATTCTGGGCATATATCTGGGTTCCTTGTAGTGAAACCAGTCTAGTGACACTGTTTTCATTGACATGCAAGACATTGTTATTTTTAGCAGTATCTATTTTTAGGCATGCTATGTTTAGCAATGTTCCCATAGCAGTGGTTTCATATTCCAAGGTTACTATTTTTAGGAGATGGACTACTATTTTTTCCATGTCTATTTTTAGCAGGTCTATATTGGGCAACTGCAGTGTAATAATTCCAGTGTGCAGTGGTGGACTGGTTTCAAGGTTTTGGTGGGTGAAGGATGGTGAGTCAATTACATAATTGAGCAGGTGGATAGTGTGACACATGGAAACCATTTAAAGGGTGTCCAATTGTATGAGGTCTTGTTAAATTTATCTTATGCTAAAACCCTAGATCTATTTTTCAAAACTCTAGGTATGCTTTCAAGCTTAAACCTTAATTCAATCCTTTTGGCATGTTTGCTAATCATATCCTTATTAATGCCTTTATATTCAAACCCCAGTTCACCTTGCTAGGTTTAGTTGCTATTCTTACTAAATTTGACTTTCGAAAACCCTAATACACCTTGTTATTCATAGTTAGCAAACATGCTAATTTTACCAAGTCCAAGTTTCTTGTTTTAGCAAGCATACTTACTTTCCTCAAAGATCTAGTTTGACCTCCTATTCATAGTGTGAGTATTGGTTCTAAATCCTGATTCTTTGCTTGTCATAGTTGGCATATTTGTTGTTTTTTATTCCCCAAGTTCCTTCCTATTCATCAGCCCTAGTTTGCTTTGATATCTTAAACCTGGCTTGGCCTCTGTTGTTGCGCAATCCAGCAGCCCTATGATTGCAAGGAATAATCAACTGCAGGACCGGCAAAACCTAAGGACACTACCCCTAAGTGTCACATGGATAGGTTCCTCTCTTGTTAGGTCTCCCAGGTCCACCGAGGTAGACCCAGACTAACCATGGGAGGTGTCCCTAGTCAAGCTTTTCTGGGTACTTGCCAGTAG
The DNA here is from genome assembly GCA_027924585.1 of Larix kaempferi. Classification (NCBI taxonomy): domain Eukaryota; kingdom Viridiplantae; phylum Streptophyta; class Pinopsida; order Pinales; family Pinaceae; genus Larix; species Larix kaempferi. The sequence continues at coordinate 19,292,463 of BSBM01000931.1, read as the reverse complement.
AACCAACTTTCCCACAGTACTCACAAGACCGATTCATAAGAGACAGAGTGCTTCTGAAATTAGTAAGTTGGAAATATGGCACCCTGTGGAGAGATGCTAGAGGGGTAAGAGATTAAGAGTCAAGTGAGTGGCCCTTAAGCATAAGGAAAGAGCAACTAGGAAGATGGAGAATAGAAAAACAAGCTGCTCTTTAGGTACAATAGCCCCCTGAAATAAATAGGCTTTTATTTATGTATGGCTGTCTTAATTGTTTTACAATTGAAACAAGAGAACAACTGAGTTACAAGGCCTATAAGTTTATGATTGAGGGAGGCTAATAAGTTTATTAAATTAAAGTCCAGATTTGAAATGTGTTGGGTGAAATATGGTGCTGGTTATTGTTTTAAGGAGTTTTTCAACACTAACAGCTTGCTGGATATGTTTGAATCATACTTTAAAGGCTTATAACTATAGAATTAGAGAATGTAGATCTAGATGCTAAATGAGAGAGTAATATAAGTGCAAGAGATCAAATATGCGACACAATCATGTAATTAAATGAGAAAAACCATGAAAGGAAGAACAATAGATCTTTAATGTCACAAAGGCTTTGTATTACAGTAATCTTACAATGAATGAGTAATAGAATATATAAAGGCAATTCGAATTAGGTCTAAGGAGGCAATTTGAATTGCTCATGCAATGCATGAGATCCTAGCTAGGCTTAACTAGAGCCAGAATAGCCATGCACACTCTCTAAGATGAGTTAACTAAACCATGATCACCCTAAGTGGACTTAGCTCCCTACATGCTAGGAGCAATTAACTGCAATTGACAGAAGGCACATGCAACTGATTGAAGGCACATGCAACTGACTGAAGGAACATGCATGAGGTGCACATCCCTAAAAAGACTCCACTAATGTGCTCGTGGCTTTTAGGGTCAGTTAGGACCTTGAATAGTGGGGTGGCGCCCCAAGAATTACTGCCTGACTCAAACTGCACTCAAGCTTTCCTAAAATCAGGGAGAGATTCCCCAAATTGAGGAATGTGCTCATGTCAGCTAAAAATAGACATCCAGGAGCTCTATTAATGGCAGTTGGGCTATAAATAGCAATGTAGCCCCCTAGGAGCTTATGAGGAAGCTCCAGGGTGACTTAGAAGGCCAAATTGATTGCAATTTGGACCTATAGACTCATGAGATGATAGCCTAAGTCCCTAGGTTGGAGAATGAAGCTATTGAGAGGGTTATTATGCTCTAGCACCCCCCCATAAGTTGAACTAGGTGAAATAAATGCAAAAGAAAAATGGGTGTTGGCAATGTTGCAGCCATGTTAGGTATCCATGTACGATTTTTTTTTCTAAAACTAAGTAGGAGGGAAAACCACATGGGAACCCCCCAATCAAAGAGAATGTAAATAAGAAGGCTAATGACCCTGCTCAGAAAGAGCCTTCAATTTCAAGGCAACTCGCAACTTGGTGAACTGCTTCTCGATGAAGGGCTTTGTGAAGATGCCTACAAACTTTTGTGAAATTCCTCCTTTTCTTGGATTGCATGTGACCCATTCACAAGATCCAATCATTTTGAAGTGCTTGAATGATGGTTCTTGACCACTCTGTGCTTCGAATGGAGGAAATCCCTTGAAGCTTTTGTGCAGAACTTGGTGAATTGTAGGAGCAAAAGTTGTAGATCTTGAGTTTGAAGAGACTTTCTTGAGGTCTTCTTCAATGAGAACTTGATTTAGGACAAGTTCTCCTTGATGTGTGTGATGGTTTTGTACTAATCCATAATCAATGAGATCTTGATCATGAACAACTTGTCTAATGCATAGTAAAAAATTGTTGATCCCCTCTTCTTCTGGGCCTGTAAAAGGGTCTTCCTTAGCTGAGTGGTGGATAAGTGCATTTCCCATTGTGGTAGGGTTTTTTCAAGGCTCAATGCATGTGAATATGTCCTCGTAGGCCATATGTTTGGAAGCTTTTGAATCAAGGATGCATGGAGTAGAAACTGCTGTAATTGCATACATGTAGTTGGCATTCTTTGGTTTGGTAGCCTACTTGTTGCGCTCCTCCTCTTCCTTTTCTTCAATTTTGTTTTTGTACTTGCAATCTTCTTTTTTAAGTGGGCCTTATGGTAGTAAGCACACCATGGCTGCTTCACATTGGTCTTGCCATAATCAGAGTCAGAATCTTCATGAGAAATCCTTGTTTTTTGCTCCTTTTTTCCCTTTGCTTGCTTGCACCCTTCTTCCTCTTATTGGCTGCAAGTGCATGCGCCTTTGAGGTCTTTTTTAGGCCCATTTGTGAGAGCTTATCTTGCTCTTGAAGGAGGGAGGCAATAAATGCATCCAAATTAGGCATTTTGTAGGAGGTTCCAAGAGCCAATCTAGTTGAATGAAAGGAGGAAACAAGCACACTATAATATGGAGCCAATTTAGAGAGAATTGAGAGGACCATTTGTGTGCGATCCTTCTCGATCTTAGACATCTTGAGCTGTAATAGAACTGATTTGAACTTGGTAAAAAATTCTTGTATAGAGCCGAATTCATATGGTCTTGTTATCACATACATTGTAGTTGGAGCTACCATGACATGGACCAGATTTTTTCCGATCCATGAGCTAATCCTGTGGTTGAGATGAGCCTTTTTGATCAGCAGTGATGCAGTTATTTCTGAACCAACAGCAGCAGTTTTCCCCCTTGTCATGACTGATGCTGCATGACCCCATTGAGATGATTTTGGTTTAGTCATGGTTCATTCAAAGCAGAGCAGTTAGCCGGTGATGTTCTTTTCCCACAACGAGTTGTAGATGTTTCCAGAGATAGGTATATGGTTGAGCAGAGGTATATATTGCATGTGGATGTTATAGTTTGCTCTATAGTTTTTTTTAATTACGGTGACTATGCATGTTCTACTAACAGTGGCATTCTAAGCTTCATGGTTTGAAACCTGTGTCTTGAGTTGTTAGAGAGTCCCTAGTGTAAGGCCATTATATATGCTTGCTAGTATCTCCTACCTTACACAGACTTAGTCCTACTTTGGTTTTGATGGCATCACCTTTTCACCTTTCTCCATTCATCCGTCTCTTCCATTATTTGGTTTGACCTTGACTTGTACTTTGATTAGTGAGATCTAGGACTCCCCCTCACTACAGGAGAACATCCCTGTGACAAAAATCACACACTCTAGAGCCGAGACACAAGGTAAACATGGAGTCTATCCAACATAGAGGCATAAGTGGGAGGAGTCTTTGATGTCACTAGTTAAGGTGACATCAAATGGGGAAAATGACAAGGTGATGCCATGGCTAGCAAATATCCTATGGGGAATGACCAAGTCCATACTATGATAAGGGCATGACCAATAAGTATACACAAGAAGCTCTCACTCAAAGCAACTAATTCACTTCTACTCTAAACCATCAAATAAGAGCAAGATAAAATATCACCAATGCAGGACCACCAAAAACCCAGTCCAACTACTAAGATAAGTAAACAAGCACAATAAGCATCCAAGTACATAAACCATATACCTGCAGCTGCAACTTGTAACATCTAAATGACATTGAAACAATGCTACTGTGTACATCATGGGCACTATCATCATCTCTGCTCAGTAAAGTGAAGAATGGCTAACTCAGTCATCGACCTGGGGTCATGAGGCTCAGTCTTGACATGAAACTGAAAATGTACATGCTTTGGGTCCACTGAACATAAGAGTGATCATCATCAATCTGTTCATCAACTGCTGATCTCGTGCATATCATGGCAAAGGATTGGCTCAGGAATATGCTCAAAACTGGTCTACAAATCATGGTAGCCCCTGCTACTATGGATGTGACAACAATTCCCTTTCTTAATATAGAATTTATGAGTTGGAAATGATAGCAAGAAAAATGGGGACAAATATCCTCAAGAGAAACAAGTTTTCTAGATATATGGTGAAGTGTGGCAACAAAGAGAGTGAAATAGTAGATGGACGAAAGAGGGGTTTCAAGAGACCAAGTCCCCTTATAAGATAGTGAAGGGTGGTGGAGTCATGTGCATTTCAGAACAACAAAATTAGTAAACCAAAAGTTGAAAAGGAGGTGCCCAATCTTTAGCGAATAATAATTGAATTTTTTCACAGATTTGCCTTCCTTCCATCTAATTTAAGTTTTTAACTAAAATACCAAGCACAAGGAAGATCACAATCCCAATAGTTAGTATTTTAATTAAATCAAACTGAAATTTTCATGCAAGAATAAAATATTTAATCTATTGGAATGAAGACAAGCAATTCTATTATTTCGAGACAAATATTTTATTAAACCCAAGAAGCTACGATCAATCCAAGATTCTTACTTACATAAAATAATCACAATGTTATCTCAGCTATAATGGTTCACCAATATAACCATAATGCAATAGATTCACAATAGCCCAATCACATGAAAAGCATTACATGAGAGTTTTCAACAAAAGAGTTTCTCTATTCAAGTCCCATACTTTTGACCGCTTCCAAATGAAATTGCTCCTCTTAGAAGACAAGGAGTTGCAAATTTGGAAGTGTCAATGAGTTATTACATTAGTGGAGTGATGATCTCAAGAAAATTGATCAACGAATGATATCACATGGATGCCTTCTAGAAGATTCCAAATCACATTCCTTAGTGGGGCGCACCACTCTCTTGGACCACATCAATTTGATGAGAAAACATAAGTGGACCACTTTGCTAAGGTAGACCATGTCAATTCCAAGTAGTGGATAAGAATATGACCACATGCAATTTCCCCAGATGGGGTAACATCATCTTAAGGTAGATGGTGGTTGATTCTTCGAGGCATTGGGCATGTGGTTCTTCATTCCTGTTCGCGTGGCTGCGAAGGACAATGTTTAAGGCCAACTTCATTTAGTTGGCATGTGAAAGCATTTTTATATGCTGTCGGTTGGAGTTCGGTTATGGGATTGTCTTAATGGTGAGTACGAGTGTTTTTGTGCACAAGGACCTCCTCCTCTTGCGGGTATGCCTGCTCTAGAGAATGTTCTTAATGGCTCCTTCATTGCTCGTACAGGGTGTGCATTTGGGTAGCAAGGTGGTTCTAAGGCAGATTTATACGCAGAACTGGTAGTATGATCATTTGTCCCTAAGTTTGTGGATTTGTAGCATTAAGAGATTCATGCCTTGTCCCTATCTTCGCGATTGGTCGAGGAGAGCTTCGGGTAGGAGGCCGTGCTTTCTCACCACCTCAAGTGATAGCACCCTCACCTCCAAATCCTCGGATAATTCTGCACTACTTCCCTCCCACCCAACAATTGAGAATATGGCTGGGATGATGCTAACTCCGCGGACAGCGACTGGGGCTGCAGAGTAGAATGGTTTGATAATAATGGTAATTTCCTTGGATTTCAGGTGGAAACGGTTCCTTCGGACGACCCACTTCCAATTGGCCATGGAGGGTCCTCTGCTCCCGATGGCGTGGATGCAATTATGCGAGGAGGCTTGGACGAGAAAAATATAAATTGGAAGGACGAATCAAGCCCTCAGCCTACGGAGCAAGCCGTTGGTGAGGATTCGTTTATTCTATTCGAACACAGGAGGGAGGTGCAGAACCTCACCTATGTCGTGGATCAGTTTAAGAAACGTTTGGATGTCCTAGTCTCTATGTTCGATTGCCCAGAGTTTAGGAGCCGTGTGAGGTCACTTTCCCCCTAGGACGTGGTGTTGCTTCAAGCTCCAATTCTGTTGCCTAGAAGCGCAATGAAGAACCCTTAAGCTGTGGATGTTGCTCGTCGGTTGCAGGATGATTCTGCACAAGCAAAGGACGCGGATTTTGCTAGCCGACTCTAAGTTTGGCTGTGCTTTGCAGCCGTGTCTCATGCATTGAGTCTATCAAAGTTGTTATGTGTAAAAACGTTCATTCATGGAGGTTTACATCGGTTGTTCATGGCAAGAAAATTGATGTAATATTAAACCTATAACAAAGAATATCTAGAGAAATATTTGATAGCAAAAGGTGCAAAGCGCAAAGCTTAATGTGTTATGCTCCTCCCATAATTCGGGAATTGTGCTTAAAGAATTGTTGAAGGATTGGACATGGAAATTTGTTTGACATTTGTATATTTTTGTTGTTAAGTACTTTCTACTTATAATAATTGATGAATTTATGCTGTCTTCTCAGATGAAGGATTTATACAGTTGGAGTGATGTTGCACTGAGGACAGTAGTGGTATATGACCGTGCTCTAACTTCTGGCAATGTGAATCTCTTACAACGCCTTTTACGGTAATTATTGATGATATACATTGTTCATATCAAATTAAAAATTGAGATGTTTTAAATTTTTGTTTAACACATTTGGTTTCATGGTGAAAGCTTTTTGCTTGTGGATTTTGTCCAACGGAGATTTGTTGCAAATTTTCAGGTATTATGAATGTGGTGCTTGGGCTGGGAAATTGTTTTGCTTGTTGATGATCCTGGATTTCATATTGTGGCGCCTCCTTGAATGGTGGCAGGTAAATGACTAACATCTTTCCTTCATGGGTTGATTTCTTTAGGTATCCATGATCTGGACTTTAAAAATGGTTGTATTCATCATTTAAGAAGTCTAGTCTTTGGGTGAAGACAAATTTCCTTCACCAAGTTAAAACAATAAAAATTGGCAGTTATGACTGCCTATAGCCAGACTAACTTGCTACATTAGAAACACAAACTAACAGACGTAAAGTTCTGGCCTCAATATATTTTAGGGGCCATCCCATGTACCAAAGCAGATTACCTCTTAGCAAAACTTTTAACAATAACAAGCAACCTTACAGTGTTAAGACTAAGATCAAGTTGGAGAGGTAGTCCCAAATTATAGAAGCTATTATGGCCTCTCTATCCAGGCAAAGGGTAGCACCTCCGAGCTTCAAAAGTATGAACAAATGAAGTTGATGAAAGCACTACATGATCAGAATGTACAGGTCCTGTAATTGAAGCCAATGAGTAATTTTATCAGTGATTAACTACCATATCTTCTGCACAACAAGCAGGATTACTGAGAGACACTCAAATGTTGAAAAGGCTGTTACATGTTGCTAAATAGCTTGCAAGCATGGCCAGGGAAACAATCCGATTCATTACACTTACATATTCATCTCCTGTTCCTTCCAAAGAGCTGATATGGCTCCAGACGTGCCCTTAATTACAAAACCAGAGTATCCACTATAGCATCTTCCAATTGTCTTTGTAGTCGACGAAAATACATCACTTCTGCCATTATCAGCAACAGAAAACTTCCCAGAATTACCAAAGTGAAAAAAGGGATGGCCATTACACACAGCCATGAGATAAAGCATCACTGTTTTTATTGAAAAATAAAGATGAGGTGTAGTGAACATAAATATATATACATCGATTAAAATATAAAATAATAGCAATAATAAATAATGATTAATAATAATTGAAAAGGCACATCCTAATTAGAAGGCATGGCCTAATGATGGGACATGACTTATCATCTAGGGTGACGAGTCAATGCGTATACAGGTATACTGTCCCATGTCATTGTCATCATATCTGTCTATTTATGCATTACTCAATTATTTGCCCCTTGTGGATTTTAATCTAATGTCCTTTTTAAATTGGATATTCAGTAAATGAACTATGTTCATATTTGGGAAATAAATCTTATTCATTTAATTTTTTATCAGAGTTTCATGCTGATCTGGCCTTTGGCGGCTTTGGCCACATACCAACTTAACAGAGTTTCTTTGTTTACCAGGTCTTTGAACACGTCAAATTTTCAAAGTTTCTTTGACCTTTAGGGTCTTTAACCAGATTTATGCTTTTGGCCATTGTTTTCATAGAAGAATTTTGTTCAAATTTTTTTTTTATAATAATAATCAGCTGCAAAGAAAATTTGGACAGAGAAAGAGTCAGATATCAAGAAACAAAAAGTCAACAGCAGAAATCATTCTTGCCCACAGAATTGAATTGAATCAAATGGAGGAAAATCGCTTCAAGGAGATCAACACCGCAGGAAAATAGTCATACTATCGGATAGAAATACATCAAAAAATATTGTGCAACATGTTATCACACAAACTAGCATTTTGAGATTGAAGCCTTAAGATCAATGATAGATTATGGATAATCAAGAGGGAGGCCAATGTTACCACACCTAACCCTCTTCTACTCTTCTCTAGCTCAAAGGTGGAGTCCCTAAATAGGATTACTAGGGTTTGGCAATGAAGCACAAGGTGAATTTGAAGGGTAACCCTGGAAAAACAAGGTGTTTTTACGAGAAGGAAAATATTAAAGGTGATAAAGGGGTTGGAGACTAGTGCCTTATCAAATGGGCAATGGGGTCAATCAAGGATTGCTTAAGGGATTCATGAAATGATAGAAAGGGCTGTTGATGTTTCCCTAGATTGTAGCATTGGGCAAACATTCTGCAGACATTTTCCTAGAGGGGTCATGTGAATTGACAATGGCTAGTGGAGAATGGCCCTAGCGTAGCCTTGATTAGTCATGTGAAGTGGCTAAGAGTGAATAAGGCTTGAGGTGCTTAGCCTTGATTAGTCATGTGAAGTGGCTAAGAGTGAATAAGGCTAGAGGTCACATTGCATACTCTGTGAAGGAGTGCTCTGTGATAGAGCGATCTATTCTATATTAGAGTGAGTTGACTTGTTTATTTGATAGGGGATTTCATCCCCTTGTGAAATATACAAAGTCTAATCTAATGTTGAATTTGATGTAGGCTCTAAGAAGTGTCCGAGACTTCTTAGAGTGGGGTCAAATCAACATTAGAGCTCTATGTGAATAGATGTGCATGTGAGGAGATGAACATCAACAAGGACAACTTTTCTATGATTAAAAAATAACCAAGAAGTCAAGTCAACCATTGAAGAAGTCCCAGATAGCATTGAAGAAGCCTCAAGAAAGATGGAAGACTAGAAGTGCAAGTCGACCCTGAAGATAAAACAAAGATGAAAATCAAATAGCAAGTCGGCCTCACCAAAATTGCAAGTCGGCCTCAATAGGTGAAATTCAAGTAAACCGTGTTTCCGCCTAATACACACCTCGGGTAACATGGCATAAATCTTCAATCCACTAGGTGTGTCTTTGGGGGCAAGCCAGAGTCAAGCACTGTCACTTAATCTTGACTTCTCCGTCAAGGCCAACTCTTAGCAAAGCCAAGGGGGGTGGTCCCTAATAAAATAAAGCTAAGGCTGATTACGCTACAACAAAGATAAGATCTAGGAGTTTGAAGTGTACTGAAACAAGAGTAGCAAATATGAATTACACCAGCAGCATGTGAATTATTAGTCAATCACGACAGATAAATAAACTTAGACAAATAATCATGAAAATAGACCAGTGCTGAGAAAGTTGAATAATGTTGCTTGTTACCGGATAAACTATCATGGCTAGTGTCCAGTAAGCACATGCAAAGACTTGTGACCCAATGTCACCTCGATCACAGATCTTTAACTTCTTCGGAGAGTCTGGACCTCGAAGAGGAGAGCCCTTATAGAACACCTGTAGATAAATTACACCAAATACCTTACACAACCTCATGCACAGATCAGTGCCTTATGGAGTCAAAATAGAGATTGAAGAAGACATATCAAATTACTCGCAATTAGGTACTCGTCCAAACAAGTGTTGTAGCAGGGATGATAAGAATGCTTATGATGGATTTCTTATGTAATAGTTTCAGCCTGACATACAGTGATACTTGTGTACAAAACACAACCAGCTTTAGATAAGTTATTAGTACTTAGAGGATGTGTCAATCAACATTCCATAGTGTATCCTTTATTTGTGTTAACCTAAAGACTTATAAATATTTCTGACATCTAACTACTCCAGGATGATAACACTGTAACACATTTAAGTCTGTATTATATCTGTATTACAACAATGGATTAAGACATTCACTTAGTCTAGGATTTTCTAGTCAATGAGATATTCATTTACTTGTATGCAAAGGACCTAAACCATTTGTGCAACAGTGATCAAGAATAATTATAGCAACAATGGCTTTACAGTAACAATGCTTATAACACTTTTCCAAGGCAGCTAGCATTTATAAATTCCACCATTTACAATCATAAGCAGTAGCATCCAGTAGAGCATCAAAGTACTTGTTTACTAACTTGTTAACTCATTTTTGCAGGTCTGTTATAGGAGGATCAATAGCCTTTAGGGCTTAGAAAAACACCTTGAGAAGGCTCAAAAGGCTTGGCCCTAGGCTTGATGGAAGGCTTAAGGAAAGAGCAATTTAAAATAGGGGAGTGTTGGGGTAAAGAGGAGGGATTTTAGGTTTAGTTAATGTCTGGTTAGGGGTAGCTTAGGTTTGAAAGAGGGTTACAACAGTAAGAAGAAGGCAGAAAGGGGCAAGCCGAGGCCTGGAAAGGAGTGGTGGAGGGTTGCAAAGGGAGGCCAAGGCTTGAAAGGAGCAACAACAAAGATGCTGAGGGCTGGAAGAAGAGGGTCAGGGCTAGAAGGAGCAGGGCGAGGGTCTAAAGGAGGAGGATTAGGGATGTCAAGGTAGTCCGAGAGGAGCAGAAGGCAGGGCAAGGAGTTTTAGGAGAAGGCCGCTGCCTTTAGCAGCCCCAAATTTTATAAAAATTTTACTGTTTTTATCGTTTTCGAGAAAATATAAAATTTCTAGGGTTTTTTAACATAAAACTGCAGACCTAAGATCTAACCTAATTCTACCATGAAATGCAATTTTTTACAAATGCAAATGCAAGAATTTGATAAAACAAGGGTTTTAATGGATGATACCCTAAACCCTAAACCCTAGGCCTAGAGGAGAGGTGACCAGCCTCCCTCTTGGACTGATTTTCTCCTTGACTCTAAACTAGGGCTTCTTACAACAACCCCAAGGGTTCGTTGTAGGGGCCTAATCTAGGACAAATTTAGAGATCCAAGGCCAAACTAGGGAAAACCTCCGCTAGGGAGCGTTTTCCACCATGCAGAGTTGATAGAAGGCAGAAAAGAAGCCCAAAATCAGAAAAAAATGCAGCTCTATGGCCACCATTCAATCATCAAAGAAGCAAAACTTACCTACCTTCACCAAGAGAGACCAAACAAGACTTATTTGAGCTTTGTGTTATTCCAACAATTCCTAGCATCCACCATGCATGAGTCTAAAACCCTAAAAAGCATCCAAATTCATCCATAAGCCAAAGAAAAAAATCCTCCAAGAGGTTCGCATTACTTCCAAAATCCCTAATTAGGGTAAAAGAGCAACGTAGTGTATTTTATCCCTTGTGTTATGATCTACAAATGAAGTGAGGAGGGCTTATTTATAGTCTCTTCACTCACTTTTACAAAATAACTAGGCCGACAAGCCAATATAATGTCATTGTAAATATATAACATAAAATAATAGAAAATAATCTAAGACATGGGTAACCTGGGGTATTTTCCCCCCAGGTGACCAAAAATTGATGAAAATAGATAAAATTGAACAAATTACTCCAATCTGAAGGATGGACTGAGCAGGGGGGGAAATGTCATGCCCCATCTAACCCGAAATGTATTGAAAAACCCTCAATGTCCCCCCTCAAATCATGCTTGAAGGCCTGGGAGATAAGATGACGTCCTTACTGTGTAGGGCCTAAGGAGAGAGGGCACTCTGCTGAAAAGGGGTCAGGATGGGTGCATATGGTGACTGGAAGAGGAGGCAAGTGACTCTGAGCTGGAACATTGTTCCCTGTGTGGAAATCAAGTAGGGGGTCATGTGACCCAGAGACCTGCCCCTAGGAGCCCTGGATACCAACCTTATGGATACAAGCCCCATAATGAGGTAGTTAGCAATGCCACTAAGCCATAGTACTCCAAGAGGGAGAATCAAGAGGTCTGGCCATAACCAACTCTCAAAACTGTAGATAATACCCCCATCCTGGCCTTGAAGAAGAAAAAACGACCCCTCTCTCGGAGCAGGGATCTAAAAGTGAGTAGGTTTGGTACTGCGTAACACAGTTGAAAGGAAATGTTTTGCTGTGTCTCTTGGTCTGTTTTAATTATTATGGATGAGTGGATTAAGGTGGGTCAATTCTTGTTTGGCCCACCTAGCCCTTTATCCTCAATGGTGAATGCAAAAGCCTCTATACCAGGTGTCGAATGGGGCGAGATATAAAGTCTGCTTTAGGCAGATCCCTGACTCCATAGTAAGTTCTTTGTGAACCCCTCACTGTGACAATAAATTTTTATGTGGATTTTTCTATTAAACTAGTCACTCTAATCCCTTTTTGTTTGTGACAATAGATCGGGCAAGCCGCGGTGGTTCAAGAGCATATGGGGACTAGAATCAAAGTTCGCTACTCTTATTGCAAAATGAAAAAAGGAACTGAAATGGAATTAAACTAATCTAAAAACAGAAACTAACTAAACATTAGCAACTGAAAGAAGAAATCAAAATAAAGGAGTCACGCCATGAAAAGGACGTAGATCCCTAGGGGGGATGGAGTGTGTGCGCTGAGTAGCTCACTTGCCTTTATTATTATTTTTACAAGATTTATAGGTGGATACCTTTGGTCCTTATAAATTTAGATCCAAATGCCTACAAGTTTCTTGAAACAAATCAGGATCGAGGTATGTTGCTCCAGGAGGTTCTGGATGGCTTGAATGTTGAAATTTTTGGCAGCACTTCCTCCTACATGTTCGTCAAAAGTGAAAAATCAGCCACCTGTTATGCAACAAATATGTTAAATAAAGCGTTGAAAGCATACAAATTTTTCTACCTTGTATACTTAGAAAAATAATCATTTCATGTGGCTAGAAGCTAGATTTAACGGTTAGATCTACTTTGGAAAGATATATTGCTTTGATAACTTAGATCTAACTTCAAAATGCAAACTAGGAAGATTAGTTTCAGATCTGAAATGATACACTAATCTGAATCTAGAAAGCAAAAAAGTAACCAAGAAAGAATTTCAAAAGAAGTGAAGGAGAGAGAGATAGAAAGGTGCTAAAGCTTGGGAACATTTGGGCCATGGAGTCTGTTGGTGGAGAGCGGAGGGACTATGTTTTCCGAATGAGTTTGTAGAGATGGAAGAATCAAACTAGAACAATCACTCCTTCAAGCGAGATCACCTGCACAACTTAAACAATACTACAACCAAAATGTCATATCCAGTACAACCTATACAAAAGATTAGAATAGTAAGCATATAAACAAATAAGCATACAAATCCTGGATCTTTATAGAGATGAATAAAATAACGAAGAAGTAAACAAACTTGCTTCTTCCTTCCTACTGATTAATAATAATCTTATGTAGGCTAAACTAACATTACAAGAAAACAACATGAAACTAATACATGTTACCTCATAAAACGATAATGATCATCCACACACATACTTGCACTACACCATAGGTTTGCCTCCAAAGCCTTTTTATTCCAGAAAATATTACAGATTATAAAGCAGAGCGCAGGCAGCCTTTCGGTCCTTTGACCATGAGAAAAAGAGAGGCTGGCACTTGCTTAAATAGCAAAAGAGAGAGGGGGGGGGGGGGGCAATAGCTCAAGAGAAGATCACTTGAGCAAATTGGAGTGAAGAGGAGTCTGACTAGAGTGAACTAAGAGCATCTTAGAGTGACTTAGTGGGATTAGTTCCACCTCAATAGAGGTTGGGAACCAATCCACTTGGAATTTGCCACATGATCCTTAGGAATGCCTGCTCTCCTTGATGAAGTGTGCCCTCCTTGATTTAGACTTCAATTCAATCTTTGGTCAATTCTTTCGGCTCCCTTCTAACTTGTCTTTAACTTGAGACCGGATTTCCACCACTCCAATTGACTAAAACATGTCCTAGACATGTTCCCTGATTTATGGGATTGTTGATTTTTCTCATTTATTTAATATTTTTATGTCATTTTCTAGAGAAAATCAAATTAAGTGATAGATAATCACTAATTTGACTCTCAAAGTAGGTTTAGGGGTAAAGTGGGTGGCCTGGTTAAGAAAACGAGCACCCCCATGGCAAATTCCACCTCATAACACCACTTCCATGACATTTTGATTTTTTACATTAAAAACATTATAAATTCTCTGTTTTATGGGAAATTTTTTTATTAGCGGAAAATTAAAATAACCTAGGGGGGACCTAGTGCATGTTCATATGACTCAAAATCGATGACTAGTATGGTAATATACATTGCCACTTATAATTTAATAACCTTCTAAGGCCTAACCACCAAGACGAATACTCCAGCTTCGAAGGATTGAGTGAAAAACTCAAAAATTATAAGTCGCTGAAAAGCAACAAATAATTACCAAGGAAAAAACACTTTGGAGTAATGCATTGATCACTAAGTCCTAGGAAAGCCAAGTCTTTTACATAAGGACATCATGCTACGTCAACTTATTACAATTTCCTCGAGGGGTATGAACATGCAAATTTTTTGAAAAGGGCCAGAATTGGCGTGCATGGACTTCTAAACATTGATTGTGAACAAGAGACTTGTACACACTTTGGCGGCTCATTGAAAAATCCAACTAAGTACAACTTATGTGGTAACATCTGGTTCCAACTATGGGACGTGTGCTCGATTTGGTCTTTAGGCAAGGAGAGGATGTGAGAACCACAAAATATCTGGTTTCTATAGCTTGTAGAAACATCTCAACTTGACAAGTCAACTTTCAACAGGACAAGTTTTTATAAAAGGCTAATGAACCATAAGTTGCATTTATTTTTACAAAAGTATAGAAATGAAAATTAACTAAGTAACATTCCTAAGTACATAAAAAAATGCACAAAGTAAATGCTCACTTTAAGGAGCTTATTTTCCTACTCTAAGCATAACATAATCAAAATGTTAAGTGAAATGATAAATCAAATGCAACCACCTTAACATTTTCAATATAAAATGTTTTTCCCTTGTGTTTGCTTACCAACCAAAACAAGGATATCTTTATTAGGAAATGCAAACCTGCGTGATGATTTAGGATAGGAGAGCTGGATGGGAGATCATAATCATGTAAAACATCATCAAATTGCTTCCCAAATTGGCAAGTCCTCCTGCATGCTGCTTCTATCCAAGATTGGATAGGACTGAGATACGAATATGTAAAATGGGACAGATTAACCACTCCATCATACTTTTCAAAAGGGCTTATCAGATGATAACTCTCTGTGTAAGCCCCAGGCTGCTCCAAATCATAAAGGACCTCTGCATGTGAAGATGAAGGCTGAGATTGATATTCCGTTGGCTGCATCACATCTAACTCTTCACTGCACCTCTTCTCCAAGTCTTCATTACTGATACTCATATATGACTCTATATATGCCACTTCCATACCAAGACTTCCAAAAGTCTCTAAATCAACAATCCCTTCTCTTGATACATAAAAAATGGGTTTTTCAATGTATGTCCAATAGTCATCATCCACATCTTTTTCAAGTATGGGGGAGTCTTCATAAATTTCATCATTTCCCTGGCAATACCCATCCTCTTCATGTTCATAACAATCCTTTTCAGAAGGCCTAGTTTAAAAAATGTTACAAGGAAGTAAACTTTCCAGACCTTCATCACTATGTGGGGAACATGGAGGAGTGTCATCAAACACATCCCAAATTTCATCGTGGATTTCCTTATGATCCTCTATAATGGTTTCTTCCTGAGGTAAATCTGGAATATACATGTGATCATCTTTACTCAAATAATCCTAAGATAGCTCCTAATCTTCAATGTGGATCTTCAATAATATCTTTAATCAACGGACCTTCATGAACTTCTTCAATAGGGTCACTTGGGACGTGTTGCTCAAGGATGGAAGAGATGGGTTCTTCTAGTCTCATCAAATCTTCAGGATATACAAGGGCTTCCACATGATGCTCTTTCCAAAGCATGGTGGCAAGGGAATCTTCAATGAAGCTCTCCATATTATACTCAACATCATGCCACTTCTCAAGAAAAATCCCAAAGAAACTTGAAATGGAGTTAATGCCTTTATTTGGAAGATCCTCATAATACCAATCCCAAGCATCTTCATCTAGAGTACAAACAAATGTCTGCTTCCAATGATCTTCATGTAATATTTTGAACTCAGTTACAATTTTGATGAAGCTTGTAATGTGAGAAATAGCTGAATCACATTTTCCATGAAAGATGGGGACATAATCATTTATATCTGAATCAAGTTCTTTATTTGGGAATCTTGGGATGCTTCTAAAGTCAAGTAGAGGATAAATTCCTTGTATGAACTCCTGATGCCTATCCATAATAATGCAATAGGTTCATACCAAGTCATTGTAGTGGAGCTGTCAACTAATGAGCTTTAAATATTTTTTATTGTCACATGGGCTCATCTACACACAACAAGTCTCAATAATTTTTTGAGAAATAGGGTTTTATCCCTTCAATGGAGTTGCCATGTGAGAAGAAAAATATGCATTAAAAAACTCTCACCAAAATTTATATTTTTTGCTTTTCTTTGTAAATTTATAAAAATGAAAAAGGTTAGTGGAGTCGCCAGATGAAAATTTAAAGATATACTCTAAAGATACATCAAACAAAGCAAAAAGAAGAAAGGAGAAAACAAAAGTCGTATTTCGGGAATAAAAAGATTTATCCCCGGCAATGGCACCAAAATGTTGTCGCCTAATACGCACCTCGGGTAATGTGGCATAAATCTTCAAGTCACTGGGTGCATCCTTGGGGGCAAGCCAGAGTAAGGTACTATCACTTGATCTTGACTCCATCTAGGCCAACTCCTAGCGAAGCCAAGGGGGGTGGTCCCTAATAAAATAAAGCTAAGGTTGATTACACTAAAGTAGAGATGAGATCTAGGAGTTTGAAATGTACTGAAACGAGAGTAGCAAATATGAATTACACTAGCAACATGTGAATTATTAATCAATCACGACAGATAAATTAACTTAGGCAAATAATCATGAAAATATACCAGTGCCAAGAAAGTTGAATAATGTCGTTGAAAGAAATGTATTGCTGTGTCTCTTGGTTAGTTTTAATTATTATGGATGAGTGGACTAAGGTGGGTTAATTCTTGTTTGTCCCACTAAGCCCTTTATCCTCAATGGTGAGTGCAAAAGCCACTATACCGGGTGTCACATAATTTTGCTTTGGGCAACCCCTTGTCTCTGTAGTAAGTTCTTTGTGATCCCCTCACTATGACAATAAAGTTTTATGTGGATTTTCCTATTAAACTAGTCACTCTAATCCCTTTCTGATTGTGACCACAGATCGGACAAACCACGGTGGTCCAAGAGCATACAAGGACCAGAATCAAAGTTCGTTACTCTTGTTGCAAAATGGAAAAAGGAACTGAAATGGAATTAAAGTACTCTAAAAATAGAAACTAACTAAACATTAGCAACTGAAATAAGAAAGCAAAAAAAAGATTCACGCCATGAAAAAGACGTAGATCGCCAGGGGGGATGGAGTGTGGGCGCTGAGTAGCCCACTTGCCTTTATTATTATTTTTACAAGATTTATAGGTGGATTCCTTTGGTCCTTATAAATTAGGATCCAAAGACTTACAAGTTTCATGAAACGAATCAAGATCGAGGTATGTTGCTCTGGGAGGTTCTGGATGGCTTGAATCTTCAAATTTCCGGCAGCACTTCCTCTCACCTCTTCATCAAAAGTGAAAAATCAGCCACTTGTTATGCACCAAATGTGCTAAATAAAGCGTTGAAAGCATAAAAAAATTTCTATCTTCTATACTCAGAAAATAATATTTTCATGCGGCTAGAAGCTAGATTTAATGGTTAGATCTACTTTGGAAAGATATATTACTTTGATAACTTAGATCTAACTTTGAAAATGCAAACTAGAAGAATTAGTTTCAGATCCAAAATGATACACTAATCTGAATCTAGAAAGCAGAAAAGTAACCGAGAAAGAATTTCAAAAGAAGTGAAGGAGAGAGAGATAGAAAGGCGCTGAAGCCTGGAAACATTTGGGCCATGGAGTTTGTTGGTGGAGAGCGGAGGAACTATGTTTTCCGAATGAGCTTGAAGAGATGGAAGAATCAAACTAGAACAATCACTCCTTCAAGCGAGATCACCTGCACAACTTAAACAATACTACAACCAAAATGTCATATCCGATACGACCTATACCAGAGATCAGAATAGTAAGCATATAAACAAATAAGCATACAAATCCTGGATCTTTATGCATAGATGAATAAAAGAATGAAGCAGTAAACGAACTTGCTTATTCCTTCCTACTAATTAATGATAATCTTATGTAGGCCGAACTAACATTATAAGAAAGCAGCATGAACCTAATATATGTTACCTCATAAAACGACAGTGATCATCCACACAGATACTTGCACTACATCATAGGCTTGCCTCCAAAGCCTTTTTTTCCAGAAAATATTACTGATTACAAAGTAGAACTCATGTAGCATTTTGGTCCTTTGACCATAAGTAAAAGAGAGGCTGGTACTTGCTTAAATAACAAAAGAGAGATGGGGGCACATTAGCTCAAGAGAGATCATTGGAGCGAATTGGGAGTGAAGAGGAGTCTGACTAGAGTGAATTGGGAGCATCTTAGAGTGATTTAGAGGGATTGGTGCCACCTCAAAAGAGGTTGGGCACCAATCCACTTGGAATTTGCCACATGCTCCTCGAGAATGTGCCCTCTTGTTGATGAAGTGCGCCCTCTTTGATGTAGACGTCAATCCAATCTCTGATCAATCCTTTCGGCTCCCTTCTAACTTATCTTTAACTTGATATTGGATTTCCATCACTCCAGCTGATTGAAACATGTCCCAGACATGTTCCCCGATTTATGGGATTGCTGAATTTTCCCATTTATTTAATATTTGTTAGATTTTATGGTATCTCGGGATGTCCTCCATGGTTCAGATGCCTTACATGGAGGTACAGAAGCAACAGTATAGGCATCAGGATGGAGTAGAGGGTGAGATACAGTCTACTTAGTGGCATGAGTCCAGTGGTGACTGCATGCAGACCTTCCAGGGTGTTTTTCCCTATGCATGCATGAGATATGCACGACTTGTCTGTGATTAAAGGTTGCATGCAAAAGTGACTTTTGCATGCACCGAGAATTAGGGTTTTGGCAAACCTAATTCTTCGGTGAGATTATATATAGAGGCAGGGGGTCCCCGGATGAGTTAACTCAGTTGGGCATTTTCGAGAGTGATTGATCTAGAGTGAGGAGGGCGCAACTGTGCATGCAGGGTGACTTTCTGAGAGAGGAAGGAGTTGCTGCAGGAGCTAGGGTGGTCAGATCTGAGCTCCAGAGTCACTAGGCACCTAGGTCTGTGGATTGAGATAGTCCATCAGAGAACTTTCTGCTCAGTTTAGAGGAGGACGCGTTCCCTTGGAGGAGGGTGCAATTCCCAAGGAGGGAGGAGCTCATTTAGAGCCCGGTTGATCGATTATGAGTCTCAGACGTTCAGGGTAGCCTTGCCTAAACATTCGAGGAAGGTTCGTGACATTTAGAGCTCAGATCTGTTGAGATCCGGTCCGGTACGAGCATCAGACATCCAGAGGGGTGGGCACACTTTTGCATGTAGTGGAGGGCGCATTCTTCAGAGATCTAGAGAGGCTGTCTTCAGAGTAGAGCAAATAAGAGCAGTGTGATAGAGAGAGGCAAATCAGTCAGAGGCACCTGCAGAGATACTCAGATCTAGTTTACCAGTTAGGGATCACTCTTCTAATGCATGCATCAACTGATGCATGCAGATCTAGAGTTTGCCTGGTTCAGGGATTGAGCTACCTTTGAGGTAACACTGTATTGTACATGTCCATTTATATATATGCTCTGGGCTCGAGAGAGAAGATAGCCCCACAGTTTGTTGGTTTTCCCCGGTTGGGGTTTCCAGGGTATATTTAGTGTTTATGTGTGATTGCATGTGTTTCAGTTTTGGTAAAGAGATCTAGTTGTTGAGTTTATATCTTTATGAGCATGTATTGATATCGAGACTCAAACTGCTTGACATCTCAGGGTGATTCAGAGGGAGTAGTGATCTCTGAATCTAAGTTTTACAATATTTTTATGTCATTTTCGAGAGAAAATCAAATTAAGTGATAAATAATCATTAATTTGACTCTTAAAGTGGGTGCTCTAGGTTAGAAAACGAGCAACACCGTGGAAAATTCCACCTCCTAACACCACCTCCATGACATAAAACATTAAAAACATTAAAAATTCTCTGTTTTATGGGAAAATTTTTTATTAGCGAAAAATTAAAATAACCTAGGGGGGACCTAATGCATGTTCATATGACTGAAAATTGATAACTAGCATGGTAATATACATTGGCACTTAGGCTTTAATAACCTCCTAACGCCTAACCACCAAGACGAATACTCCAACTTTGGAGGATTGAGTGAAAAACTTGGAAATTATAAGTCGTTGAAAAGCAACAAATAATTACCAAGGAAAAAACACTTTGGAGTAAGCGTTGATGACTAAGTCCTAGGAAAGCCAAGTCTTTTACATAAGGCTATTATGCTATGTCAACTTATTACAATTTCCTTGAGGGGTATGGACATGCAATTTTTTTGAAAAGGGCCAGAATTGGTCTACATGGACTTCTGAACAGTGATTGCGAACACGAGACTTGTACACACTTTGGCAGCTCACTGAAAAATCCAACTAAGTACAACTTAGGTGGTAACACATCTCATTTGTTCACTCATATCACTAATCTTCTTCTCATTCCTAGTGCACAATTTCAACCAAGCATAACGAAGGTCAAAAGGAGTAATTTTGGGGTTTTCTTATTGTCTCTAGAAGTTCGCTACCCTTGCTAGGGTTTCATGTGAAGAAGGGTGAACCTCTTGTATGCTAGGGTTTCTCTTCATGAATGGTATTGTACTTGAATTGGATTGATTTCTTCTAAGAAAAGTTGGCTAGGTTTTCTCTTTATTGGGTTTTCCAGGATAAAATTCTTGTGTCTCTTTTGAATGGCTATCTTTCTACGATCCTTTGTTTTTGCTGCAATTTAAGTTGAATTTTTCAATGTGCAATTATTGAATGAAACTGTGGAATGAAATGAATGCTTGAAATCATTGTGAAATAATTGTCAATATCTGGAAATAGATTAAAAATTCAACATGGTATCAAAGCAATTTTGAAAGACAACCATTTAGTAGCTTTTTGCCCTAAGTCTGGAAACTAGGGCTTCCAACTTTGGACTCTTCCAACCTTAAGTTTTTGGTTCGATCTTAGTGTTCTAGAGGTCGCCTAAGGAGGGCACATCTATCTATGGAGTCAATTTTCGATTTTGTCAAATTTCAATTTTGACCTAATTTTTGCTGGGACTAGGGTTTCTGAATCAGACTTCATATTTCTGTCAAGCCAGTCCCATAGCAGAAGACAGTTTGGATGATGTTGAGATTGCAGGTGAACTCAAGTATTCTTTTGTCTCCGCTCTTAATGGCACTATTACAGATATTGGTGATACCTGGTCAGTGGATAGTGGTGCTTCTAGGCACATGACAGTTCAAGAATAGAAGAAGAAGGATCTTTCAAAATTTAATGCTACAGTTGTCATAAATTTTGTCACTTTGCTTATCAGTGTCCTCAAAAGAGAGGGAAAGGAAGATGAAATTTTGGAAGGGAAATACAGGTGAAGGATCAGCTCCAAATCAAGAACAGAAAAAGAAGGATCTTTCAAACATCAAATGCTATGATTGTCATAAACATGGTCATATGGTTCTCAGTGTTCTCAGAAGAAAAGGAAGAGAAAGCAACATGCATCAACAACTGATGTTGATTAGCATCCACCTCAGAAGAAGACAAAACTTGATGTTGAAGCATCTTGATTTATAAATAAGAAGTCTTGACAAAGAAGACAAGTTTACACTTGCATATCGACTTTCACAAAGAGATCTTCCAGAGCCTCAAGTAGAGCTTGAGGATATTAGCAGGGGTTCCACACTTGGCAAGAATGCCAAGGGATCGTTTCGAGTAGTGATGGTAGATCCAAGGGGATCTTGGATCTAGTGCATTTAGATCAAGTTTTAGGAGTTCAAGGCTTAGACAAAGAACTTGACAAAGAAGAAGATCAAGGTTTTGGAGGAGAGTATACCTCCAAGGACTACAGTGATTTCAACAAGGAGGCAGTGATCAAGAGGGAGTCAACAACAAAGATAAGTATTTAATGCTTTAAGTAATGAGTTTTATTTACTTAAGTTGAATTGATATTTTGTTGATGAATTGCATAAATGTTATTGGTTAACTCTTGTGGACAATTCTGTCATGTATTGTAGGATAGATTCATTATGAAGGTTGTCAAAGTGATGATCCATGACCAGGATTTACCCATGTTTTTATGGGTAGAGGCATCCTAAACCATAGTTTATGCTCATAACAGGAGTCCTCATCAGATATTGGGGATAAGACTCCTGAGGAAGCATTCACAGAAGTGAGTCATATCTTCTGTAAGTAAAGAGTGGGTCATATCTCTTGAGTGGACAAGCAAGCGTCAGTTATATCTCTTGTGGTTATCAATACATAGTGAGAGTCAGGAGTCTGAGATCTAGTGAGTCATATCCAGAGGCTAGATTGGCTTCGTGATACTTTGCAGAATGTAGCTCCTAGTGGTACTTTCAGGGAGAGCAAAAGACCTGACAGGTTCTCAAGCTATATGGCATTGATGAGTCACATCATTGATTTCCAGTTATGAGGAGGAAGCAGGACAACAGATTTGGAAGGATGCCATGATGGAGGAGTATCAATCCATCATAAAGAATGATGTGTGGGAAATGGTGCCGAAACCTTAAGGGAAATCAGTGGTGACTTCCAAGTGGATCTATAAGATTAAGCATGCAATCCAGATTATCATTTGGGAGGGTACATCATATAGGCTATGGAGTTAGCCAGTTTGCAAACTCAGAGAGAGTCATGGATGGTATTCGGTATTCTTGAGAGAGCAGGAGGCTCATCTCAGTAGACCCACTTGATGGGAGATGATAGATTGATACATAGGGATCATCAGTGCCAAATCGATGATTTCCCTCATAGTCTTTTTTTGTGTTTTTGTAAACCTCATGGCCAAATCGACGATTTCCCTTAGAATTTTAATGTGGCTCTGATACCATGTTAATTTTCGGAAACCAGATTTGATTCTTGTTCTCAATAATTAGTTAGTTAATTATAAACGAAAATACATGGGTTTCTAAATAATTACACAATGGAAAAAACAAGAAATCATTCACACATTTGACACATGAATTTACCCAGGAAAACACCAAAGGGGAAAACCAACAAACTGAAGATTTTATTAAGATAAAATCCTGGGCTCCCATCTTGGGAAAATGGCCCATTGAGGAAAATAGAAATCAGCAAATAACCAATCCTTACAAACCTCAAGATCAGTCCTTTGATCTTGTTGGTTGGCTGCTATCTGCCCCTTTGCTCCTTTCCTCTGACCCTGCTCCTGCACTTGCAACTTGGCTGAAAGTCCTTCCCCAATCAATCAATGAGATCTCACTCACTCTGTGTGCTTGTTGTGTCTTCTCTTCTTCTTAGGCTTCCTTTTATAACATCTCAATGTCCAAAACCCTAACCCTAGATCTCCAAAGTGATTGATGGGTTGAGATTAGATCTCAAGCCTCACTTAAGACCAACAACTGTGACTTAATCTTAAGTTCACTTTTAGTCATTAGCCAACATTAAGTTAATTGATGTGCTTTTCCTAAGTTAGATTCAGGGATGGGATATAAAAGTCACTTGCTCTCTCAAGCAAGTACCTAGAGATGTAATTTGGACAACTCCTGCATTCCTAACACCTGACCTATGTAGAAGTACTTGTTCGAGCTACAATCATCAACACATACAACAACAAGAAGACTTGAGATTTTACTTGGTTAATTGTGGTTAAGAATTCTATTTTACATTGGCTAAGTAATTTCTCTCTTACTTGCTGGAAATGTTCATTTGGTTTGATGGTTAACTGCAATTGATAAACTCACATAATCATTAACCAAGTGACAATATTTCTGGAATTTCATTTTATGCAATTCTTGTCAATTTCTATCTTTCGATTTGCATAAAGCTCATGATTTCATTTTGTTCTCATGAATCAATGGATAGAAGAGGCAATGCTGATCATTGAATAATATCAAGTGTTGCATTTAAACACAGACTTAAACACCATACTTTGAGGAGTGATTTTAGTCAATTCAGCATGTTTGGTTATTCTAATAAGTTTGGGTGACACCTTGTTTCAAAGTTCTTTCTCTCAAGCAAGGCCTCATTCAAAACCTTAACTTAAAAGATCTCTAAGGAACAACATAACTTGTCTCTTAAGCAATTTCATTTGTGGATACATGTTACACATGGCAATGGACTTATTTGCTTGAGCATTTTATTCTTATTTCTAATGGTTTATTGTTGATATCTATCTTTCACACTTGATATTGGCTAATGTTCATGGTTTATGCTATTTCATACTCTTGAGCAAACATTTTCTAAGTGTTTGATCTATTAGCTATTGCACATCTTAAATGATTGGATGCTTATTTGGGAAATCAACTAAGTCAGACACATCACACATCATAATTAAGTTAATCTTATTTCCCTTAGTTCTCTCTAAACCAAATCTAACCAACCCTAAGGAAACCCACCTTGCCCTTGAGAGATGGCCAAAAGAGTGGGAAATTAGCACTAGTGGATTAGGACTTTTCCACTTGGGTGCTAAATCAAGCTGTAACACACCCTTTAATAAAGTCCTCCCACACATGTGAACAAGTCTCAAGTTAGGGGATGAATTAGAGTTTGACCCAATAAGATTATGTTTTCCAAGCAATGCGTCCTCAAGAGATGTGCAACAAACTTTCTAGAGGCACTTGTGACTCTTAACCAATGCCACACGTATGAGTGAAAAAAGAAAGTAGGAAGGGCACTCCTCAAAACAAGTGCATGTAATTTTCAATAGTGGCATGTGTGGTTTCAATAAACTCCATGAACTTAGAGCTCTGCATAACTAACTCTGTCCATGTGTGAGGAGTCAACCACTATAAAATATTCCTCAAGCTTCCTTTGAAACATGTGCATGAATAACCACTTTGACAAGGTAATAATACAATAATCCTTGAGTAAATGAGGTGCCCTTGTGAAGTGTGCCATGCTAACTTCTATGACCAAGTTGAAACCACTCAATGGTGTGCCCTAGAGAAGTGTGCAAGGGTTGTTGTAACTTCCTTCAACATATAATATAATAACCCCAAGGAAGAGGGTGCCATAGTGAAGTGTGCAAAAGTGGTTACTTCTTATCTTCAAATGCCAAGTCATAAAAATTATCCCAAGGAGGTGTGCCCTAGGGAGATGTGCCATTTTCTTAAGCAATAAGAAAATATTAGTATGCATGCATGCCTTGAGGAATGTGCCATGAAGGAGGTTGCTACAAGAAAACCATAATCTTCATCAAAATAAACCCCATCCAAGTGTGAAACCAAGCAGGTGAGCTAGGGCACTTCCTCAATAAGCCTCCAAGTTGTTGAAACAAGGTCAAACCACCCCAAATCATCATCAAAATGTGTGCAAGAAAGCTAGCGCTACATCAAGGGTTGTGAGACAAGTCATGCTAAGGTGATGATGTATTAGAAAGCACCCAAACACTTAGGGCATTCCAACTAGGGTATTTCAACCCACACACAAACATAAATTATCCAATTTGAACCATGTAAAAGAGTCAATAAGAAGGCACCCTTCAAGTGAGTAATGCCAAACATCCACAAGTTCAAACTGTAGGTGTAATGTGGCATCCAAACTTCAAAGTTCAAAGTACTAGGGTGCTCCATCAATGAATATAAGCCCGAGGAAACTATGGCAAAGCACCCTTTTATCTGATCATCCAATCAAAGAGCAATTATTAATATTGAGAACTTAGGGAGCTCCTAAGTTGATAGGTTCCCACTCCATGTCATGTAACAAGGGTTAGAAGAATGCATCAATGCTAGCAGAAGTAGAACCCTTCATGAAACAGCAATAATGCTAACTTCATCATTAAGACCACCACTAGCACATGAACACATATCATCCATCACCACCTAGCAATCACCCAAGCATCAAATCAATCAAAAGTGAGAAACATCTCTAAGCCAAAGCTTACATGTACCCATCCATCAAATGAATCACCCTACAAGCTTGATCCTTATGATAAAAATCACAAATGATGTGATGAAAGTCACATGTATAATCCTCATACAATATGAGGGGTAACGGAACCAATTTAAACGCCGACTGTAACCAGGTCAATTCACTGCATTATGTCAAGTAAGAACACCTTCTTTTCGAAAGAAAGATTTAAAACTTGCTGTTCATACCACAGTCTAGCTGGACACACTGACAGCCATCTTTCCACCTCAGCACTATTAGGTCAACCCTTCCATTCGCTGAGTAGTGGCTTGTTTTAGCCCTTTCTTGCTTGACACAACTACCAAGATGTTAACCAAAGCGAGATAAGGTCGAACTATTCCTTTTGCAATGCACCAACAGCAATGGCAGGTTCAACTGGGTTTTATCCATCATGTAAAGGATAGCAACATACTCGTTCAAAAAGGTTGAGTTAACCTTTGGACTGGCAACATGGACAGGGAATATCAGACCTCAGATCCCAAACAACAGCTTTCTTTGCATGAAAAGGCCAGAGAAAGCTACCAGATTAGGCTCTCTTTAGCTCAGCCAACTAATCAACACCGCCCTTTGTGCAAAAGCAGTCACTTAATTCTTCTTTTATCTCTGTAGGACTGTCTCATATGCAACATATTAACTAAGAATAGCAAGGGGAACTAACTTCGAATTTGACCATGATGATAACCTAATTTAGGGTTTTATGACTATGCCATGTAAAGCCTTCCACCAGCTGCCACATTTTACTCCAGAAACAATCCATCTGCTCAAACACTGCTCTTAAATCAACACTTTTTCACCACCTGGACCTTGAACCACCCCACCATTGCCTGCTCGGAACCATGACATTCAACCTGTACCTGCCATACATAGAAAATGCTAATTATAGATGTGTGCCAAAAAAGCAATCTTCGATGAAAAAACAAAAAGTTGGAATGACTGATCACAAAGGGAAGCAGCATTAGTCTATCATCTTGTAAAAAAACAAAAAGCAGTCTCACTAGATGGTTCAGTATTTAAACTTTAAGCTATTTTTGAATAATAATTTAAATTATTTTTCTACCAAAACTTCTGAAATTTAGACTGGATTTCTATATAAATATTTATATTAGAGCATGTCTTTGTTGTGCAGTAGAATTTGTATTGATTTGTCATGAAGTGGAAAATCCTTGACCTTTTCTTATGAAATTTAGAATAGTTATGTATTTTTTTACTAAACCAAGTTATGTATTCGCCACTTTGCGTTTGTCGAGTTGTTGCCAAATCCAAGTTATGTGGCTTCGTTTTTATCATATATAGACTAAACTTTAAAGAACTTTCTGCCATAAAAATAAACTCGTAACATATGCTTCTCTCACCTCTTGTTAGCTTGCCTTTCCACCTATGGGTGAAATTGGTTTTGGATTGCATAGCAAATGGATGTCCTAATTGAGCTTATTGAATGTTTACTTTGTGCACTTGCATTGAATTCTGGAATGTGATTTCCAGCAGTGTGGAGTTAGGTTGCAAATATTTCATTCTTTACTCCCATAGTACTCATTAAATTTACTTTGGCATCATTCTTATATGTTGTTGCACTTCTTCTAGATGCCTCCCACTGTGCCACCTAACTGTACTATTTTAGCATTCTAGTTTGTAAACTCAGGTTCACTCTCCATGTTTATTGGCATCTAGAGCATATCATACCCATGCAATTAGCAAGTCCTTTTATTTTGGAGTATCCCGAGGCATCTTTATGAAAAGCTTCAATTATTTTCCTTCTAATACACTTTGATGACAGTGAGGAAACTGACCACATTTCCAAATATAAACATATGCAGATTGAACCTCTAGATTTGTTCGTTATCTGATTGATCTTTTTAGATGAAACTAAAACTAATTAGAATTCTATTGGAAATCATCGCTAGCCATTTGGGCATTTCACATTTTTCTATTATTAATGAGATTGAGATTGACTGATGGATACATCTTAATTTTGAGATGCAATCTTGTAATTTAACTAAAACTCCACTCTAGAGATTCTCAGTATATCCCTCATTTTTCCCCACAGGAATTAACTTGAATGTTTGTTCAATCAATCTTACATGTTTACTTTGTGCACTTGCATTGAATTCTGGAATGTGATTTCCAGCAGCGTCGAGTTATGTTGCAAATATTTCATTTTTTACTTCCCATGGCACTCATTAAATTTACTTTGGCCATCATTCTTATATGTTGTTGCACTTCTTCCAGATGCCTACCACTGTGCTACCTAACTGTACTATTTTAGCATTCTCGTTTCTTAACTTAGGTTCACTGTCCATGATCAATGGCATATAGACCATATCATACCCATGCATTTAGCAAGTCCTTTTATTTTGGAGTATCCTGAGGCATCTTTCTGAAAAGCTTCAATTTTTTTTTTTATAATACACTTGATGACAGTGAAGAAACTGACCACATTTACAAATATAAACATATGCAGATTGAACTTCTAGATTTGTTCATTATCTGATTGATCTTTTAATTTTTAGATGAAGCTAAAACTAATTAGAATTCTATAAGGAATCATCGCTAGCCATGTGGGCGTTTCACATTTTCCTGATTATTAATGAGATTGAATGATGGATACATCTTAATTTCGAGATGCAATACATCCTGGATTTGTAATTTAACTAGAACTCCATTGTAGATATTCTCAGTATATCCCTCATTTTTCCCCACAGGAATTAACTTGAATGTTTGTTCAATCAATGTTGCCATGATGGAACTTCAAAAATGGTGGATGAAACTCTAGCTTTGGCTCCTTCCTAATCTTACGAGTGTCAGCAAGGATTCATTGATAGAATTATTTTTTCTATTCCCAATATAACATTAGAATATAATTCAAACAAAAGAGTAGCTAGGAAAAGAAAAGTTGGCCATTTCAGTATTTTTTATTTTGCTATAACAATTAAGCTAACTGTGTTGTTGATTGAAAAGTTTATACTTTTTGCATGTTTCAGCCTGTGAAAGATGTCGATGTGGCTCCTGATTTGTCTGTGATCAAGAGGGATCATATCGATGATGCAACACCCCTTCACTGTCATGAGTTATTTAAGGAGTAGTTTATTCGATGGGAAACTAAGCACAATGCATAATCTCATGATGATAGACTTCTAGTGGATTTACTAAATCTACTGTTGCAGCATATCGAGATTGTAGCTATGCAGCTCATCATCAATAGCTGAGGAAGGAGAGTGCACTGCATGTGGCCTGTAATACAAGAAGGCTTCCCTTTCTGTGTCTACAATAAAATTTTGCACTATATAATGATGGGATAGTAGGTTATCTTCAGGACAACTACATGGAGTATACAGTTTATGATGAACTCTGTTCAAGGTCCCAAACATTTCATGTTCTTATGGACATGATAAGTTTATGTTTCCTCCATGCAAGCCCCTGCACACGTGCCTCTGGATGTAGGTGTTTTTTACTTGTGCCATCGATTAAAATAGGGAAGTTTCTTTTGTTGAATTCGTTTGATATCCATGAATGATGGGGTAGCAAATTCTTCATATGCTTCTTCTTATTGGAAATTGTCAAATCTGAATTATAACCTGAGTTGTCATGCAGTGAAACAGATTGCAACATGTAAAACAATCAATTTTAGATTTCAAATAGCATAAGTACAAGAATTGAAGATATTTAATTGAAGGAAAGAACTTAAGTGAGCTTAATGGTCAAGAACATGTGTTTCCTCCTTGGAGATCACAGGTTCAACTCCAGAGAGGGGTAGGGTATGTACACCTCTACAAACTAAAGCAGTCAAATAACTGTGCAGAGGGGTCCCTTGTCCTACAAACAAGGGGGTCTCATACATTAATCTGGTGTCTGGCTTGGCTGTGACTTTAAAAATATATTATTATTTTTTATTATTTAAATGGTATAGAGTGAAAGGTAGTATAAATTATTCTAGTTTTATGTATTATCAGTTACAGTTTGTATGCAATATAGAGAGTGTTAAAACAGTTAAAGTTCATATAAGACAAAGTAATGTTTTATAATACAAGATATCTGAGACCCTAGGTGTAGCTCATCAGGTTTAAACCATCTTGTTTTTGAAGGGCATGCTTAATTTAAAGATGAAGAGTATATATTCTTTCAACCCTTCTATGTGAAAGTTGCAAGAAATGGTAGCACTTCAATTAACACAAGTAATAAAATTTGTCTTCCAATATTTATGGAATTCAACATCTAGGACGGATTTGAACCCTCTGGAAGGCTTGACTTCAATCGTTAGCACTTTCTATATATGTGCATATATCAAAACTCATCCCAAACATTTATTAATCAAGCTTCTTCGAACAAAAAATGTTTGGAAAAATTAGGCTTTTGAAAGTGGATTTTTAGGGAATAAATGATCATTTTTTATTATATATGAGGCACAATGTGCTATAGGTATTTGGAGGCACACAATCCTCATTCCCCACCATTCAAAATAAGTTCGGATCAGATGCAAACATCGTGATAATATTGTCGATATTGTGATGTGTCCTTGATGACAATATTATCACTAGAAAATATAGTGATGTTTGGTGATATTTAAAACATCGCAATTCCCCAAAAAATTGTGAGTCTGGAAAACTTCGTTGGCCCATGGACGGTTAGGCTTGTTGCTGCCGGATTAGCACACTTGGTTAATGCAACAAAAATCTATGCTGTTGCTCAGTGTGTCCTTGGGGGCAAGTCTCGAGTCAAGGCTATCACCTGATCTTGACTCCTCTGTTTAGGCAAAACTCCAAACGAAGCCAAGGGGGGTAGTCCTTAAGGAATGTTTCTAAGGTTGTTAGAGTTTCCGTGAAAGTGGTTAAGGTGTTTATATTTCTAGGAGTTTTTTAGGTGTTGATTAGAAGGGTTCCAAGATAGATTTGCAACAAAAATTAAAGATTGCTTTCACCAGCAAAATTGAAACAATGTGACTGCCAACAGATGCACGATATTGATATGATATTAAGCAAATGAAAAATATGATAACCAGTGCCTTATGGAGTCGAAATATCAAATAAGTAAAGCTGTTGAAAGGGAAAATGTAGTGCAAGTGTCTCTTGGTTAATTTTAGATTATTATGCTATGAATCTTGTTTAGGGAAAAAATGAGGGACTCTCGAAATACCGTGAGGTACAAGGAGGAATGTCTGGAATTTAGAAATCAGTGGCTCCGTACAAGGACATGTGGGATGGAACGGAGTCTCGAGAGTGGTGTTCAACACTACACCAACTAGGATGTAGGATAACTGGTGCTCCGGGGTTGCCTCTCAGTGGTTCCCGCGTCTTTAGTCAGAATTTCCCCACATGAAATCCAATTGAAGTGTCGGATTTTCACTTATGTTAAAGGGTGGTTGATTTTATTAGGTGAATATTAAGTTAAATGTGAAAAAATTAATAAGTGGCCACAACAGTTTCTGGTTTCCCACAGGCCTAGGCAAAGTGCCCGCAAGGGGAAAGAGCATACTCCAGCTATGAACCAAATGTAACTTCAAATTTGAACAATTGTATTGTGGAGAGTAAATTGTGAAAAATGAAAGATATAGCTCACCAAGTTTATGCGTCACTTTCTGATCAACCACCACTAAGATCGATCCCTTTAGGTGGTGGTGAGAGCATACTTCGTGGCGACGAAACTTGTTTTATTTATAAGTTTACTTTTGCAAAAAATAAAAAGATAAAAATGAAGATCTACTGAAATGGAAGTTAGGTATACACCCTGCACTTTCAAAGTGAGTGTGTGAATGTTGTGGAGTTAGAAAAAATCAATTTAAAAAATTTGACAAAATGCGAATTCCCCCAGGGGGATGGGGTGTGTGCGTTGGGTATCCCATTGCTCTCGTTTACTATTTTTTACAATTTGCTTAATATAAAATGCCTCTTAGTCCTTTTAGACCTGGATCTAAGGGCTTACAAACTTGGAAATGCAAAACTAGAAGAAAGAGGTAATTGGAAAGCCCTTTTTGGTATCTTCTGGCGGAAAATGGCCAGAGTTTCTTCCTCTTTTTCTTTAGACCTGCTAAAAACCAGCAAACAAACTTTATTAGAATTTGATGGAAATGAATTTAAACAAATAAAAAAAATTGGAAATTTTTTTGGTACTTAGAAAATTTTAAAATGCAAGTACAAAAGCTTGAAATCTAGATCTATTTATGAATCTACTTTATAAATGGGAATGTCTAGATATGCTAAGAATGCTTAAGAAATATCAGATCTGAAAATGAATAATAAACTGAAAGATTTAGATCTAATAATCCAAGCATGAAACAAAAATTCAAAGGAGAGAGATTTGTAGAGGTGGAGATGGATGAGGCTTTAGATTCCATTGCCCTTGTCACTTGCAAATGCCTTTGAGAGATCTCTGCAATACACTTATGTTAGATAAAATATGGTTGCCCAAGAAGAGGAAGAACAACCAGATTCCTAATCCCCTTGAGCATTAGATCTGCAACTAAACAACACCAAAACTTGCAATATAAAACATGAGATCTTAGTGTGTTAGAATAAAATGAAATCGAATGAATCTAAGTATAACTGAATATAGTTGATTACATTCAAATCTCCTAATATCTAAGCACACACAAACAACTTATCAACCATAAATGTTTGTTTCTATACACAATAGACTAGATCTACAATAATGAAAGCATGAAATAGTAATGAAAAGCAACAATATCACCTCATGAGCAAAGTTCCAACATAAGATGCACACGATGGACCTCCAAAGTCTTTCAATATATTAACAAAATAGCAACACTGTACAAACTAGCATAGGTTCAATGCATCCATGAAAATCAATGAAACAAAGACCTTGCTTTTATAACCTCACAGGGAGAGAGGTCGAATTCATGAGGGCATGTGAATTAGTTGAGTGAGATGACAAGTGTGTGTCAAGATCCAAGCTTGGATTGATAGATCGGGGCTCCAATCTAAGGGATAGCTGCCACCAAAGGTAGGCGCCTCCCATCCACATTGGGATCTCCTCCCAAGCTTCCACGAAAAGCCACCTCGAGGCTTGACGCCTAAGAGAGGGATGCCGCATTTCTAAATCGCATGAGGGATGAACGTTGAAGCTTGGTGTGAAGGGTGAGGTAGCTGCCACCTCACAAGAGTTGCACCCTTCTCCCTTGTAACCCACGCCCTCCATCTTGGAACAATCGCCCACCAAAAGATGCGAATGGTCAAACTTGGAGTGACGCTCACGTGAAAGGAAGGAAGGCGCTTATCATTTTGGAACCTTCACGCGTATCCTAACTTGTAATTAAAACATGTGTTTTAATCCTTGAATATGGCCGCCCACCATATTAAACCATGTGCTACCCCTTTTCAAAAGTCTTTTATCATATTTTTTGACTTTTCAAACTTTGACTTAAGTCCCTTTTGGTTTTTTTATAGCAATTAATTGCCAATCTATAGCATCTTTAGTGAATAATGCCCCTAGAGGCAACATAATCGCCCTGAACCTGTAGAAAGGGGGCACTAAGGTAAAGAGAACGCTCCTAGCGTCAAAATGAGCCTCCCCACGCCAAAATACGCCTCCAGACCACTCTTTTATTACATTTTGAATTTTTCCATTTAAACCACTAAAAATGGTCTAATTTACGGAAAAAATTATTTTCTTCGGAATCGACTCAAACTGCTAGAAGACCTAGTGCATGTCCATACGACCTATTATTGATGGCTAGCATGTAAAAATACATAGACACATAGGGTTTAATTGTTGGATTTTGTGCAACTTCGGAAGATATTATTCATTGTATTTTATTGTACTTGATTGTACCTCCTAAGGGAGATGTACTTGATGTAATTACTTATGTAAACACATGAAAGAACCAATGTAAACCTCGGGGTGCAAAGAAGAATAAGAAAAATATTAAAAATAAATTATTTATTGCCCCTAGGTGAAGTCGACCCAGTTAGGGTATTTTTCATATTTGCACTTGTATAAATAAGAGGCTAGTGCACCTCATTATTCACATTCTCACACTTGACATTTGCGCATCACTTGGGAGAGAGCATAATTCGCACAAGCTAGAGGAGGAGGCTGATTTGGGGTTTCTACTTGTGGAAGACACTTTCACATTTTCTCTTTTATTATTTGTACTATGATCCCGGGATTATCATCTCTATACGAAGGTTGCTGGGTTTTTCTCATTTGGGTTTCTTAGGATAAACTCTGTGTTGTTGTTTTGTGCTTTGTCTTTCTTCTAGTGATCTTGGTTATGCATTTATGTTATTATGCTATGAATGTATGAAATTTAACATGGTATCAGAGCAGTTCTAGAAGAAGCCATTGCCGGAACACTATCGGAACCCTGCCGAAACTAGGGTTTCATCTTGTGAAGTCTTCACCCATCATTTTGGAGAAAAAGAGCCATAGGAATTTCGTTTTTGGCAAGGCGAATCTTTGGGTGAAGATGGAATTCAATTCCGAGAATTTTCAATTTTCATGGGCATCTTCAACCACCTTAACCACGCAAGGGGACCTCCAAGGATCAAGATCCATCATGACATCACTTGTGGGGTTGCCAAACCTTTTCTTAGGGTACCATGACCATTAATGACCACAGAATGGGTCATTAATGCTTCTACAAACCATCTAGGGCTTGTCCATCTTCTATAAAGGCTTCAACATCTTCAATAAGGTGGTGGCTTCAAGATCCAACCTTGTGGGTACAAGGACCTTGTCA
The DNA here is from genome assembly GCA_027924585.1 of Larix kaempferi. Lineage (NCBI taxonomy): Eukaryota > Viridiplantae > Streptophyta > Pinopsida > Pinales > Pinaceae > Larix > Larix kaempferi. The sequence goes on along the minus strand of BSBM01000931.1, from coordinate 19,257,721 downwards.
ATTGGGTACAAGGTGCTCCAAAGCAAAAACCATCTCTATGTGGGCTCCAAGGCATAGGATGTGAGGGTACTGGGATCATCCATACCTGTGCACTGCAAGAGGGACTTGGTGGCATCAATGACTACCTGTGGGGCCACTGCAAGTCCATGTTGGCATTAATGACAATTTCATCAACATACACTTCTCGATGGACTGAGACTGTGTGGACAACCTTCAGTATG